>CM041056.1:967857-1567857 GCA_023078785.2 Hyles euphorbiae
TGAGGTTATTTTGTAGGAATGTCTACGATCAACGAGTTGCTGTTTGGTGTGGCGGGCCGCTTGGCATCGATGGTAGCTGGGATCATACCCGTGGCCATATTCACTCCTATCCATGGTCGCTACCACCATGCAGTTGAGGTAACTATCAATGAATAAGACATTTTAAAAGATAATGACCGTGTGGGGACTGCGATCATTAAGATAAACCGGGACCTGGCACATATTAAACACTGGTCGGATAGCTTTGGTCTCACAGTCAACCCCACCAAATGTCAGACCATAATTGTTGGTAGTTCAAGGATGGTGAGCAGATTGGACGCCGCAATTATCCCTCCTGTCATATATAATGGGACCGTAATCGCCTGGAGTTCAGTTGTTAAAAATTTGGGCCTACTTATTGATTCAAGCTTGAGTTGGCGAGCCCAGGTTACCTCTGTTTCTCAGAAGGTCACCGGTACTCTGCGTGTCCTATATCGTCTGAAGAACTTCCTCCCTGTTAGAACCAAGACAATGCTTGTGCAATCTTTAATTTTCCCCTTTAATCGACTATGGTGATGTGTGCTACTTTGATCTGAATGCAGATCACCTCAATAAACTTGACCGGCTTCATAATAACTGCATTCGTTTCGTGTTTAATCTTCGTAAATATGATCATGTTTCCAGTTACCGCTCCCAGCTAAAATGGTTACCTATTCGTCAGCGTCGTACTTTACACGCACTCACTACACTCTTTTCTATACTTACGTCTCCTACCCCACCCTTCTTATCTTACATCTCAATTTCGATACTTAGGCAGCAACCACGATAGGAACCTTCGGTCAACTAAAAATCTTCTTCTTCATTGTCCTTCTCACAACTCAGACTTCATACATTCTTATGAATTACTATGTGTATATATAAATAAATATATATATATATATATATAATATATATATATATATATTAAATTTATATGTGTGTAGTTTCAGTTCAGTTCTATAAAATCTATAAAATAAAATAAATAAATAATCTAGTTAATGTTGTAATTTTTTAAGAAGTGTATTTTATTATTTATAGAAAAATACAAAATATTTACCACCTGAACAAGACAATAGGAAAAAATAGTCCTTTTTTTAGATGGATTGTGCCTGAATTCACAAACTACCATCCGGTTTTGTTTTCGGTAACAGTCTAGATATACCCTGTATATGTACATGTAAGTAAATAAATATAATAAAATAATAAATATCATTATTTGCAGATATTTAACATTGCCGTGGATCGTGGTTCCCTTATACTGGATTCCGTATCTAATAGCTGCAGTTACAGTTTCACAATTATATGACGCTTGGAGACTTAAGAAGGTATGTACAATTTCATGTGATTTTAATGGAGTTGATTGTAAACCGATTAAATACTGCATTTTCTTGGAAATGGAACAAGTCAATTAATTCATGTTCAATAAAATACAGCAGTGACCACGAAAGCTGTAAAGTAATCGAAACGTCGGGAAGTCAAAAATGTAAAAATTAAACCAAATTCGCGATAAAATCCGTAAATAATAGTTTTATTTCAAAGTCAATTCAACACAAGTTTTTTTTTTTTTTTATTTTGTATTACATTACTCGTAAATAATCGCAAAATATAATATGTATTGAATATTACTTGTGTTGTTAGCAAATGCGAATGGGATGCGAATAAGTTTATACAGATATATTTATGTATGTAACAGTTGGCTGTATTTAATAATTTAAAAAAAAATTGCAAAAAATGGTTAACCAGCTGTTAAAAAAAAAATATATCAGAAGAATTTAGTGTAGCACCTCCCTTATCAGACAACTTTTCGATATCGACCGTATTGAAGCGTGACTGATTGCAAGTTGGGCAATCACCTTGCTTTTGTCTTGCCAAAATAGAGCGCGGACAACGTATCTATGCTATAAAAACGTCTATTATAATTGATAATTTTGAATTCTTAAAATACTACTCTTCCATCCCTGAAAACTTTGTCAATGGGAGATGAGCAAACTATGCCTTATCATAGGGAATAGAAGAAAAAACACGTCCGCGAGCCCTCGGACAACCAGCGACACACCCACGTCCGCCTGAGCTACTTATAGTTTGTTGTCACTTTAAGTGAGCGTTATTTCAACGGTTAGGACAGCTGGTGAGTGACTATGTATAGTAAGAGAGTGGCAGGAGTATAATATGCGAAAAAAACATTCCCACCGCAGCAGAAACGTAAGAAGCGCTCAGGCATCGGCCTAGCGACTCCAAAACGTTCTTTTCTCTTTTGGGAGTACATGCGACATCTAAAATGTCTGAAAACATTTTTTCTCAATCTTGCCTTATTTACGAACGGTAGAAAAAAATTCATTCGGATTGCTATGATACAGGTCGGCTAAAGGACAATGGGCACAAATGTATGGAACCTGGTACCAGCTCCAATCGGAATGAGTGGTACATCGTTAGAAAGGTATTTTCGTGTAGATTAATGATATCAAGGGCGCTTCACCTGATTCGCTGTCCAATCGAAGAAATCTTACTTTATAGTTAAACATTTTTTGTTACATTATATTATGTACACATACTATTATTGTTTTTTTTTTTTTTCAATTTGACATGGTACTATTATAATCCCAGGACACCCCTGTTTTCTCAAAGCCATGTGTATAGCGATAGTCAGTTACCCTGCACTATAACGGTAATGAAAACATCATGAAGGAAACCTGAATATCATAGAGATATTCTAGAATTTCTGTCTAGTTAAAGTTCGCCAACCCGCACTTGGCCATCGTGGACTATAGCCTGATACGTCGGTATTTCGATTGCTAAGGCATGCCTTGCAGAGGGACGTTTAATGGGCTGGTATTGTTAAAGTATAATATTACTCTCATATGTCGGTACTGTATACGTGCACGCAAAATTCACAATTCCGTAGTCAGTTATGACCTCCATAGCAGCTTCTCAATAAGTTTTGATGAGATATAAACTGTTATTTAGGTGGTCGTTTTAACTGGTATGTCCCCAATAATAGCAATATCACGTCTTGTTCACTTAATCGTGGAAAATCGGCCATATCATTGGCTTCCAATCTCTGAAAAGCAGCTTTTCTGTTATTTGATCTTTTTTCTTTTTCATCTGTATCAGCGTATCATATACCTACGTCCCCCTGCAGGGCACGGGCCTCCTCTACAATCGAGAGTACGATTGAGAGTGGTTAAGCCATATAGTCCACCACGCTGGCCTAGAACGGGTTGGCGGACTATATGGAAACTATAGATTTTGTTATAAATCGCTATGGTATACAGGTTCCCTCACGATATTTTCCTTCACCGGTTTAGTGCGTGGTGATTGACTATGTCAATACACACATGACACCGAAAAGTCAGAGGTGTGCCCTGGGCTTGGAAACCGCAACCACCGTGAACATGTTAGCAATCACGTCTAGTCCGTTTACCAACAGGGCACCACGCACATAATTCTTCTACATTTCATATCACTAGATTTCATTACATTTCTTCTACATAATTGTACAATACGTTTGGGATTTACATTTTTTCAGTTATTTTTTGTAGAAAAACTTCTGCGTTTTGGCCATCTGCAATTGAATAGTGGAAGTGATTTATTATTGCTGTTGCAATCGAAAAGTCCGCAAACATATTATGAACTGTATTAATTAGAATATATTAGGCACAATAGCTTAAAATATCTTTTGATTCGGCCGTTAACCACTTCCACTACCCATCGGCATATTGTAACCAGTCGGGAATTATTTTCATGAAGAGAAAGTTGTGTATGTCCCAGGTTTTTTGTCGGAAAAAAACGTAGTATTCGTATCCATATTCTTTGATATTGCCTAAACTGTTTCTTGGCCCACGATCTAAAATAAATACATCATTGGGATGAAGCAATATGTGCAAGCGGTTTTTCTCATCATTGCATCCGTCTTTCCACATTTTCGAATAGTGTTTTAGGAATTCTGAAGTTTCTATTAAGGACATTGTCTTTAGGTACATGACCGAAACCCCTGTCAGGCACAATTTAGTTCGTTCTAGAACACTCTCTTGCAAGGGCCAACTGGCGTTCGACTTTTCTTCCTGACGTATTAAACAATACTCCATCTCTTTCATTGTATTCTCGAGTAAGTAGCCTTGTCAAAAAATACTCAAAGTGGTTCTGGGATCCGAACTTGCATTTCGTAGCGAAGTTTTTTGGTCTAAAATTGCATTAAACTGTTCTGTAGTACATCCAGTCTAAAAATACCAACAATGCATATAATGACTGATTCTTTGTTCGTTCGACTTTGCTTCACTCAGCTATATTAAATATAATGTAAACATGCTCGTATTTAAAATGTTAAGACAAATTATGAATGAACTGTTATGATTTAAACCAATTGTAAAAGAACAACATTGCAGAATTTCTTGCCCGTTCTTTTCTAGTGAAAACTGCTTTCCAAACCAGGTGATAGATATTAAAAATGATTGAATCTAAATGATGTAGATCATCTTAAATGAATTTGATAAACAATTTTCATTTTATGGAATTTTATTCATGGTCCGCCTGGAATCAAAACCTGGAAACATGATTGACCTGGTAGCACCCTAGCACAGCATAGCTACTAGCATCTGCCTACCCCTTCTGGAATACGGAGTGAGTTTATACGCATCCATACAAAAAAGGGAAAAAAGTTAAAAAGTTAATTGACAATTAACCTATAATGTAGTATTTCCTCGAATTAATTCAGCTATATCTGCATGTATTCTAAGTTAGTTTTCCGATTAAATACGCACTTGATATCAGCCTCGGTATAGCCCTCTTCAGCACATTACACAGTTACGGAATTAGTCGGTTATTACATATGTATATCCAATATCTTCTGACGACTATATTTCAAAACGGACAATACATACAGGTTTTTCGCCATAATATTATTTTCTTCTCTTGGAAAAAGCTATCCAACGAGGGTAAATTCATTTTGATTGGACATGGGTACCAAAACGCCCATCATCCTTTGTTGACATTTTCAAAAATTCGCTTCAGCTATATACTACGCGCAAAATGTCTGAAAACCAACTTATTCGTCATAAAATTATAAAATCTATGTACATTTCCAATATCAGACGTATTGCTATGATACCGACTGCCTTTTTTTTTTGGACACAGCAGAAATAGCCTCACATGCAATTGCTACACTTTTGACCGTTACTACCTACCTAGTCGGGTTTAGAATTACATAATCTAACGATTTTATACAGTTTCGACCGTATTGCTATGATACATGGTTTTGGTCGTCATCTCTGGGACTACTAGCGAATAGACACGCACACATATGCACGCACATACGTACGCACGCACACACGCACACACACAAACACGTAAATATTGTTAGATGATAAAATAGTACTTACTAGGCCCCACCATCCATACATAATATCCCACGCTGGTCAATCCTAATATCGCTATAAGTATATCCACAGCATACGACGCCGCGAAAGAGTAAACTACTAGAAACACGTTCAGATAGTCGTAGTATACCGCTGCCGTCGGATTTGCCTGAAAATACAATTCCATACATACATAAACTCACAAAATATTGCACTGGTACATACCCAGGCTGCCTCTCACATATAAGAGACCTACCAGTATAATATTAATTAAATTTTAACATTAATATAGGATACCTGCATACCATAGCGATTAATAAGAATTTCTATGGTATGGCAAGTCCACCAACTCGCACTAGGCCAGCGTGGTGGACTATATGGCCTAACCACTCTCAATTGTACTGTCGATTGTACAGGAAGCCCCTGCAGTGGGACGTATATAGCCTGATACATAATATAGGATACATACCCTCTCTTTTAATTCTTCCATATCAGCCAATTCGGCTACAAGTGGTAGTAGCATATTCCCTGCCCATTGTATGACCCCTGGTTTGATTAAATCCGGATGGTCGTATCTAGTATGGTATACCTGACCCCACTTGGTGAATGCCATGTCGATACCTGGGTGGGGCAAATTAACAATAATTATTTAGGTCGATCTCTATAACCTATCTATCTTTAACAAGAGGTTAATTTAAATTTAATTAATTTAAATTTAATTAATGTAATATAAATGTAATCATTTAATGTAATATATATTATGTATTTAATGTAATATAAATGTAATCTTAATCTAAATCTAATTGTATTGTAGACTTATTTTAAGAGCGTATACACCTTGCGCGCAAAGTTAACTATAGGTATTTCTTCGTTAATTTCACGCACACATAAGCGACCAAAGCTGTGTGCGTAGAGCTGCCGCGTCGGCTCGCTATACAATCGGCTCAAACAACTTTGATCCGTGCGCTTCAAATATTCAATTGAAATGTAACTGTAATATAATATCATAAAAATATTTTATTTGCATTATAAGTAGACAAATATTACTGTGCAAGCAAAGAATAATACAAATTTAGATACTAATCATATTTTCGTTATTAATACATTGTTAAGTTGCATTCAAATCAGTGTTCAATCAGTAGTCACTAGGGACGTTTTATTAATCACACAACACATGAATAGAGTTAGGAGCATTACAACCTCTTATAATTACGAAATATATATATATAATATTTTATTACAATACATAATATATTTTAGCCTCGGAATTACATCCCATTGTATTATCTGAAACATAATTTATACTCACTACAAAACCAATTTAGGTAATAAAAAAAAACATATTTTACTAACAAAGTACTAAGATGTGGCAATCGCATTCCGCGCGT
Source organism: Hyles euphorbiae (assembly GCA_023078785.2). Lineage (NCBI taxonomy): Eukaryota > Metazoa > Arthropoda > Insecta > Lepidoptera > Sphingidae > Hyles > Hyles euphorbiae. The sequence goes on from CM041056.1 coordinate 974,615, forward strand.
GGCTATTTTTACTACGCACGGCAAAAATCGACTGCAGCCAGGCCGGAGCGACGAGCGATACGTCCTCCCTCTAGAAGGCCTTGCGGCGGTCTGATTTGAGCCACGTCGGACAGCGTGTTTTATAGTGGTTTTTAAAATATTTGTAGAAAACATGAAAACTAATTTTGTTGAAATATAAAAATGGCAATTTATTGATAAGATGTTCTTCTATTATAATATGCAATTGCTATAAAAAATTATGTACGATAAGTTGGTGAAAAAAAATATGTTCTTGACGAGAGTTTCTGAATAATTTTGCATTGTTTAAATTTTTATTTTTCAGGAACTAAACACAAAAAGATTATTTTTCTCAGCAAAATCCCTCCATAAGGGTCTTACTAGTCTGATAATATTTTTATTTTCATCTTATATTTAGTGGTTTCGGATATCTTAAGCTTCTAAATTGCCATTTAAAGCCTAAATAACGAAACTTATGTTCAGTAATCCTTATAGTACTCACAAATTATCCATCAATCTATAATGTTTTCCACCAAAATCCCTAGATGACAACCTTTTCTAAAATTAGTAATAATTATTTTTCCTTTAAATTGTTTATTGGTGGCTATTAACTCATTTGAAAAGTCCTGTTTTTAAGCCAAAAAGCGCGCAAAGGGTATAAACGCTCTTAAGTCTTCAAGTTGTAAACAAATGTAAACTGTAAAGTAACGTCAAGGGCAAAGGACTAGTCGCATATTGTAACTGATATTATAAATTAAAAAATAAATAAAAAAAAACAAAAGAAGTAACAAATGAATGAAAAAACAAAAAGACCAAAAACTGAGGATAAAAGAGTAATAAAAATGAGGATAAAAGCAAAAAATGACTGAAGGAACTTGCAATATAATAACATAATATCAGACGAATACAGACTTGTCCTAAAAATTAAAATAAAGTCAAAAAACCCTGTCAAGTTTCAGGGGTGTTGCATTATATTAAGAAAAAAAAAACAAGATGTTAAAATAACTACCATTACTATATCAGTACAATTATACGCTTCATTAAACAAAGCTAGACATACGAGTATATATTTATCTTACCTAGCTATTTATAAATATATACACCATATCTCTACCTCTCTATCTTTGTTAACTGAAACATAAAATGCATCTAAATATCTAATGAAATATCTTGTTAAAGATAGATAGATTATTGAGAACGGCTGTTACGGTTAATCTCTATAACCTATTTATCTTTGATAAGTAGTTAAAATGGTTTTTGTGAGTGTATTTCGATGCAATTTATGTGTCAGTAAAAAGAAAAAATTGTATGGATATGCTGTATACAGGATGTCCAAATAATTGGCACATCTGCTGATATACATTTCAGTAAATCGCTTTGCATGTATATTATGATGAATTTTCGTAGGTTACTCTGATAACGATGTCGACAAATCAAGATTTACAGATTAATATTAAACATGCTTTCCCTTAAGTTAATGACATCGCCTAATTGTAAAATGAGCTAAGGCGAAGTCTACGAAATTTAATGTTAAAAATGATTTTATTTAATTAACGACGAACCGAAAAAAATACGTACATGTTATAATTTTGTTATTTAGCCATTCCTATTGGTTTTATGCAAAAAAAGTGAAGACATTTTCCAAATATTGTTCCTGACTCGGTAAAAAAGCAAAAACTTACCATAGTAAGGTCCGAAGTCCCTAAACACCCGGAAATCGGTGTCGGAAGGTATGATCCCGGAATAGAACAGGAATTCTCCCAGTCCTTGCGCATTGGGTCTGTACGCCGTTCGCTTGTATGCGGCTAACACGCGCGGGTCTGTCACCTAAAAAGCAAAGGATTTTTGGATTAATGCGAATTTTACATACTGAAATAAAACTATTTATTATGGATTTTATCGCGAATTTGTTTACAATTCATATTTTTTAACTTTTCAATGTTTCTATTAATTTATCTTGACTAACACTTTATACTTTTAGTGCGTGGTGGCCTGTTGGTAAACGGACTAGACGCGGCTGCCAACATGTTCACGGTGGTCGCGGGTTCGAATCCCAGGGCACACCACTGACTTTTCGGAGTCATGTGTGTATTGATAGTCAATCACCACGCACTAAAACGGCGAAGGAAAACATCGTGAGGAAACCTGCATACCATAGCGATTTATAAAATTTCTATGGTATGTAAGTCCGCCAACCCGCATTAGGCCAGCGTGGTGGACTATATGGCCTAACCACTCTCAATCGTACTCTCGATTGTAGAGTAGGCCCGTGCCCTGCAGTGGGACGTATATGGCTGGCTTATAGTATTTAAATAAAAATCCATATTTACTTTATCATACTTCAGTTTTAAAATTGAACGAAAAACCTGTATTTAGCAAGTCCTTATACATCGTTTGTTCACCTTTATGGTTCAGTAGCAGTACTTACTTGGAATATAGAAGCCTTCCCGTTCATCCCGGCAGAGTCCAGGTTCACCACCGTGGTGACTCCACGAGCCCAGGGGTGTTGTATGAACGCGTGACTCGCCTGGAAATACATACATATTTATATACACAAATTTACAGTTTACCAATGCTAATGTTGTTACGAAATATTTACGAGGCCTGTCTTTTTACAGGCGGCGTATAACCGACTGCGCTACTGAGACTGTAACGGAGGCACTACAATCTACTAGATTTCGATTGAGAGTGGTTAGGCCTATATATAGTCCATATTTCCACCACGCTGGCCTATACCATTTCTAATTCAAAAGGTTCCATTTGACATATCTCAAAATGGTGAAATAAGGATGATGTCAAATAAATCGGTTGTTACAATATCCGATTATTAACGAGATATCGATACCATTTGTTTGTATAAGAAATACTAATCGATTACAGTTTATATTTTTAGTTTACATTATTTCGTTATTTTTATGTACATCTTTATCCTAATGAGACATCCACAATTGCATAAGTCACTTTAGTATTAAGGAACAAAAGCAATGATTTATTTATTACTAGCTGTCGGGCCCGGCTTCGCCCGGGTGCAGATAGTTTTTGAGTCCAATCCACATCAAGAACATATTATTTCGCGTGTCTACTAACTATATTTCCCGCGTGCCGTCGACTATATTTCCCTTCCGTAGGAGAGGACATCCCGTGCCAACAATTTGAATTTGAAAGAGTAGAAAATATGTATATTTGGTTTCCTGACTCATCCCACGGGAACACTACATTTTTCGGGATAAAAAGTAGCCTATGTGTTAATCCAGGGTGTCAGCTATCACTATACCAAATTTCATCAAAATCTGTTGAGCCGTTTTTTCATGAAAGAGTAACAAACATCCATACATACATACATACATACATACATACAAACTTTCACCTTTATAATATTAGTAAGGACTAGCGGGCCCGGCCCATTAATTTTTTGTGACACGATTTTTTTCGGAATTTCCAATTTATTTTGACGCCAACGGTTCGATATTATCATTCCTTACAATATTCATTCTTTGTACATTTTTGTTTAACCCTATAATTTTGGCTAAAAAAATATTTTATATTTTTGATGTATGGAACGCACTATAAAACCCTAAATTTCTACGAATTCCTGCTAGATCCTGCGTTGAAACTTTATTTTTCTGAATCTTGGTCTGTTCTACTATACTTGTATACTTCGAACGTCTGTATAGACCAGCAATTCTTTCAGTTATGCAGTTCAAAAGAAAATATAAAAATCAATATTTCCCAAAACTCTTTTTACGATTATCTTCAGTAAATTTGACACAAATAAAATAAATTAATCCAATAAATTAACAAATACCAAGGAAAACTTGTATATGTACCGTGCCAGATTTATAATACGAAGGATACAATTGAAAGCCTTTTTCGCTTGCTGATTCTCTTAGGTTTATATATTGTAACTTCAACAAATTTAGGGAAACAAGTAGCGCCAACGCTTTATCAGCAGTGTATGGAACGACGCTGGCCTAGTGCGGCTTGGCGGACTTACATACCATAGAAATTCTTATAAATCGCTATGGTATGCAGGTTTCCTCACAATGTTTTACTTCACCGTTTTAGTGCGTGCTGATTGATTATCAATACACACATGACTCCGAAAAGTCAGAGGTCTGCCCTGGGATTCAAACCCGCGACCACCGTGAACATGTGGGCAGCCGCGTCTCAGCAGTCCGTTTACCAACAGGCCACCACATACACAAAATTATTGTTAAATTATTAAATTGTTAAATTATTGCCTTTTATTAAAATTATTATTACATTATTTATTGATGGTTGTTCGTTGATAGTATGCTTGTTATTAGCTGATAATTCAGTACTTTGTAAAATTAGAAAGCAACTGGATTAAAACTGCTCGATTATTTCTATATTTTTACCGATTATGCGTATACAAATCCGTTTGCATAGTCTCAACTCTACACATGGAAGACCTAACGACGTGACTTTGTAATGACGTCTAGTAAAAAAGTACGTTGTTCAATATTGTTTAAAATGGTTGTTTTGCTTTATTTAAAGGATTTAAATTTAAATTTAGTTATTATGGATTGTAAATCCTGTGATAAAATAAGAATAGCTTCATAATTCCATGGTTTTACGGAAAGTTTTATTGAAATTGTGTGAGTTACGTCTGCACAAAGTTATTTATGATAATAGTATGAAATGTCAAATGGAACTTGTGCATGTGGTGTTGGTGTGGAGTGCATGGTGGAGTTTACATTCCATATGAATTCTTAAAAATCGCAATGGTACTTTGGTTTCTTTACGATGTTTCCCTTCACCGTTATAGTGCGTGGTGATTGACTATTCACACATATATTACACCGAAAAGTCCGAGGTGTACCCTGAGATTTGAACCCGCGACCACCGCTTTAGATCCGTTACCACAAGGCAAACACGACTCATAACTAAATAATCCATAAAATATCCAAAATGGGTTGTGAATCTAGACACTTAACAAAAATTATAGAAAAAAATTAACATACACACCTGCATAGGATTTTCTTCAGCGCCATTGAATAAAAATATGATATTATTCTTGAACTTTCTGTTGCTTTGTGCCAATCTTGCCAGTGTCTCGGCCATCACTGCACAGAACACCACATTATCAGACGCACCTGGAAAAAAAAAAAAACAAAAAAAATTATTTTAAAAATATTAAAGGTTTACACCCATATATACTTCCAACAACTCTTTTGACGAACCGATGCCACAAAACAATACATTTACGGCCGATGCCAATATTCAATCGAAAAAATTAGATTGAAGTCAATCTCGATTGTTTTCTACTTTTCGATTTGTCATTTACCATGATGCCATAGCTTTTTCACTACTGAGATTGATTATTGGCAATATAGTATCAGAAAAAAGATTGAGCTGTCAATCTTAAACGGCAAGTTTTGGATTGGGATTGTTTATTGGCAGCGGCTGTTAGACATTTTATATGTATTACAGTATCGAACAGACCAGTGCAATTGCGTTCATCGATGACAGAAAACCATATCTTAAGTTACTCTATTTAATATTTTTATTCCTGTTAGGTTTTAATCAAAAGATATTTGCGAAAGTATTGGCAAACGCTAAATAGATTGACATATCGAATATTTTTTGTGGAACGACATTCTTGGTTACGGATTTCGAGGGCCGTCCATGGAAAAAGCAAGCTGCATAAATGTGATTAAAGGGATTTAGTTTCCCTTTTAAGCTTATATCTGTAGAAGTACGAATTAGTGCCAGTCAATGCGACAAACAGGATTTTCTAGTAAACATATAAATAATGAGAAAAGTGTAAGGATCAAAAGTGTTTTATTTAATAACTTAAATTAAAAGTAGAATTAGTTATAAGAAAGAGTTTAAACAGAGGTTCAGAGAGATATGGTTATAAAGTATGTGTAGTCGAAAGAATAGGTCTTTGGCTTTTTTTGTGTGTAATCTTATAGTCCATTACATTTACCGTGAAATATCAGTTCAAACACGTTTTTTCGTAATAGTGTCTTATTTTTAACCGACACAAAAAAAGGAAGCGGTTCTCAATTCGTCATTTTTTAAATTTAAAAGTTAGACTTCGAAATAAAACTAATTTTATGGGAATTATCACGGATTATTTTAAGATTTATTACGATTTTAGGATAAAAAATACTTTTAATATATACTTATAATAGCTCACCTAAAGCATACGGCACAGAATCGTAATGGCAGTTGATGAGCACCGAAGTCCTCGTGGTGCCGTTGGATTCGAACCCGCTCTCCCCTACTAGTATAGCGATGATGTTAGATGCATTGTCGTACCGATTGACTAGATTGTTCAGGCGGTAGTCACCTGAAAATAATAAAAAAAAAAAATACTCAGAAATGTAGTAAAAATGTATAGTTTGTTTACTGGCAATTTTTTTTTATTCTGGCCCGGCATAGTGACCACATTGCACCAGATGGTAAGCGCAAATGCCGCCCAGGCAGAGTATCCATTGGCATCAGACGGCAGTCCCATGTCAATAGATACAATTATGCCGGCCTGCTAAGGCCTTTAGTCAACACTAACATAAATAAAATAAAAAATAAACTTTATTTATTTTCTCCTCACAAAACCATAGGGAAATAAGTTGCGTTAAAACTATTTTTCCTTAAGTACATACATATTTTGTGGTGCAGATCACCTAACTCTCTTCCCTTTTAGGACCTATCCATAAATATCATCATCATCATCATATCAGCCACAGGAAGTCCACTGCTGAACATAGGCCTCCCCCAATGATCTCCACAATGACCTGTTGGAAGCGGCCTGCATCCAGCGACTTCCTGCGACCTTAGTCAGATCGTCCGTCCACCTTGTAGGCGGGCGTCCGACACTTCGCTTGCACGTACGTGGCCTCCACTCGAGAACCTTTCGGCCCCAACGGCCATCGGTTCTACGAGCTATGTGCCCGGCCCACTGCCACTTCAACTTGCCAATCCTATGGGCTATGTCGGTAACCTTGGTTCTCCTACGGATCTCCTCATTTCTGATTCGATCTCGTAGGGAAACACCGAGCATAGCCCGCTCCATGGCTCGTTGAGTGACTTTGAGCCTTTTAATGAGGCCCACAGTGAGAGGCCACGTCTCGGTGCCGTATGTCATCACTGGTAACACGTAACTATCGAAGACTTTCGATTTTAGGCACTGAGGTATTTTGGACGAGAAGACGTCGCGAAGTTTCCCGAACGCTGCCCAACCGAGTTGGATTCGCCGATTGACCTCTCTCTCGAAGTTGGACCTGCCTAACCGGACCACTTGTCCTAAATAGACATATTCGTCTACAACTTCGAGAGTCGAGCCCCCAACTCCAATGGGGGTGGGCACAACATGGATATTCGACATGATCTTCGTTTTATTCATGTTCATTTTAAGACCCACCTGTTGGGAAACTCGATTAAGGTCTTCGAGCATAGTGCTAAGGTCTTCCAGCGATTCTGCCAAGACTACAATATCGTCGGCAAATCGAAGGTGAGTAATATACTCGCCGTTGATGTTGATGCCGAATCCTTTCCACTGCAAGAGCTTGAAGGCATTTTCCAGCGCGGCAGTGAACAGTTTCGGAGATATCCATAAATATGGGAGACATAAAATGTGTAACATTTAAAATTAGAATAAGAAAAAAAAAACTTTTCAACAACATATACTCGAAGAATGAATAAAAAGTTATCTTTTGGCGTTATTATTAAGCTTTTGACTTTTGAGTTTGGAAATAACAATGAATGGACTGTTAAGAAAAATGGCATCTGAGAAATAAAATGTTACAGCTAAAATAAGGATAAAATATTTTTGTAACACTTTCTTATTTTTTCAAGAAAGTCACTCTTTAAAATAAGACTAATTTCTACGGATTTTATCGCAACATTTCGTTATTTAAACTACATTGGCATTAAAAACAATAAGAAGACGTCGTTTGATAAGTTTCTTTCCTAATTCTTACTATGCAAAATTTTATAAAAAAGTCTATTAAAACACCTAATATCAACTACATTTTTATACGCATATATGTGTTTACGTATATATTTTATATGTCAATTTGTGATGTGATGTATTTATTTTTAGTATATTTTTCCAAACTTTTCCTGGAAGAGATTGATTAGTGCAATAGGACCGACGATTGTACTCATTTAAATTATAGTTTTATTTCATTTGTTATTTTCCTGGTGTACAATAAATAACTACCTGAGGCGAACTGCCAGTCGGTGCGGACTTCCTGCCTGGCATTCCTAGCTATGCCATCCACCAAGGCCTTCATGTCAGCAGTCTTCGTGAGGTGGTACCGAGTGCCCGAGACGCGGGGCTCATCGCCCATAATCTGATGCAGGTACCTCCATGCTGACTCCTCGCTGAAGGTGTCTGAAGACTAGGAGTAAATAAATATATATGCATATTCAGGGTATATCAAGACTGCTACTGAACACGAAGCAGAGTGGTAGTTTTAGTAACTTCAGACACAATGCAACTAAATGTGCAAAAATTTGTGACGATTTTTTTTTGTTATTTTTTCTATCGTATTAGGATGGTAAATACATAGTTTTTTTCTTAAATAATAGTGTACACCCTTTTATTTTTAAAGACGCTATGATATGGAAGGAATTAAATTTTTATTTTAGCAAAAACTATGGACTTACCATCCAAACTCGAGGATATTTAAAAAATAATTTAAAAAAATTTACGCATTTCTTTGCGAAATTTTTAGTTATATTGCGTTTGTAGTCAGTAAATCTACCACCCGGCTTCGTTTTCGGTAGCAGTCTTGATATACCCGGTATATAAAACACCCAACAGTCCCTGACGCTACATTTGACAATCTCCGTGGCACAATTAATTGGAAGCTGGCTGTGAAACTTGAGGCTGCGGATTCGATCAAACACCGAAACTAATATTTTTCTGAACCACAGGTTTTGTTTCGGGTCTGGGTATTTGTGAGACCGAAAAGTCTCACGTAGTTCCTGATACCTACGACACAAGACTGGATCTTAGTGTGGGGGTTAGGACTATGTATGTGAGGGTTGGGTGTATTTATTTATTTTTACATAACATCACCGTTCTACATTCGTTTATTTATTAATTATTACTTTCACGACACGTTACAACTAACGCATTAATTTATCCGAATATCTACAACTTGTTACATTTACAGTTAACACGTGTATGCCAATGTTTCACTGCCGACTGCTGGATGTTGAATGCCTTGTTTACGGTTCGGAGGCGGTTTATATAGCGAACTGTCATGCCCCCTCCCTTACTCTGACTGTGGGTAGTGAAATAGAATCACAACCGGGTTTTCTTTAATAAAAGTACTTCTACAACTACCCGTAGATTGTTTAGGGCTTATTTACCATTGTTTTAACAATCTTTTTGTTTAACATTTTGACTATATATAAAATCGCCTTGCCATATCTATATATTAATACGTGATGCAAAAACTTTGGAGCCCTTTTTACGAAAATTGCGCGGACGCAGGAGCATAAAATTTGGCACACTTATAGTTTATGTGTAGGAGAAGTGCAGAACGCTAATATTTTTCGATAATAATGCTTATAAAGTACATTAAATCAAAAAATAAAACATTACACACACTACCATGCATTTCACACACACATACATTACACAAGTATTTGTATACGCATACATACTCTGGTGTCAAATTGTTTCTTTTCTTTTTCATTTTGTTCTTCTGACATAGACATATCAAAAAAAATGTTTTATTTGCCTCATTTAATATAAAAAAAGATTTTAATAATAATGCATAAAAAGTACATTAAATCAATAAATAAAACATTACACAAACCAGCATGCATTTGACACACGCATTTGTACACGTATACATACTCTTTGGTCAAATTGTTTCTTTTGTTTAATAGTTGAATGTCAAACAGATAAGTTTGTTTACTGTGGTTTTATTGAACGTCAAACTGAAAAGTTTTATTTGACGAATACTACGTGAAATACTGAGCGCTTATACAAATTGTGGAGCAGCAAGATACATTTAAATGTACACGGACTATCATTATATGCATAAAGAAAGATCTGTAGCAGCAATCTGCAATAATAACATAATACCTATATATATATAATTTGCTATTGCTGGTTCAAAGCAATTATTGTAGTTTACGATTTCAGTAATTGCATACACTTCAGTATAAATAAGTGATTTTGAGAGATACGTACATTTAAATGTGCACGAATTATCAGAATAACAACATCATTATACAGGTAAAACTTTTTCTCTTCTTGATTTGGTCGAAATATATAAATGAATACACCCAACAGTCACATACATACCCATTATTCCTGATTCCATATTTATGTTTAGGTGCAGGGATCAAACCCACGGCGTGCGATTTAAACCATTTGTAACTTTTATAATAACTATTATCAACTAGTTTTGTAAAGAGAAACACTAGAGTTTCTTACCCGTTCTTCTCTAGTGAAAACTGCTTTCCGAACCGGGTGGTATATAAAAATGACTAAATCTAAATGAAGTAGAATATCTTAATAGATTCAATATTTTATTTTCATTTCAAATCATTTTATTTCATCGCTATTCACAACCAACTACGCCACGGAGGCTGTCAATATGCAAAAATAATACTCTACTAAAACATTGAGGTATTATACTAGAGCGGACAACAGGAATAAAATATCTGCGTATTGTGCGTGCCATAGATTTAGTATAAAACATAGATCGGCAATGTGAAAGAGATAGAATAATTTAACTCATATGTTAAAGCGAGATGCATGATGCGACCATACGTTTACACAGAAGTAGCCTGCAGTGACCCAGAGTCAAAATATGTCAAAATAAGCGAGCAACAAAATTCGCTTGTTTTCATAATTTATTTAATTTTACAGTACTTGGTTATATTTATTAAACGTAGTTTATTATAGTGCATTGTGCAGTGCCAAAGTGTGGTTCATACAGGCGTAAAAATCCGAAATAATTAAAGTTTTCACAGGTACCGGCCACTTTTGTACAATACTTTTTTTCGACGATATTATAGAATTAAATGGAAATCCATGTATACATATCGGTAGAAAAGAATATAGTATTTCATTACATAAATACGCTGAAAGCATCCATTGCGTATAAAAAATAATATCAAATACGTGAATTTACAATAATTTCAACCAAAAGTTGCTAGTGATTGACTGACAGGTTCGATCAATAAAAGGTTGTCGATGAAATAGTCGATGACAACACATGTTTCCCTACATTTTTATGGAGTATGTTGTGATAGTATGCATTCTTCTTCTTCTTCTACCTGGCGTTATCCCGGCCATTATTGTAGTATTCATTCTATAATATTCCTTATTACTTTACTTTTTCTCATTTTTTTATATTTGTGGAATAATTATTATAACACTTCATGTGTGTGATTTATGAATTAAGAACCTGTTTCAATCGCTGCCAAGAGGCTGTCAATTTATAATAGTAAAACAAGAACATATTAGATATTTTTATAAAATATGCGATACTTCTATGCACAGTATCATCGTCCAAACACTGAAGCAACATTATTCACTTATCATAACATTAGGTATAGGTTTAAAATTTATAATTCTCATAGGAAAAACATTAGTTTAGGTGACGAGATCGAGAAAACCTTTATAGTTAATGAACATAGGCCTTCCACAAGAATGTCTACATCAGCTTGTTGTAAGCTGCCTGCATCCAACGACTTCCTATAAGCTCCTCCGTATACCTCCAACGCGGCCTAGCAGGCGTGCAACACTTCCCAATGTGTTACAAGTCAATTAATTGACTTAAATAAGCATATTTTTTAAACTCTGGTATAAATATACTTACGCGAATGTTACTCATTGAAAAAACTAATAATCATGGATTTTGTTGCAGACTGAGTCCACCCTGTGACTACGAAAGCTGTAAAGTAATCGAAACTTCGCGACGGGAAATTAAAAATGAAAAAAATAAACCGAAAACGCTAAAACTTTGTAAATTATAGTTTTATTTTATAAAAGTGTTTTTTGTTCTCAGTTTAATTAGGTGTATGTACTATGTACACACATGTTACATCACAATGAAAAAAATAATTTTGTTCAGGTAAACATAAAGACCCATACAAAACATCTCAAACAAAATGTTTTCAAATAATATGACAATTTGTCTTTATTTATTTGTGTGTTTATCAATCTGTATTGAAATAAACACATCAATAAGTTTCTGTTAATATATAATAAGATGTCGCATATATCCATAACATTTTATTTCACAACTACAGGCCGACAGCTATATCGATATCGATATGATAGTATCGAAAGTGCATGGTACACCACTAGATGTCAAGCACACATGTAAACTTCACGCACACAATCGTAAATCAGTTTTGGTCGCGCTCAAAATGACACATTGCCGATCTATGTTTTATACTACATCTATGGTGCGTGCACACGGGAATCCAGTGAAGCGAGAGCGAAGATAATGCGTAGGCATGACAGAGACAGAAATAGAAGGAGCGGTACGGTACCGTTCGTTTTGTTACAAACATTTTGTTTGCAGTGTCCTCTCTAGTATACTATGTCAATGAATAAAAATGATATTCTGCAGATTAATTACAAATACTTACATCTCTCGAAACGTCGACGTCGTTGACGACACTTGGCATGTCATCTTCAACTAGTTGCGTGAAGAAAGCCAACAGCAGGTACACTCCCAGCAAAACCAGTATCAGTGTACTCGGTACCTAAAACCAAGAGTTATACTGGTGGTAGGTCTCTCATATGTGAGAGGCCGCCTGTGTAGGTAACCTAGTAGGTACCACCTTTTTCTTCCGCCTAACAGCAGGGAAAATAGACTGTTGTGTTCCGGTTTAAAGGACATTGTAGCCACCACATTTGCATCAGCTCATATAGGTCCCTTTGCATGGTCTGTGCCTCCTCTACAATCAAGAGTACGATTGAGAGAGACAATAAAATTATAAACAGCTAGTGAATAGCAATAATTTAAATAAGAAAACAATAATTATTTGTATCAGCCCATATACGTCGAAGTGCAGGACACGGGCCTCCTGACCACCACGCTGACCTAGTGCGGGTTGGAGGACTTATATGCACATGGACTTGTATGCAGGATTCCTCACGATGTTTTCTTTCACCGTTTTAGTGCGTGGTGATTGACTATCAACACACACATGGCTCCGAAAAGTCAGAGGTGTGCCCTGGGATTCGAACCCGCGACCACAGTGAACATGTTGGCAGTCACGTCTAGTCCGTTTACCAACAGGCCACCACGCACTTCTAAACAATAATTAGCAATTGCAATAATTAAGATATAGTAAAGATTTACAATCTTCAAACATTCCAAACGTCTTGTTTTTGAGCCTCAACATAAACCAATTAAATGTTAATAAAACAGTTGTACAAACCTGAAGACTCATATAAAACTCCGGCTTTATTCATAGACCGTTTTAAAACATATTTTAGCTATCGAAAATGCTATGAATAAGGCCGGGTTTTAAAATTCCCAGAAAAACCCAACACAGATGCTAACTAATTAGTATAATAAAACCAGTTGCAATCAATAGCTGTTAAATATACTATCAGTTCGTTTAAACAATATAAACTGGATTTACCTCATGCAATGTTACAGTTTTTCCGCAATTCAATAATGTTAATAATGTAACAGATATCATAAAATATATTTTTATTATATAAAAATAAGTCGGGTTTTCCTTCCTGACGCTATAACTCCAGAACGCACGAACCCATTTGGCTGATTTTGGTCTTGAAATATTCGTGGAAGTCCTGGGAAGGTTTATGGAGTGAGAAAAATTGGAAAATTTCTAAGGAAGATACCAAAATCCCTTTTTTATGGGTATCGTTCAAGCGTGACCCGTCCAGCCAATATAGGATGATCTTTGTTTATTTGACGGGAGACGTAAAAGACGGTCAAGCTTCAACTAACATCCAACGTAAAATGATCTATCTTTCCATTGTTTTTCATCGACGGCTGACGAAATAGAAAAAAATTCAAAAAAATTGTACATCGTGTATATAATATTATCTAGATACGGCGTCTTGCGCGTAATTTTGTTAAATATAAAATAAAACGAAGTCCATATCTACCAAAATAGCCCATTGTTTTTGAGATTATTGCAACAGTTTTAAACAAGGTATCTTCTATCGAAGCGTTTGGCCGGAGTATACCAAAATATATCTAATTATAATTTTTCGTCTTCATAAAGGACATTATATTTATACATAAATATTTGAATTGATACTTTTAGATGCGCCGGAGGACAAATTTAAATTGCGCATTAGTATTGTTTTCAGATTCAAGAATAAAAAAGAAATTGGTACGTTGATGCCGTATCTAGACATTATAATGAAACGATATGCAGTTTTATATTTTTAAATATTTGTTCTCTTTTTACGGGACGCGAACTATATCAATAAATTGACCGTGAAATTCACGCCATCTATTAGATTGTGTCGAAATTACGTCGAAAGAAAAATGCTTAAATATACAGTCAGCAACATAAGTCGCTACACACTTCACATTTTTTTATAACCTTTTTATGAATCAAAATTTATAATAACTACTCTGTTGTCGTAAAATATGTGTATAATAAAAGTAAAGCCATCTATGCCGAGACGTGCCATACGATATTTAAAATAATAATTATTTTGGATGATAAGACCATTCAAAATCTAGTGAATGTGTAGCGACTTATGTTGCTGACTGTACATTAAAGTTAATGGTCGCGACCCACTGGTGGGTCTGAATAGTAGGTAAGTCTGGTTTCTTCTCGCCGAATTTGGCCTACAATGTAAGTGTGTAACTATAATTGAAGTTGATACTATAGGTATAGTGTCAAAATGGAACAAATACACCCTTTTCATTAAAATTACAGCTCTTGTATTAAGTTTTAAAGTGGTAGTTAATGTTTTTTTACCATTACTTTTACCCTCATTTTCGGGCAAAAGGTGAGTCCCAAATTGGCGAGGTTTTTTAGGGCGGGTCGGGGCCCGAGACCTGAAAAGTTTTGGAACCACTGGAGCAAACTATTTATTATTAAATGCATAAACATGATCTTCATAGCCGACTTAAAATAATACATAGTACAAACAACACCACAGATTACTCAAAATTGTTAGCAGAATTAAATATTCTATTGCAGCGTGAAAAGATAACTAAGATATTTAAGATTTTCGGACATAATATATTAATGAATCTACATTTTTTGAAAAGGACCGAATGTGGTTGTAGTCGAGTAGAAAAAAACTTTTTTTAATTGCCGTGAATGTCGACACGAGCATGCATGAATGCCTGATGGTAAGCGATGCGACCAAGAAGCTTATACCCAAATGGAGATTGCATTCCGTTTATAAAAGTGAAGCACAAAAATTTGACCTTGAATGAAGTCGCTGTTGCCTGCTATCCTTTTCTTTAGAGTGACAATGAATGAACTTCATGTGAACTTCAAGTTCAAATTTTCAGTTCAAAAAAATTCAGTGTTTCATACATTTGAGACATATTGTACATTGCTAATGTATAGCATTGATTTTAAGTTGTATTTGACAGAGACAAAGAGTTTTCAAAGCCAAAGTAGGAAAAGATCTTTTCTCCAATTGGTACCTCAATTATTTGTTCATTTAAACATGCAACAAAAAAAGTTTTTATAAAAAATGTAAAATTCTTCATACACGACATACAGTTGCTTATTTTTTCTTTAATAAAATAAAATAAACACATATTAAGTAAGCAACTAATTCCTTTTATAAACACGCAAAGCACTAAAAATGGGATCCCAATTTACGTAATAATATTTGATTCGTTATTGGAACAAAACAAAAGCATATTTCTTTGCCCAACTTCTGCTCCACAGCAGCTAAATCGCTTAACTATAATGGTATTTTTTACAAAACAAAACAATTTTTTTGTCCAAGTTCTGCCCGACAGCAGGGCTAGGTAAAATAACACGACTCAAAAATAAAACAATACAACGATTTTTTTTTATCCTACAAATAAGCTTAAGTCTATCTAGGCAATTTCAAACGATACAAACCCAATATTAAAGCCCTTTTTATAATCATTCTTCCACATGCTAAAAGGACAATAACTTTAACATAACCCAACCACATAAAAAGCATTGCATTCAAACTAAATTTTATGTTTTTCCAAAATTTTGAAAAATATTACCCACATATCAATTACCCAAAACTGCGGACATCACGTTTCCCGTAATCGATTGAAAACTTACAGATTTGACGGGTTCGTACAAATGTTTCCCCTTCCTAGTTAACTCGTATACCACCTAAAATTCAAAAAACATATATAAATATTAATATCAATGGAGAAATACACAGAGATTCTCCAAAACGAGGCTTCTACGTCTGTATACGTCCAACTGCAGGGCACGGGCCTCCTTTACAATCAATAGTACGATTGTGAGTGGTTAGGTCAGTGATTCTCAACCACTGTGCCGCGGCACTTTTGTGTGCCGCCAAATTTCAAAAGTGTGCCGCCAAATTTTGCAAATATATAATAATGTTAATATTATTAAATTATATCATTTAAAAAGAAAAATATTTTTAACGCGAATATATATTTAAATCCGCAAAAAAGTTAATTATTTTATTATTTGCTTTGCAACGCGTTTTTTCTTAGTGCCAAATTATGATGAAGCGGCGTGCATAGCAATAGGAATATGTCTCAAGTCGGCGCACACTTGCCACTTCTGTGTACAAAACGTGTTGTTTTAGTGATAGTTGGCATTCACAAGGTGTTGTATAGTAGTAGTATATGTTTGTTTATTTCGTATATTTAAAATTTTTGTTATAAACTATTTATGCAGTGTGTTGTAGTAAGTAAATAATTTTTATCTTTTTCTTTGTGTGCCGCCAAATCTTGAAATCGTTAAATATGTGCCGCAACAAAAAAAAGGTTGAGAATCACTGGGTTAGGTAATGTAGTCTACCACGCTGGCCTAATGCATATTTACTTCACATACCATAGTTATCATTGGCAGAGACCAGTAACCATATGTAACCTTTTTGCTCGTTTGTCGGGCCTAAGCAAAAAAAGGCTTTTACATGCATTTGAGGAAAATGGCACCGGATATATCTATATATATAAAAGAAAGTCGTGTTAGTTACACTACTTATAACTCAAGAACGGGTGAACTGATTTGGCTGAAAATTGGTAGGGAGGTAGCTTAGAACCAGGAGAAGGACATAGGATACTTTTTATCATGTTCCCGGTTTTCCAAGTTTCTATTAGCTTATTAACATTTTCTCATACAAAATGTTCATGGGTTTGTAACTGTCAAACATTTAATGTTCATCCCGTCGATACGGTAAACTCTTCCCTCAAATTAAAATACGTATTTAAATAAAGGTTTCGAATCGACAACATATATCCACAATATTCGATTAATGGCGTATTTTAGATTTTAAAGATGTAAATTAATGACATTATTGAAAAGGGATTGACATTTAAATTGGTTGTCAAATAATCCATTCAGAAATTTATTTTGTATAAACTAAGGAGAATTTATCAAGCTACATGAATATATAGTTCCACAAAGTTATCTGACCCGGTGAGAGAGTCGCTGTTGTCGAATTTGGTGTTGCCATTAAAAATAGATATAGCAATAAAGTGGGTGAAGTAAGATTTTTCAATTCGATCAATAGTGTCAGGAAAATGAGTGGACCAGTTTTATTTGCATGTTATTTTTCCTTCCCAAGATTTCTAACAAATCGCTTCCCATACCCTTAAACAAGTGTATCTGTATCAGCCCATATACTATATGTCCCAGTGTTGGGAACTGCCCTATTCTACAATCGAGAGTGCTATTGAGGGTGGTTAGGCCATATCATAGGCCATATAGTCCACCATGCTGGCCTAATGTGGGCTGGTGGACTTACATACCATAGATATTCTTATAAATCACTATGGTATGCAGGTTTCCTCACTATGTATTCCACCGTTTTAGTTCGTATTTATTGACTATCAATACAGACATGACTCCGAAAAGTCAGATTTGTGACCTGCGAGCCTTCGACCTCCGTGAACATGTTGGCAGCTGCGTTAGGTCCATTTACCAACAGGCCATCACGCACGTAAAGATACATTTTAGTTTATGATATGTGCTTACACCTATTTTAATAGTACGTACAAAATTCTGTTTACGAGGAATTTATTTTGAAAAGTTGACAACACAAGGCTGTGGTGGCAGCTACGTGTTGATAATTTTTTTCGAAGGGTATTATTGGTGTCTGAAGACGCTTATCTTCCTTCGTAAAATTGAATACCTGGAGTCTAACGTTCCTAACGTCACTTTTTACAGTTTTCGGCATTTTTCACTAATTTTTAATAATGCAGGAAACATAAATACATTGAGTAAACAACCAATGGCGGTTATGTCAGTGAGTGGCAGGTAAATTGTCAATTTCAAATGACGTCGTTGTTTCCACTTTTGGCCACCGGGCCAGTTAACTTTGTGGCTCTATAGGACAATTAAATAAATAATTTTCACACGTAAGAAGTTATACTTACTTCTTTTCAAGATCGAATGTCACTTTTATCACGAATTTTTACAGTAGCCTTTCCTTCGCTATAATTCACTGATAGAAATTAATGTAGTATATCGTCTCTGAGTGAGATAGGATATATTTTATCTAAATATTGCAAATATTTTTGGAAAAGCAGCATTGTGGGTGTGAAGTAAGGGATGGAATATTGCATGGATAATCAGAATCACTAAAGTTTTTAATGTCAAAAATTCATAAGGCACACTATTTGGAGATAGAGAGACGGGATATAATAGAGTGGGAGGTACGGGAGAGAACTGGGATAGCGGGCAGATTTGATAGGACGAAGTGTAAATGCATGTATAAGACGGAATGGATAATGAAGAGAAAGGACGGGACGGATCGAGAAGTGACTCAACAGACGGGTTAAGACGGGATTTAGCAGGACAGTAGGATAGCTACGTCAAGTGTAGGCATACAAGTTGTTAAGTTATTATGCTAAATAATTGAATATAATATGAATCCTACGATAACCAAGGCAAAGCGAAGCGTGGCCGGGTCAGCTAGTTCTTTAATAGAAATACGTCTGTATGTAGGAATGCGTGTACATATTAAATTTTTATTATAAATAAGCAAAAACCGACTTTAAAACAAAAATAAAATAAAATAATATGCTACTACTATTAGGTAAAAAATAATAATAACAATACTTGTAGATGTAAATTAATTTGCTTATTGACTTGACTAGTCAACAAATCAAAATATATGCGTAACATATTGAAGGCGGGCCGCCAATTGCCAAATATGTAAAATCCTTTGCCTCATATTAATTAAAATAAGTAATGTAAGTGTTTAGATTAAACTATCATAATATAGATAGTCCTACTAAAAATGAAAAATAAATATTCCTTTAAAATAAGCTTTAATAAACATGGTTATTACATCCTAAATTTTCTCCTAATTACTCATAATATGTACTAAGAAGTAGTATTAATGTATAAGTGATTAGATTAGAATATTACTACCGACACGTGAGAACAGATGTTGATTATGATTAGAAGCAGAAGTGATGACGTCATTTTTAAAATGACATGCAAATTCTCCATTATATTAATGAAATGTTTTATTAATTATGATCTTAGAGTATTTATAATATAGAGTCATACATTCGCGCCTTGAAAAATGTAGATATTTTCTTAGTATATGTAGCGCTGCAATATTAGTGAAAATTAAAATTGTTGTTAAATAATTAATATTTAACAACAAATTGCTATAAATTCCTTTGATAACCGAAATTACAAAGAACTAATATCCTTTTAAAACGAGTTTGAGTGGAATTAAATAGCCCTAAACTATTTATTTTTACTTTTCTTTTCCAAGTAATTCATGCATGTTGGACAGCCTTTCAAATATCAGCCAATAAGAGGGCAGAAAAAGGTGGCCCCGGCACCACCATTTTTATCTACGTTTTGAAGTACCAGCGCTCCCTCTATATTACAGATACTCTAAGATTATGATATAGTGTATATGCAAACATGAACAGCATTCCATGATTTTGGCTTAAAGTAGGGATTATTCAAAAGCAGATTAAACATTAAAAAGCCAGTATAAGCCACAAAAAATATCATTTACAATTTTAATCTAAGTTGGCTACTGATAAGCATATTACACATAGATTATCGTCATTAGACATGAGTTTTACCTATCATTACAAAAAAATAATGCCTGATTAGTGATTACACATTGTAGTTAACACAAAAGGTATTATACCTTTCATATAGTGAATTTGACTCAGTTTTTTATATTGAAAAATGATAAATATAATATATTCTGATACTAATAAAATCACTAACTATAAACCTAGATATTTAATGATTGTAAAATTGGTAAACATAGATTAGCAAAGAACACAAGATAATATCTAACTTAACGATAAATACACTAGTTCATAAAATGTTTGTCCTTGAAAATAAAAACATATCTTCTTGGCAATCAAGGTGCACTGAGGTAAAAACAAAGAAAAAACTGATACGCCACGTTTCTCAAATAATGGTTTAGGCCGAAAGGGTACAAGGGATAAACCTTAGTAGCTAACAATCAAAGCGACTGATTGTCAATTGAATCGAATACATTAGTATCTAATATAATAGATTTATTAAAACGTCTAGCGGAACTTAATGTATGGGATTTACATTATTACGCAAAATCAGATGTTAATGTTCAGAAATATTTTTTGCTAATTTTTCTTGGCGAATTCCTCGTGAAACTCTAATTTACTTTTATGGATACTAAATAAAACAATTATGGATTTTTCCTTTGACATTTTCAATTATTTCGTAATTTTTGTTGCGGCCTTGGTGTTTAATTACAATTAAAATATCTAAAATTGGAATTGGAGAACTAAAAAAAAGTTTGAAAGAAATTTGAAGAGAGATTTTGAAAAGTTTGAAAGCATCCAGTTCTATCACAAGCATACAAGAAAATACGAAGGAAGATTTTTTGTTTTTAAACGGATATAAAATACATCCTTCCCCTAACCATTAAAAAACAAATTCAAGTGCTGGTTCTATTTTAATTATTTATTTGAAATTACAGTCTAACTACGAAGTTGTAAAATAAAAAAAAAACAATTCACCATTTCAAGTAACAAAGTGGTAAATACACTTCACGATAACAATAAACTGAAATCCATTAATTCCTTTTTTTTCACTGTCTGTAATTGAATTCGATGTAACGTGTACAAAAAAAAGAAAAAAATATTCACCATTTTAACTTAACACATGTGAATCGTTCACGACGTAAAATCATACTACAGCATTATTCGAAATTAAAAGATTAAGATCGATAAATAATTATAAGCTCAATATCTTTTTTGTTGTGACTAGAAAGAACAGTACAATATTGCAATCTAACGGCCGATGCCAATAATCAATAGAAAAAATTAGATTGTAGTCAATCTAGATTGTTTTCTACTTTTCGATTGGTCTCTTGTCATGTTGCTATAGTTTTTTCACTACTGAGATTGATTATTGGCAATATAGTATCAGAAGGATATAAGACGGAACATACAAGGCGAAATGTGGGTGCCCTGGCACCTCTGCCTACCCCTTCTGGGAACAAGGCGTGAGTTGATGTATGTATGTAGTATCAGAAAAAAGATTGAGCTGTCAATCTAAAACGGCAAATTTTGGATTGTTTATTGGCAGCGGCTGTAAGCCACTCACAGTAAAAGGAAATGCCAATTTTATCATGAAACTTAGTACCTGAGCGAAGATTTTTAATGAAACCTACTTTTCTTACCCCTTACACACTAATGTTAGGGTGTTACCCCTACGCTCCTTAATGATTTTTTCTGTTTTATTTTTTCAGATAGCAATTAGTATAAGCAAAGGTCTTCTGTAGATGTCTTAAATGACGACAAATCTGAGATTTAATTTTATTTGGTCAGTTAATAGTAATTTTATTTCCTCTTTTCACAGATAAGCAAAACTCATGTCCTAAGAACGACAAATGCACAAAAAATGTGTTAGCAAAATAATTAATACCAATTCGATTGGCCAATTCTGTCGGACAACTCAAATTATTTATTAAATTATTTCCTTAGTTTTTATAATAACGTATGTTCTAAATAATTTAATGTCAAATCGAATTGGTATTCAAAGTCGTTTGAGAAACGGAAGTTTATTTAAAACCTGGTGTCCCTTTTGCCCAAGTCGGGCAAAGTGATACTGGATTTTTCTATTTATTATCAGCTCAGAGTCATCAATTTGTGGCCGATACGTATAAGTATATATGACGTCTCTTTTTTTATACCTGATACACCATTTTCCAGTATACTATTTTTTTTATAGTAATGAATGGCGAGACGAGCATGCCGTTCGCCTGATGGTAAGCGATACAACAGCTCACTAACAGTATTAAAACCAAACACCTTGAATTACAAAGCAATTCTTGGCATTCCACTGCACTAGCCATCCTGAGACATAAGTTCAAGTCTCATATACCCAATGATTACTAAATTTTTTTGTTTCTCAAACGACATTGTTCCAAAGCGTGATTAGTGATTATCAAATGGTATAACAACCCGTTGCCAGGGCTTTTCGTCACGATCGTCGAGGTTCTCGTCAGTAGGAACTCCGGAGTATGACCGCATCACATCCTGAAAACAGACACACATTAAACGTCAAAAAACTTGAACCATAAAAATAAATAAATACATCTAACAGTCTCCTGTTTAAAGGGTGGGCAAAGGAGGTGTGAACTAAAGTTCGCCAAGATTATTTCTCAAGACATGATATAGTTTATCTATCAAGCACAATAGGAAAATTTCTAAATTGAATACCCATAAATAAATAAAATACATATCGACGCAGGAAAGCGATTTTTGTCGTATCTCGAAACAAGCAATTTTACACCAGAATAAAAAAAAATGAATAACCACTAAACTAGATAACTTAGCAATACCATTTCTTTAATAATAACATTTTAAAATAAAACGTTACATTTTCACGAGGAAATTCAATGCGGTATTTTTTTTATGAATTAAATAATATACAATACGCATATACGCATTTTTTGAAATACGACAAAATCGCTTTCCTGCGTCGATATGTACATTCAAAAATAACCCACATAGTACAAACGGCTAACCTCACACTAACATACGAGTCTCATGTCGTCTATCAGAACTATATCAGAACCTACGGGAGACTTTTCGGTCTCACAAACACCTGGAGTCCTGGCAAATGCCAATTTTTTCAAACATTTGCCTCAATGCGGGAGTCGAACCCGCGGCCTCCCGTTTCACAGGCGGCGTCTAAACAACTGCACCACGGAAACAGTCACATAGATTGTCCAATAATTAAGGTATATGTAATTTTTCAGGGGTATTTGCCAATATTCGCGCTGATGACGCTGCTGTCCGTTATCAACCGAGGAAAGAAAGAAAACAAGAAAACAAATTTATTCTTTGTAACGAGTTCACAGTGATAACGGTTTGAATTGCACACAATGAGCAGGCAAACACAAAATACAATAATCAATAAGCACGACGTAAAAAAATAAAATACGAATAACAATTATAACAAATACCTAACAATAATAAATTAAAAAGAAAATAAAAAATTAGAACAAAAATCGGCGGAGTTCAGACAATTTTCAAGTTCAGTAAAACAGATCAGAATGTTTTTCATTATAAATATGAATTTACTTTAATTCGGTTAATCAGTCACACCTACCTATTTCACGCACATTTGTTCAAAGTAATAAATCTTTTATTTTCATCTTATCATTACGGCGGGTGCACAAGTTTGTACGAACGCGAATAGTTCGATTCGCCTGGATTTGTGCTGCTTATTGACTATAACCTATACTTCACTACATAGTATAAAACGAAGTCGCTTTCTCTGTCCCTATGTCCCTTTGTATGCTTAAATCTTTAAAACTACGCAACGGATTTTGATGCGGTTATTTTAATAGATAGAGTGATTCAAGAGTAAGGTTTATGTGTATAATACGTACATATTATTGTACATAAATCTATTTGTATCCGGGCGAAGCTGGGCCGGGCCGCTTGTATATTAATAAAGACGAAAGATGTTATGGATTGCATTGAGTGGGCTCTGAAACTATTGAACAGATTTGAAAAATTCTTTCACCAAGTGTATCTAATTTTTTTTTATTGCTTTGAATAGCGAGACGAGTATGCCATTCGCCCGATGGTAAGCGATACGACTGCTCACGAACAGTAGCAAAACCAAACAACACCTTGAATTACAAAGCAACGCCCGGCATCCCACCGCGCTCGCCATCTTGAGACATGAGATGTTAAGTCTCAATATGTCCAGTAGTTAGTTTTCGTGCAACAGTGCATTTACACCCAAGCAATCTCTCACTAATGAGAGACCACCAGTCAAACATTTACACAACACACATTACAAACATTTGATGAAAATGTAACGCTACCGCAGAGATTCGATTGGTATAGCTAGTACGATTTGTGTATACATGTGCACCCGCCATTACATTTCTAGATATCTTAATATGCTATAATTCTAGATATAAAAAATTGTTATCACGAATATTGTTTTTAATTCACTTTTTGATTGATTACAATTAGATCCTTTATTTTAATAATGCGTGTGAATGACCTATACGTATTGCAATTCTGTATCAGCCCATATACGTCCCACTGCATGGCACGGGCCTACTCTACAATCGAGAGTGCGATTGAGAGTGGTTAGGCCATATAGTCCACCACGCTGGCCTAGTGCGGATTGGCGGACTTACATACCATAGAAATTCTTATAAATCGCTATGGTATGCAGGTTTCCTCACGATGTTTTCCTTCACCGTTTTACTGCTTGGTGATTGACTATCAATACACACAATATGACTCCGAAAACTCAGAGGTGTGCCCTGGGATTCAAACCCGCGACCACCGTGAACATGATGGCAGCCGCGTCTAGTCTGCTTACCAACAGGCCACCACTTACCTATACGTATTGCAATAAATTAAAAGGAAAAATAATAAATAAATAACAATGGCTCTTCAGATACGTGCGTCATACCCTCCCGGTAAAGAAAAATATAGCGAGGAAATAATTAGGCAGAAATGGAGCGGTGTTTTCAATAAATCTATACTAATATTATAAAGCTGCAGAGTTTGTTTGTTTGTTTGAACGCGCTAATCTCTGGAACTACTGGTCCGATTTGAATGATTCTTTCAGTGTTGGGTAGTCCATTTATCGAGGAAGGCTATAGGCTATATATCATCACGCTATGACCTATAGGAGGAAAGCAGTAGTGATATTTCTAGCAAATACGAGGAAATTTTGTTCGTTTTTCGTGGTCCGATTGGTCGATATTCTAAACTGATAGTCAGAATTAAACATTTTGACCGCCATTTTAAAACGTGTATGCACCCGGGCGGAGCCGGGCCCGACCGCTAGTAATAAATAACACTCAACAGCCACATACATACATCGTCCTGGCCACGTTACGATCAATTAAGTGTTGTGTCGTGGGTATCAGGAACTACGAGAGACTTTTCGGTCTCACAAACACCGAGACCCGAGACAAATACCTGAGAGCCTCACAAACATTTGTCTCGTTGCGGTGATCGAACCCGCGGCCTCTCGTTTCACAACCGGCGCCTAACCAACTACGCCACGGAGTCTGTCAAAATATTTTTATATGAAATAAATGTTGGGGGCATTTAATGAGCTGAAGTATTTTTAAGAACTTGGGCCATAGTCTTACATCATACATGCCTTGTGATGCCATCAGTAACAATATGTAACTTCATAAAGTTTACAGTATGTTTTGGATTCAAACCCGGGTCTCCTAGTCACACAGTCCTTTGGGCTATCACCAAATGTCCTCAACAATCAAAAAAATATATCTTGAAAAAGATCGATTACGTAAAACGGATCAGGGCCGGCTTTTGAAAAATTCCATATTTTGCATTCCAAAACATATCTTTATTTATGATACAAAAGATAAATTTTAACTGGTTTTATTGCTTACTTATATCGCTTATATAATTATAAATCCACTGATATCAGTTACTTATAATTTATAAGATTAATTAAAAGATTAATTTTATAATGATGGTCAGATGTTGGTGGTAGCATATTTGCATACGTCTGGATTGCCACCGTCTTGCAAAATGGTGGAAATCCCACCATAATGAACTATGTATATGAATTCCGACATTGTATATTTGTATCCCGAGGACGTAAAAATTTTAAGAAATAATTTTGCATGCGTGCCTCGTTTTGTTTATAACATTTACGTGTATGATTCTAACCAAAACTAAGACTAAACAAGCTTTACAAGGCAAGTGTGGATGGAAGAGTCGGTAGGGGTCGATTTCGCCGAACCTACACCATTCAAATCGATGATACCTACCCTCAACAAGGGTCAGGTCAAATGTACCCTGAAACGACGACAATGCATGAAAAGGTTGATGAAAGTGGATGAAGCAAAAGTAATATGTCAGGATCAAGCATAGTGGCAGTCTATAGTTTCTGCCTACCCCTATGGGATATAGACGTGACGATTATGTATGCATGCACATATGCAATAAGATAGTGAAAATGAATACAATTTATCAATGCAATTAAACATGTAATTTACGAGCGTAATTAATTTCAAAATAAAACTAGATAGTGTGTTTTTCATTGCGAATAAAGAGTTAACAAACAACCGTCCTTATGAAACTAAGTTTTATCTACACTAATATTATAAAGAGGAAAACTTTGTTTGTTTGGTTGTAATGAATAGGCTCAAAAACTACTGGACCGATTTTAAAAATTCTTTCACCATTCGAAAGCTACATTATCCACGAGTAACATAGACTATATTTTATTTTGGAAAAAAATAGGGTTCCGTAAGATATTTGGATTTTTCGGACACAAACTGAAAAAAATCAACCAAAGAAGTTACTTATTTTGCGTACGCTGCCTAAACTACAAAAGATAGAACCATAAAATGTTATAATTAATTGTAGATCTTATAAATATCTACAAAAAAGTCCGCGACACACTATACCTATCTATGTCGAGTGAGGCACAACAACCACATTTTTATTTAAAAATCTTGAATTTTTTTTTGGACTACATTTAAACGCGTTTATTTTACTCATGCTATTAATCCTTATCAAAATAAATTATTTCATCAATAAGTACAGTTTATGTTGATAATATTTGGTCTTTGAATGATTAAAATTGGACGTTTGGTTTTGAAGTTGTGGTGAAATTAAAATATTACGATTTCAGCTGCACAAAAATTTCATAAGGCAATCTTTATATGTACATGTATATGGAGAGACGGGATATAATAGAGTGGAAGGTACAGGAGAAGGCTGGGATAGCTGACAGATTTGATAGGACGAAATATAAATGCACGTTATAAGACGGGATGGATAATAAAGAGAAAGGACGGGATGGATTGGGAAGAGACAGAACAGACGGATGAGACGGGATTGATTGTAGGACAGCTACGTCAAGTTTAGGTATACAAGAGTTTACACGAAAAATAACATGTATTTGGTGTGGAGTGGAATCAAAAAATATATGCACCCAGACGAAGCTGGGCCGGGCCGCTAGTTTAAAATAAGATACTAAATAAATACCAACATACACGGTCCTGGGGGTTACTCTATAAAAACGATACGAACTTCAAATGTTCAGAAGTTCAACATCCAGAGTAAGATATAAAATTTCCATTTCTAAAAATCAATATTTGATACTATTCTCTATTATACTTATCATTTTCTCCAAACTTAGTCTATGGTTACGACATACGATAGAGGATTCCAACATTTTGTGGAGTATCTAGGCACATTAGTGAAGTTTTATGTACGGCGTTTTATGAACATTTGAAGTTCGTATCTACGAGCTACGAGAGACACTACGGTCCCACAGACACAATTGCTTATAGAAATATTTGTCTTGATGACGGGATTGAACCCGAGCGGCCTCTCGTTATTCAGCCAGTGTCTAGACAAAAAAAAGACTGTGCCACATTTCAACATTCGAACTTTGTTTCTGAGTAACAAGCCTGTGTGGTCCTCATTCTGTATCCGCCCATATTATACGTCCCGCTGCACGGCACGGGTCTCCTCTACGATAGAGAGTGATTAGGCCATTTAGTCCACCACGCGCGCTTGCCTAGTGTGGGTTGGCAGACTTACATACCACTGAAATTCTTATAAATCGTTATGGTATGCAGATTTGCCCTCGATGTTTTCCTTCACCGTTTTAGTCCTCATTATGATACCCTAAACTCAAAACAATATTTCTGTTGGGACATAAATGTGACTGCTAGACATATTTATAACAATTTACATGATTCTTACATATAATTTGCAAGAGCAGTTAATTATACACAATAGGTAGACTGAAAAAAGTTTGATATAATATGTATGAATGTGTTTTAAACAATGCGATTATTGATCACGGTCCGAGGATTTCCACAATAGAGTTTGTTGTGGGAATATAACTTTACGTAACCAGTGATAGGTCTCTCAATGTGAGAGGCCACCTGGGTAGGTACCACCGCAATGTATATTTCTCTCGTCAAACAGCAGTGTAAATGCATTGTTGGGTTTCGGATTGAAGAGCATTGTAGCACTCAGGATGGCAAGAAATACCAAGCATTGCTTTGGAATTTAAGATGTTTGTTCTTACTACTGTTCATGAGTGGTCATATCATTTACCATCAGGCGAATGGCATGGCCGAACCCTTCAGTATAATATATATAATCATTATTTACGTATTTTATCGCAGATTTTTTTGACTTTTACATTTTTAACACGTTGAACGCCACGCGGCCCACCGGTGGGCGATTCAAGCAAACCCGTTCAGGCCAAGTGGAAATCATCAATTCCATCATTTTTCGCTAAAGTTAATATCAACACAAAACAATAAAAAATTACTAAATTTGCATATTTAATTTGATTAAAACAATTTTTCGTGATATTTTCTTACGAAAATGCTTTGCGGGTTTGCTTGATTGCCCACTGGTGGGCCGCGTGGCGTTCAACGTTTTCAGCTTTCATGGTCACAGGGCAGACTACTAGATCCTACTTTGTTATTGTTATAAAGTTGGATTTTATTCTTTGTATAATTGAGTGTTCAATATAACATATTGATAGATAAGTGAATACAATAAAACTTTTATTATGCATATCAGGCAATAAATGTTTTACGATGTTGTCAATGACATTCTTTCTGCTAGTAATTTATATCAAACTTAATTTTGCATCGAATTGGATTTTGCCATTGGCAATCACTTAAAGATTATGCTTCACATCATTTGCAGGCTCTGTGGCATATTTGGTTACATGCCAACTGTGAAAAAAGAGGCTACTGGTTCGATCTCACAACAAGTATTTGTCTGAGGTCCGAGTGTTTGTGAGACAAAAAGTCTATCATAATTTCTGCACAACATGAGACTTAGTCAGTCTTAATGTGGGATTAGGAATATGTATGCGCCTGTTATCTATTAATTATATCTTTTGTATCATAGTAAGTATGTAGTTTTCAAAATTAAATGCTGTAGATCTATGAAAAAATGGGTATTTATTGCTTCATGTTTATAAAAAAGGCCAATGCAAAAATTTATACTTTATTCTTATTACGTACAACTGTAGAAGCCAATTGCTAATCAACAAATTAGCTAGGCTTTTCAAGCAAAATAATCAATTAATTGATTCAAAGGGTAAATAATCACAATACAGCCAAGCTGAGGATTCAAGTATTGTTTGGTCGTTTCTATTTATTTACAAACGCCGCATTTTTACGTTTCTTATTTGTATATATGTACTTATTTTATTATTTCTTAAAGGCAATGAATGTAAAGCTAAATGAAGCTTATGAAGCTATAGATTTACCAATTGATATTAAAACTGCCATGAAATTGAATCATAATTCTACAAAATCCACGTTATAGTTATCTAATAAAGAGAATGTGATGTTATATTAGATAAACAACTGAGTAAAAACATCGAAAATAAATATTTACCTAGCACTTGAGGCAAATTAAACATTATTTTTAATTCTTACCAGCTCCACTCCTTTTTTCCTCCGGAACTTATCACTTTCAGTAACATTTCCACTCATATTTACTTTTAAAAGCACTTTGTAACTCGAGATATCAAAGTACAGAATCCGCAATATTTTCCCGAAGGGCACTGGTAAACTGATAAAAAGTTTGACGTTTGTGGAGTAAACTTTTCTTGACGTTGACAGATGACAGTATAATAGTTTTTTTAATTTATCACAAGACAAAGGAAATCTTTAATAAACCCTGCGATACAAAACAGGCTAATTTATTTTTTATTTAGGATAAAATATTCATTTTTCACAATACAGAATACCTTCTAGCAATAATTATAATCATTTTTTTAACACAATACACACTACTAATTTATATAGAAAGACAACTTAGTATAGTTTGAAATAGTATCAACAATAAATTCTAGGTGGCACTTATCATGAAAAATAATGATAAAGTGCAAGATGGTCTAGATTTTGTATAAGTTTAATTTTATAAAATAACAGGTGATAACGGGGTTCACCAAATATTTTTGAAAGCTATAATAGCAAGGGTAATAAAACAGATTCTTTTAAAATCTTTGATTACTAATAATTAACTAATAATATAATAAATAACACCCAACAGTCACATACATAGTCCTGAGCCCACACTAAGATCGAGTCTTGTGTCGTGGGTATTAGGAACTACGAGAGACTTTTCGGTCTCACAAACACCCAGACCCGAAATAAATATTTGTGGGCTGCACTAACATTTATCTCGGTGCGGGGATCGAACCCGCGGATTCTCGTTTCACAGGTGGCGTCTAACCTACTGCGCCACGGAGGCTGTCAAACTAAATACATAATATTTTATGCTTATTGAAGCGCGAATAAATTGTTAATCAATTTCAAGCGAATTTCAATTTCAAGTAAATTGACTTCATTAAGTATAGGATAGGAAATAGGAACGTGGTGACAAAAGATCATTAACATTTTACGTATTCAATATTATAATTATTATTATGCTCACAATGCTAAATACAGTGTATTTTACCTACATAATAAATTAACATCTGGTAATCTCTATAAAGTTAGCATATTTTGAATTATACAGCAGTTATAACTTATAACACTTTATGTATGGGAACATTTGAACGGTTAATCAAAATTTTTCTTACGAAATTATAATATCTGTTTATAGCGCCATCTATTCGTCGCTTTGCCAATAGTTACGGGAGATATGAAGGCATAGAATCAACTTTCATTGCGTTTCTTAGCGACATCTATAAATTATATTAAACAATAGTAATTTATGTCCACATGTTTAGGACTACAAAACGCTTTGATGTTGTATAATTGTTAAATAAATTCCCATTCATAAAATGTTTTCAGTTTTTACACAGAATTTTATCTAATACGTGTTGTTTAAAGAAATCTTATGATACTAAGCAATGACGATTATTTACATTTAAAATACCCCAAAAACTTACAAAATGACTGGTTTTTATTCTACACAAAATTCGCTGAAGGCATTCTTACTTGTTAGATAGACCGTTGACTCAATAATTTGTTATAATAAATATTAATTTAAATTTGAAAAAAATAAGCACTACGTCCCTAATTTCCAGATAAAATTTGAAATGAATGTGTACTCATGATTTCCTGAAACAGTATTAGGTAATTACATTATTACTAGTAATGAAATTCCATTGTTAATTCAATTAATACTCTTGCAAGGATATTATATCCTCAAGATGAGGCGTCCCTTGAAAAGTTGTAAAAATCCTTTCATAAGTGAAATACGATATTTATTTTACACGCCTTACAAATAATTGATTCACCGGTCTAACTACAACTATTCATAATTCGCTAAAATTAGGTACAATAAATTGATATTTTTACAGTCATATTTACATAAATTTATATACATATACGTCACTAACAGATCTCCATACATTTATTTAACTATGTCTGTGCTGGCATATTATCATTTTAAATTTATTTATGAATTTTAAAATATTTTCTTTTATATTACTACACCTTAAAATACTATTCCAAGATATATTATCTTAAACAACAATATTTCTTTATGGGTCTGTAGGGAGAGCAGGTACAAGAAATGAATAAATTAAAATATATTTGTTTTTTGTCTACTTGTGTTATAAAAGCCAGCATAGAAAGAGTTAAATGTTTAGTTAAACCTAACAAACTAATGGTAAACATCACAATAACTATATATAGGTATGTCAAAATTATATTTGAATAAACTCACGACCCGGTTAGTTATAGTAAAATGGTCGTATAACCCAATTTACAACATCTTCCCTCAATTACAGCGATTAATTTAGGCTATAATAATATTTTATTCACTTATAATCAAATTAAGTACTTGTGCGCTTTTGTGAAATTATGAAAAATCCATTTTTAAATGATTAACATTTTTTTGATTAACTCTCAGATGAAAGATTATGATGAAACGAACTTTTATGTAGAATATAAATCTCCAATGAAGAAAACATCAGAAACTTTTAAAATATCACAAACAATTTTCTACAGAACATAGATTTAACAATCCAAAAAGTAACACCGACAAAACTTTACTTTTTTACAATTCCTATTCACAAAATTTAGTCCATCCAACAACAGCGATTTACATTACAGAGATCTGACGTCATAAGTTGTATTTCTTTGTCATGATAATGTAGAAAGTAATCACTCATACCAAGCTTATCCTTGGCAGTTAATACTATAAACTTTAAAACAGTCCAATCCGCAAAGGATCAATTTATTTATTTTTTCATCAATTAGAAACATTTTATCTATTCACCATTACTCATTTCGGCAATCGATTGATGATGATTTCGACGCGTTCGGGCTCAGTACCGCCCTCTATATAGCGTGTGATGTAAGAGAGTTAATTACTGCGTCCGATAGAGGGCGTTAGGTGAGGCGACACTAGGGCGAAGGCGGGAGGCTGTCATCGCTCTCCAGGTAGGTGACGTAATTGTCCTCTCCTCCGTGAGGGGGCCGCGGGGGAGGGAGGGAGGGTACATCATAGCCGTGCATCTGGAAAAAATAATGTAAGTTTAAATTTTTGACCAATAAAATAAAAGAGTTATTAGTTGAGATCATCTTTTTAGTTTTTTCACGTAGTTTAAGCGTTTTCCCTTAGAAATATAGTAAAATATGAAGCATAAGACAAATAGATCTCTATTCAAAATGTATGGGCAGTGAACATGGAGGAGGTTCAATTTTCATGATGGTCCTCTTGTTGAATTTTTTGGAATGAATATTCGTTTAATGCCTCGGTGGCGTAATTGTATTACGGTACGGTAAAAAAGCTGAGGTTTCAGGTTCGAATCCTGAGGTGGGCAAAATGCTATTGGATTTTTCTATTCATTATCAGCCCGGAGTCAAGAATTTGTGCCCGATATGGCGATAGACTCGTCCCATATCACATGTGCGCGTCCTGGCACTTCTGCCTACCCTTTCTGGTGACAAGGAGTGACTTTATGTATGTATGTACATGTTTTTTTTTGTATAAACAAAGAAATATAAAAAGAATTTGCTTGTTTTGGCTACTATAAAGAGTTCTTGTATTGTAAAGTTAGAGAACCATTTTTTATTAAAGGAAAGTAGATATATGCTTCTGTGCTCTTTACATTTTATTAAAGATGCCTCTGGAATAAAATAAATATACAA
Organism: Hyles euphorbiae; assembly: GCA_023078785.2. NCBI lineage: Eukaryota > Metazoa > Arthropoda > Insecta > Lepidoptera > Sphingidae > Hyles > Hyles euphorbiae. The sequence continues at coordinate 1,008,366 of CM041056.1, forward strand.
AAATAATATTTACCTGGCTAACCAACTGCTGGAAAGCAGCGCTATGATGCGGAGCCCTATCCAAATCGGCATGCAGGGCGAAGTCCGACAGCGCCTTCCACGGGGGCTGGTACGCCGTGACCTCGAGCGCGAGCGACCCCGCCGGCTCGTGGCGCACCGGCGACCCCGCCACTAGCGGCACCCCCATAGACATGTAGCCCAGCCGACGACCTTCCTGTGGAGACAGGGGGTTAGATCCAATCGCGTTGGGTGATTGGTTTGAGACGATTCCTTTTGCTAGGATTAGGTAAATTTGCTGTGAATGGTGAGAAGAGAATGTCCTTCGCCTGATGGTTCGATACGACCGCTCATGAACAGTAGCAAAACCAAATGATACCTTGAATGCAGTACAATGCTTGGCATTCCACTGCGCCCGCCATCTTGACACATAAGATGTTCTCAATAAGTCCAGTAGTTACACGAAAGTAACACGAAATTCATTAAAGAAAGTAATTAAAAGAATATGAAGGATTTGAATAAGGCAATATTGGTGTGGAATCAGTAAAATAAAATAAGTAGTAAATTTATGTCATTGCTGGATCTATCTATTTATTTTTTACACAGCTTCAGTGGCTCATTTGGTTAGACGCCAGCTGTAAAATGAGAGGTCCCGCGTTCGATCTCCGCAAAAAGACAAAAATGTTTGTGCAACCCATAAATATTTATTTCGGTTCAAGGTATCTGTGAGACCGAAAATTCTCTCGTAGTTTCTGATACATGACGCAGGACTCAATATTCGTGTGGGATCAGGACTATGTGTGTGACTGTTGGTATGTGTGTGGCGGTAGGTTTCCCACATGTGAGAAGCCGCCTGGATAGGTGCCACCGCAATGTCTATTTCTCCCGTGAAACAGCAGTGTAAATGCATTATTGTGTTTCTGACATATTGAGACTTGACATCTATGTCTCAGGAGAGCGCAGAGGAATCTCAAGCATAGCTTTGCAATTGTGTTGTTTGGTTTTGCTACTGTTCATGTGCGTTGGTATCGCTTACCACCAGGCAAACGAAAAGTTCATCTCGCCATACATTGCAAAAATGTATTTAGTGTGTCATAGCAATAGGAATCGGCTGGTGTATAACAGATGGTACACATACATCAAAGTTCATCACCTTTTCCTGCTGCATTTGCATCTTCAGCTGGATTGTTTTCTTCTTGTCCTTGCATCTTTTGTTCTGGAACCATACTCTGATGACCCTTGGGCTTAGGCCGGTCATCTCTACAAGTTGCTCCTTCATCAACGCGTCCGGGCGAGGGTTGGCCGCGTAGCAGGTTCTAGAAGGAATATTTTGGTGTGAAGTCTCTTATAATTGAAATAGAACTATAATTTTCGGATTTTATCGCGGATTTACCTTTATGAAAAAAAACTTTCAATGTGTTTCATTCGCGTAAGTCTTAGGAACGAATAAGACTCTTATATTTTTCGAAGCGTGGCAGGAACTGATTAATGTAAGTGGATGAAGAGAAAGTGATATACTTAGTCAAGAAAATAAGAGAGCTGTAGTACCTACCTTGAAAAAGGTATAAAGATAGGGGTTAGATCTGACCATAAATGCCAATTAGTGAAATTAGAACATGCTGTAGACAAAACCAGTAGATTAATAACTTTTAGGCCGTTATCTAAGAAAATCCTAGGTCAATTTAACAGTAATGTACAATTAAAAATAGATACTTTTACACTTGATGGCAGTCCAAACGACATGTACTCATCATTATTTAAAATTATACGTAAAGAGTTTGACCGAGTATGTAAAATTAAAACTATTAAAATTAACTCTAAAATAAAATTTAGTGCTTGGGCCACTAAAGGCATTAGACGTAGTAGGGAAATTTTGTATGAGTTATATGACAAAAGGTCCTATACACCTGACGTCAACTTTAAAAAATATGTCGGATTATATTCAAAATTATTTAAAAAAGTATGTATGCAGGCTAAATCTAATTATATAAGTGAAAAGCTTAGATTGTCAGATAATAAAATAAAAACTACCTGGCAAATTATTAATACTGAAACTGGGAAAAATAAAAAAAATGACAACACAATTGCTCTCCGCATAAATGACGACCTTATTTCAGATAAATCTACTATTGCCAATTATCTTGATAATTTTTTCACTAACATACCATTAGACTTAACTAAACATTTAGATTCATCAGTAGATTTAGCGGAATCTTTTTTAAAGGAAAATGTTCCTGGAAATATGTCTAAGTTTAACTTTCAAAAGGTAACCAGTTGTCAAATAATAAAGGCTTTCAAGCAAATTAAAATAAAAACTACAGAAGATATATGGGGACTGTCTGTTAAAGCTATAGAAGCTATTATTGTTAACATTGCACCGTTATTAGCTACTATTTTTAATTCCTGCCTAAGTGACTGTATCTTTCCCGACTTATTGAAAATTAGTAAAGTCGTACCCATTTTTAAGTCAGGATGTTCGAACAATCCGTCGAATTATAGACCCATTTCTGTACTACCGGCTCTTAGCAAAATCTTCGAAAAGCTTTTGCTTAATCAAATGCTAGCACATTTTGATGAAAATAAGTTAATACATAGGAATCAATTTGGTTTCACAAAGGGTCGCTCAACTCAAGATGCCGGGACATCACTAATCACGTCGGTTTTAGAAGCCTGGGAGGCATCTCAAGATGCTCTAGGAGTTTTTTGTGATCTCTCTAAGGCTTTCGACTGTGTTGACCACCAAACACTTATTATGAAGCTAAGGTACTACGGAATCAGTGATACGTCACTTGATCTCGTAATGTCTTACTTGTCGGGTCGTGAACAAAAGGTTTCTTTGGACGGGCTCACTTCGGTAGGATCAAAAGTTAAAATTGGGGTTCCGCAGGGCTCCATTCTGGGCCCCTTTTTATTCTTAGTCTACATAAATGATCTTCCTTGCATGGTTCAGAAGTGGTCAGACATAGTTTTATTCGCTGACGACACCTCTATAATATTTAAAGTTAATCGGAAAGACGATAATCTAGATACACCTAACAATATTCTTAATTTAATTTCGGATTGGTTTTCTGCTAATAATCTACTATTAAATGCTAGTAAGACTAAATGTGTCCGTTTTGCTTTACCGAACGTGGCAAGCGTAAACACGCGTATCGAATTAAATTCAGAAATTCTAAATTTAGCTAATTCCACAATTTTTTTAGGGATCACTCTAGATAAAAAATTACAATGGGGTCCACAAATTGAGAGATTATCAGCTAAACTTAGCAGCGCAGCGTTCGCGGTCCGAAAAATAAGACAACTAACTGACGTTGCAACGGCTAGATTGGTATATTTTGCTTATTTTCATAGTATAATGTCATACGGCATTATTTTATGGGGATCAGCGGCTGATATCGAATCCATATTCATCTTACAAAAAAGAGCAGTCCGTGCTATTTATAATCTAGGAAGCCGCGATTCTTTGCGATCTGTTTTTAAAGAAAGCAATATACTAACCGTGTCATCTGAATACATCTTTCAGAATATAATGCACGTTCGTAAAAATATTAATAAGTTTTATAAGGTCAGTGACACCCACACCATTAATACGCGGAATAAAAATAAACTAGCAATACCCTCGTTTAGACTAGAAAAGTCAAAAAAATCTTTCTTGGGTAGTTGTATTAAATTTTATAATAAACTTCCCAATAGGATAACGCAGCTACCGGACAAACTATTTAGGGTCCATATTAAAAACAAACTTATGACTAGGGGTTATTATAATATTAAGGAATATATTGAGGATAAAAAAGCCTGGGATTAGGTGTTCTCTTGCACATTGCGACCTCCTGGGGCCCTGAACTATTCGCTTATTACACCACCTAATCTAAATAATTAAAAATATCTAAAATTGTGAACTCAAAAATTAAGCTATATACAATCAAATAAATCAATTAAATTATATGACGACCGATCGAAAAAATCATCTAAAAATAATAATTAATATGGCAAATCCTTGTAAGACAAGTCACAAATACTTATTTTAGTAAATTGACCAAAACCAAGCCCACTGAGTTTGACTCGCTGGATCTACTCAGAAATGGGTCGCGCCGCGTAGTATCCAGTGGTAAAGTAAAGCCCGCTGAGTTTGTTCGCCGGGTCTTCTCAGTCAGGGCCGCGTTGGATCCGGCAGTAAGCCTAAACATACGGGACGTATCGGAAATACTTATGGTCGTTGTCTTAAGTTGGACCCAAAACAAGCCCACTGAGTCTTAGTCGCTGGATATACTCAGGACTGGGTCGCGTCGCGTAGTTCCAGTGGTAGTGTAAGCCCACTGAGTTTGTTTCGCCGGGTCTTCTCAGGAAGGGCCGCGTTGGATCCGGTGGTAACTATAAACCGCTACGCACCGTTGTAATATTTATGGTCCACAAATAATATAATTTAATTTGACTAACGTAAATAATGTATTTCTTTGACAAATAAATTACTATAAAGTAAAAACTAATACTTTAAATAAAATATGAATAAAAACTAAATAAATAAATAAAACTAATTATAAATAAAAATAAAAATAATTTAAAAATAAATAAAATTAATAAATAAATTGATAAAAGCAAGAAATTAAAATAAGTAATAATAAGTATAGGAAATATATTGTAAATAGAGATTAAGTTCTATGTGTATTGACTTGTCATAAGAGCTCCTTAATTGCCTACGTGATCAATAAATACATTTCATTTCATTTCATTTCATTTACCTAGTGCCTATCTCTAAGAGACACCAGTATGCCATTATGTATACGCATATCAAAATAAGACCAACTTTACAGATTTTATTGCCGTAAAAATAAACCAAAAACCACGACAAATTTGTAAACACTGTTACATTGTCTACCAATCTACCACGATAAAATAATTCTATACGATTGAGATAATTTACCAAACTGCAAGCAAAATGAAGAAGTGGTAAGGTTCTTCTATTAATTTCTCCGATATAAAGATACTGGAGCTGTTGCATTTGTATTGTTAGTGTTATTTAATAGATAAAATACGGATATTATAACTTACCTGAGCGTATGCAGTTGTTTTTCATTAAGAACAGTACGAACTCTGGTAGGTTTGCCGTCAGCCGCGGCGGTGGTGCGAGCTCTACCACTCTTGTGGGATCCGGATTCACTTCCCGAATCTGAAATATACGTGTTATTAATAACACATTCATATATTCTGGGGTCTGGGTGTTTGTGGGATCAAAAAGGCACAAGACTCGATCTTAGTGTTCGGTTAGAGCTATGTTTGTGAATGTAAGGTTTCTTTTTTTGTTAATATTTCAAAGTTTATTTGCCAATTCCAAAATTATGGCTTAATTAAAAGTAGAGTTAAAATGACATCATCATCATCATCAGCCACAGGAAGTCCACTACTGAACAATGGCAATAAAATTGGGAGACCAAGGATCTCCTCAGCGACCTGTTGGAAGCGGCCTGCATCCAGCGACTTCCTGCAACTTAGCCAGGAAGTCCGTCCGCCTTGTAGGCGGGCGTTCGACATTTCGATTGCCTGAACGTAGCCTCCACTCTAGAGCCCTTCGGCCTCAACAGCCATCGGTCGGTAATAAGACAGGTCGGTAATATAAATCAACAGTACAGATTGGTAGGTGCATATATAATTAATATTGTTTCACTAAAACGAGTTTTTCGTCGCCTTTTGTTTAAAGTTGATTGCACAATATTTTATTACTTAGTTAAAGGCGGCCCAAGACATGCAATTATATTAATTTAAACATATATGTATTTTAATTGCTATTTATGGCAAGACGAGCATGCAATTAGCCTGTAATCGATATTATCGCTTATAGGCTAAAGCAAAACCAAACAACACCATGAATTACAGAGTAGAGTTTAGCTTTCCACTGCGCTCGCCATCTTGACACATAAGATGTTAAGTCTCAATATGTCCAGTAGTTACTCTAGCTACAATATCCTTGATACCGGAGGAAAACAGCATATATTGTACAATAAGATTGAAAGGAGCTAGAATCCATACAAAACATTGAGCAATCTTTATTATTAAATTAAGTCAATAATATTGCAGAATTTGTAATATTGCTCAATATTATTGTCCGTCTAAAGGCCGATTTAAAACTTTAATCATAATTTCCGTTGCATAGTAAATTGTCATTCCACTAGATAATATCTACACGCACGTCCGTAATAAACCTTGTCCATTTTCGTAATTATAAGGGGTAACTTTGACCACCCTTAGTCCTTTAATCCGTACTTCACACCTTTGTAATCCAGATGGACATCGAAATAACTTGTTAATAATTTAACATTAATTTTAACCCTACGGTTTCAATGAGGGTGCGTCTGACTTATTTTTGTCAATGTTTTAGGTGCCTAAATACGAATATTTAGGCGTTGGCCGTAATGAAATATGTTTCTTTATTTAAATATTATTTTTATAAATGGCGACCCAAGCAGGTCATTCGCCTTTTGGTAAGTGATACGACTGCTCATGGACAGTAGGAAAATCAGCGACACCAAGAATTACAAAGCAATGTTTAACACACCACTGCAGTCTCCATCCTGAGACATAAGATTTTAAGTCTCATTATGTCATATAAATAAATGAATAAATAAAAATGTCCATTAGTTACTCTGGCTATAATGTCTTTCAATCCGGAACACAAATGTGTATGCATGTATTTTAAATTATGTTGTTCTAAGTGATTTTATATTGAAGGACTTAAAGTAAAATACTTTAAATATTGTCTATAAATGTTACCTTTTTTAAGACAGAACCTATTACAAAGCAATATAAGAATATGTTATTTATCGACCGTTTTCCATAAGACAATGGAACCGCCCTTTAATGCAGTCATGATTACTAAATAACTCTATTTATGTATAATTAATGGTAATTGTTAATTCAATTTAATTACTTGAAAATTCTTACGAAAGGCCACCAGTCACACGAAACGTGTTTTTTTTTTACTAAAATTGTTTCATGTAATTGGTCGCGTAGATCGGTTCACACAGTTAAAACGAAGGCAAAAAACCAGTTCAATCACGCCGATAACTATTTTGTATTAAATATGTTCGGAACCTGTGACTCAGTGGTTCTTACTTAAACTTTTTTAATTACGATAAACGTACATAACCGAAATGTCACACGATGCGGCGGTATCAAAGCGTCGGCGGCTTTGGCGGCCTACATCAAAGCGTTATCTTCCAATCACAGCACGATCGCGAATAGATTATCGATGGACACTCGAATGTTCGTGGATGTATCGATAAACGATAACAGCACTAATCGACGATGTTTGTGATAAATTGACAAATATTAGAAGAGATATGTGACGTCGGTGTGGCGCTTCCTATGCTTTCACCAGCTGTTCAGGTCTCACAACCCAAACCACGCACACCTGAACTCTCATCCACTACATTCAGCTCGTCGCTCCGCCGGCCCGCGCGTCACACACTACGCTCCCTGTACGTGCTCTCACAACACTCGCTCCTGAGCTCTCATCCACTACCTTCAGCTCGTCGCTCCACCGGCCCGCGCGTCACACACTACGCTCCCTGTACGTGCTCTCACAACACTCGCTCCTGAACTCTCATCCACTACATTCAGCTCGTCGCTCCGCCGGCCCGCGCGTCACACACTACGCTCCCTGTACGTGCTCTCACAACACTCGCTCCTGAGCTCTCATCCACTACCTTCAGCTCGTCGCTCCACCGGCCCGCGCGTCACACACTACGCTCCCTGTACGTGCTCTCACAACACTCGCTCCTGAACTCTCATCCACTACATTCAGCTCGTCGCTCCGCCGGCCCGCGCGTCACACACTACGCTCCCTGTACGTGCTCTCACAACACTCGCTCCTGAGCTCTCATCCACTACCTTCAGCTCGTCGCTCCACCGGCCCGCGCGTCACACACTACGCTCCCTGTACGTGCTCTCACAACACTCGCTCCTGAGCTCTCATCCACTACCTTCAGCTCGTCGCTCCACCGGCCCGCGCGTCACACACTACGCTCCCTGTACGTGCTCTCACAACACTCGCTCCTGAGCTCTCATCCACTACCTTCAGCTCGTCGCTCCACCGGCCCGCGCGTCACACACTACGCTCCCTGTACGTGCTCTCACAACACTCGCTCCTGAGCTCTCATCCACTACCTTCAGCTCGTCGCTCCACCGGCCCGCGCGTCACACACTACGCTCCCTGTACGTGCTCTCACAACACTCGCTCCTGAGCATGCAGTATGTTATTATTATTATTACTCACCGGACATGGATCCCAGTTCGTGTGGATGGTGCGAGTTGTTGTTACTGAGCGTGGTATTATTGTTACTTTCGGCATTTCCAGTGCTGGCACCGCTTGTGTTTGCGCTCTGAGAACAATTGTCAAGAAATGTAGTACATACTTTGTAATTTTTCCTTTCATTGCTCTCTAATTTGTTTGGCTAAGGAGAGTAGTCTTACTTTACCTATATTCTAATTGTATACAGAAAATATTTATAAAAAAAAAAACATGACCAAATCAACACTGATAATTAAAATAACCAACATAATATCAGTGCGACGAACAAACGAATTTCCTGAATACGAATATGAATTTGTTGCCTTACCTTTTCTAATACGTCATGGTCTTCTCTACAATACAAAGCACCGCCTTCCCTTAACGCGAATTCATCCCCTGTAAAACAAAAAAAAAACTGTTAGAAACTTACAACTTCGACAAATCTTATAAGGATAAAATTGACAATAAAATGTCTGTGTACACCGATCGTTTATCAACCATCAGAACGGAATTGACAAAATGATAAGATTTAGATCACGGACGTCGCCTATGACGTTGGACTGACGTGGGATATTTTGAACCCATAACCGTACATGTACCTCCTTCTACCTCATTTCTTATTCTTCATTGAATGCAGACATTTAACAGCAGTGTTAATGCACTGTTGTTTTTCGGTTTGAAAGACATTGTAGCCAGAGTAACTACTGGACATATTAAGACTTACGTCACAGGATGGCGAGCGCAGTGGAGTATGGAGGATTGCTTTCTAATTCAAGGTGTTGTTTGGTTTTGCTACTATCTATGAGTTGTTATATCGCTTACCATCAGACCACGGGATGCTTGTTTTACCGTGAACATATTGGCAGCTGCGTCTGGTCCATTTACCAACAGGCCACCACGCAAATTGCATATCCACCTTAAGGGTAAATGCTATATTTGCACTGGTGGCAGGTCTCTCACATGTGAGAGGCTGCATGGGTAGTTACCTATCACCGCAATGTCTATTTGTCCCGCTAAACAGCAGTGTAAATTCACTGCAGTATGGTTTAAAGGATATTGTAGCCATTGTAACTACTGGAATGCATTTGCTGAATTACATTCAAGGTATTATATGGTTTTGGTACTGTTCATGAGCGGTCGTATCGCTTACCATCAGGCGAACGGCATGTTCGTCTTGCCATTAATAGCAATTTTTTTTTTACTAATATTATGTTGATAGTATTCCCTCTCTTTGTCTCTCTCTCTCTCTCTCTCTCTCTGCAGTCAAACCGTACTTATTCTTATTGCTATCTCACCTGGTATTAATTGTCGCGCACAAGCGCAACATCGGAAGCAGTCTATGTGGTATATTTTCGTCTTCGCTCGCATCACAAAGTCGTTTTTGCTGAACGATGAGCCGCATTTGTCGCATTTTGTTCCGAATAACCTGTAGACAAAGAATATAAGTTATTTTTCCATTGGATTGAGCTAGCTTTTGGAAGATTTTGAAATATATAGTGACGTCGGCAAATTAGTTTCGAGTAATCCCAAACTTCGAGTAATACGAAACGTGGTAATGGATTTAGTAGTAACTTTTAAAGTCTATTTATTATCCGTATAATACTTTTATAAAAAAAAGCATCTTAGGATTTCCCTTTAGATATCGTAAGTACGTTTATAAAATATTAATTCACGCAGGGATCGAACCCGCATTTAGCGCAGAACTACTGCACTAATAAAAACATTTATATTATTAACAAAAAGAAGGTCCTTAAATGTGGATTTTGATATACTAATAAGGAACTATTAAATTAATTTACTATCAACGTTCTTTATTTCAAAAGAAACAATCAATAAATTACTCCATTTTGATTCCACTAAGTCTCGATTACTAAAGGTGAATAAAAATAAGCAACGACCCCTAAAGCGCTACCCTAAATGTACTTAACCCTACCTATAGGTGATGCTTTTAGCGAGATTGCGGGGGTAGCCACCCCTTAAGGGCGGCCGGGGGTTGGAATACACTTAGAGGTAAGTCCATGATGTTTTTAGGGGTTTTAAAAGCTATTTTCGGGGATGAAAAGAAATATTTCTGTGTACACTTGTTTCGATATTTTGTTTGATATATTTTTTAGTTTGTTTGGTCATTACTTACTTAATAATATTTTTTTGTGATTGTTTTTAGCAGTGGTTAAACCATATAGTCCACCACGCTGGACTAGTGCGGGTTGGCAAACTTTACACAACATAGGAATTCTTTAAAAATCGCTACGGTGTGCATTTTTCCTCTCAATGTTTTCCGTCACTGTTATAAATCATGGTGATGGACTGTAGAGGTATACCCTGGGATTCGAACCCGCGACCACCGTGAATATGTCTGTAGCTGCGTCTGTTTTGTCTACCAACTAGCCACCACGCATATTCATGTCAAATTTAAATTAAAATAAATTATTTTCTTAATGTATGGCCAATATGTATATGACTGTTAGTGTATATTTTTCACTACATAGTATAAAACAAAGTCGCTTTCTGTGTCCCTATGTCCCTTTGTATGCTTAAATCTTTAAAACTACGCAACTGATTTAGATGCGTTTTTTTTTTTAATAGATAGAGGAAGATTAATGTGTATAATACGTGCATGTTATTGTAGAGAAATCTATATGCACCCGGGCGAAGCAGGGCCGGGCCGCTAGTTATTTATAACCCTGCTATTAGATTAAAAGATTGACATCAACAATTTCAATGTAGTTTACAAAATATTCTCAGTATTATGAAGGTTACGATCGTAGATAACTACAAAAATGATTTAAAACTAATTTATCACAATATACTGACATCGAATCAATTATAGACGTTGATAATCAGATGTTATACGCGATAAGATTATCGGTGAAATTACAAATATTTTGGCGCCATGTCTCATTAAAACGATAAAAGTATATTTGCATCTAATTAAAAATCACGGCCTTGTGATTTTAGATCGATATAGTTGATTGTCTATGTCACAATGGCTATACATTATACAATAACCAAATTACTTAATCACATTAATTAGTTTTTAATCAGTAAAATTGGGTTTTAATAAGCATACTTATCGTAAATTCATAGTCTGATTCCCACTTATTTGATGTAGGAAAACGTCGTTAGGAAACCTACATATATCCCATTGTAAACAATATATCAAGACTGCTACCTAAAACGAAGCCGGGTGGTAGTTTTAGTGACTTCAGACAAAACTAAAAAATTTGCAAAAAAGGCAACGTATTTTTGGGACTTTTTTCTTATTGTCGTATTTGGGTGGAAAATACGTAGATTTTTTCTAATATAATAGTGTACAATTTTATTTTGAAAGTAACAATGCTATGTAAATAACGGTTTAATTATTATTTTACCAAAAATTAAGTACCAACAAAATCAATCTTAGCATGCCGGCATAATTGTATCGATTGTCTTGGGACTGTCGTCTGATGCCATTCGATACTCTGCCCGGACGGCATTTGCGCTTACCACCAGGCGCAGTGTAGTCATTATGCCGGCATAAAAAAAGAAAAAAAAACATTAAAATAATTTTTAGTAGTGCGTGGTGGCCTGTTGGTAAAACGGACTAGACGCGGCTACCAACATGTTCACGGTGGTCGCGGGTTCGAATCCCAGGGCACACCTCTGACTTTTCGGAGTCATGTGTGTATTGACAGTCAATCACCACGCATTAAAACGGCGAAGGAAAACATCGTGAGGAAACCTGCATACCATAGCGGTTTATAAGAATTTCTATGGTATGTAAGTCCGCCAACCCGCACTGTTAGCGTGGTGGACTATATGGCCTAACCACTCTCAATCGTTCTTTCGATTGTAGAGTAGGCCCGTGCCCTGCAGTGGGACGTATATGGGCAAATTTATTGTAAATTTACAACATTTGTTTTATGAACTGCTCTGATTAAACTAACTAGTAAATTTTGTAATAATCACTACATTGTAAACTGGTTTTGAAAAGAGCAACACTAGAGTTTCTTGCCCGTTCTTCTCTAGTGAAACCCGCTTTGTGACTCAGGTGGTAGATAAAAAAATTACTGAATGTAAACGATGTTGAACATTTTAATGGATTCAATAAATTATTTTCATTTTCATGATACAGATAGATATCACTATTCTGCCTACCCCATCGGTACAAGCGTGAACATACGCTATTTTGGTTAGCTGTGAAGGCGTAACAAGACACTGGGCGGTGGTGTCGCGTTTCGCTAATTGCCGACTTGAGGGTCGCGGGGCGTGGGTATTGCTTACATTTGTTTAACTAAACGGCCACCGAACATTGAGTTTGCTATTCATTGTGGATTTTAAATGCTTTAAAATATCATGGGTTAACTACGTAGACTAATTAGACTTCTTTCGAATACGGAAACGGGCAAAGTGATATTGGATTTTTCAAATGATCAGCCTGGAGTCAGGAAATCGTTCCCGATATGGCGATTGGCTATCATATTGTGTGATGGAAAACACAAGGCGAAATATGAGTGTCCTGGAAGCAACTTTGCCTACCTCTTCTAGAAAAAAAAACGTAAATTGATGTATGTATGTATCATGGGTTGTGATAATGAGATTCCCGTATTAAGTATAGTAAGATATAAATTGTCGATCATCTATGAACTTTTCTGCTAAAGGTTAAAAAAAGTCTAGTTGCTTTTAGGCCTAACATTTTATGTAATCAATTAAGATATGTGTGCGGTTTAAAACAGCTAAAATTAGTACCGACACAGTATGAAAACGGCAAACTGCCAATTACAAGAACCTGCGTAATAATGTAGGTTTATTCAGTTATTTTTGGAACATGTTTTCAAATTTTTAATTTATTACTTATCCTTTAAAACAAGCAATAAATTATTATAATTGTTATTCTTATAAGTCGGAGAACTGATTACTGAATCTACAAGTTTAACTTCAGTAGCCTTTTGCGCTCTTATCTAAAATATTTGTCCCGTGTATAAAATTAGCTACGACTGTGTTCTCCTAGGGACAAATGTTAAGCGAGATAAAAATAGATCAAGTTTGATTCAAATCACAGGGCACACTTCTGACTTTTCGGAGTCATGTGTGTATTGATGGTCAATCACTACGCACTATAACGGTGAAGGAAAACATCGTGAAGAAACCGTCATAACATGGCGATTGGTTACAATTATATATGTAAAGTACGCCAACCTGCACTAGGCCAGCGTGGGGACTATATGGCCTAACCACTCTCAATCGAATTCTCGATTGTAGAGAGGCGCGTGCCCTGCAGAGGGGCGTAAATTGACGGCTACAGATCTAGACTATCTCCATTTGAAATTACATTAATATTGGTCGAGCCATTACAGCGTGAACAAGAAACAAATACACTTACCAACAATCATATTTATAACGTAGTCATTATTGTAGGTACTAAAAACAAATAATTATGTCCGTTTCTTTCTTATAGTAACATCCTTAGGAAGTTCTCTTCCGCGCTTATTCATTTCCTATGACTGTTTACGTTTAGTTAACTCTTTAAAGGATGAATTGATTATAAATAAACAAACATGATTGTTTCTTAATATCTTTACATTAGCTGAAATTTTTGAAGTATTATCTTTGTCTTAATTGTGGTGGCTTATTGGTAACCGGATGCTATTATTGTGCTATTACCGAGACGGGAGACGTGAGTTCAAATCCCACGTCATCCTTCAAAATTTTCAGTCATGTGTGCATTGATAGTCAATTACCGCGTATTTTAATGGCGATGAAAAACATTGTTTGTCTTTGATACGTGAAGTCCGTTAATCCGCACTAGGCCAGCGTGGTGAACTATTGTCTAATCTCTCAAATTTTTTTTTATTTGTTTTAATGAGGAGACGAGCATACCATTGAAATGACGGTAAGCGATATGACCGCTCATGGCGGGAAGGATTATAGAGAAAAATTGTAGAGTAGGCCTGAGCTCTACAGTCGATCGTATAAGGACTGGATTATTATTAGTTGCCATAATTTTGCAGTCACTTATCATATTGCTTTTAAGGTATTGTTATGATTTCCGTTGCCCTTTTGTCGCAAAACGAGTTTGAGGCATAACTGTATTTTTTTAAAGTCGTGTGGTTAAATTAAGTTTAAATTAATCTTTTGTTTTAATTTGATCAATGTCAAATTCATATTTCGAAGATTGATAAAAAGAAAAGAAGTTTTTAATTCTTCAAGAACTTATCAATAGTTACTTGTTGTCAAAACAAATCACTTGTCAACGATTTCTAAAATGACGACCAGTTTATAATTCTAAATAAATTCCCAAGAAAAAAGGCAATAGAAAAACTTATCCGGCCGGGTGTAAGCCGAAACAAACATTACCATAGACATATCAAGTTGCCGCCGCCCGCCGCGCTGTCAAAATGACGTTTGTTTTGGCGCCAAAACACATAATGCACAGACGAGACCGGCTTGTTTTCTCATCGGCACATCACAGATCACACGCACAAATATAGCTTGCACTATTCAAAACACAATTTCTAAAAGCGTGCACTCGATTCTAACCCCTAACACAAGGCGGTAGGAAACGTCAACCGTCACGCGTCAATTTGACAGCTGTCACGTTTGGTTTGTCTATGCGTAATAGTATATTTCGGCCGCGAGAAATGGAAGGGTGAAAAGGTAAACATGCGGGTTATTTTAGTGAATCCATCTACGTTGGCGGGAGTTTGTGTAAAAAATGGCGCCAAGGTTCATATGTGATTGGCGTCCGCTTATGAAACACCTTTTTTTGGTTATCCGTTGTGTAAACACGACGCTTATGTTGCCGCTGTTGACTCTTCCCGTTTGGGAGTTGCCGCATTTATGCCATTACTTTAAATTATGTGAGAAATATTATGTACTACAAGTTTTTAAAATCAATTAGGTAGTGCGTAATGCTTTTCACTTTAAAACCAGTTGTGCCCCGTTTTGACCTGTTTGTGGTTTACAAAGAGAAATCATTACACAATTATGATCTATGATTTCCTCAAATAATAGAGAGTGATTAGGCCATATAGTCCCCGCTGGCTTAGTGCGGGGTTGCCGGACTTTACATACATAAAAATTCTTACATATCGCCATGGCACAGGTTTCCTCACGAAAAGACAACAGTCACATTGAATTTAAATATAAAATTGTTAATACGTGAAACAATATGTGCCTAATTTGGACTAGACTCAAAAAGTTTATGAACACGGGCGAAGTCGGGCCTAGCCGCTAGTTATAATGTCATTAACTTTTTGTCAACTGTATTAATGCAACCTTATTGTGCTCCTTTAAAAAACACAATTTTCTTTACGACTTCATTATGAAGTCCGCACTAATAGGGCTTAAATTAACTTAAACTTAAGGTCCGTCAAGCAATTAGATAATCTAATCCTACATGAACTTGTCCTCAAACGGGAATCGAACCGGCGATATTTCGTGTCGCAGCTGCTTGTTATCGATGTAAACTAGTTCGACATGTGTAGCTGTTTGTAAAGTATAATCAGTCTATGCAATATAAATAAGTCTAAATGTAAGCGGCAACAGAAGTCTAGACTTCACGCAATTCGTACTTAGATTGTTATCTTTTTAACCTAATTAAAAGGTCATTTTGTTGATCCAGTTGGAGCACGTATAGGCTGTCAATCAACTTAGGTTCGATTTCCGATTGGGGAAGCTTTTATGTTTTTTTTTTATTTAATTAGAGCAGCAAACGAATAAAATCCTTATCGTATGTTGACTGATTTATTCCACATGTGAAAATCTACAATAATTATTTGCAATATATTAATAAAATAGCGGTCGGGCTCGGATCCGCCCGGGTGCATACACGTTTTAAAATGGCGGTCAAAATGTTTAATTCTGACTATCAGTTTAGAATATCGACCAATCGAACCACCAAAAACGAACAAAATTTCCTCGTATTTGCCAGAAATATCACTACTGCTTTCCTCCTATAGGTCATAGCGTGATGATATATAGCCTTTCTCATTCAAATCGAACCATCGGACCAGTAGTTCCAGAGATTAGCGCGTTCAAACAAACAAACTCTGCAACTTTATAATATTAGTATAGATGACACCCAACAGTCACATACATAGTCCGGACCCCACACTAAGATCGGGGCAGGCAAATGAATGACAAACGAAGAAATTTCAAACACAACAATAAAAATTGATCGGGAATTATTCTACCACTTGGTTTCGCTTTCAGCAGCAGTCCTTATATACCCAGTATAATTATGTTGGATCTATAAACGTACCTAGTATAATCTCGCTTGCAGTAAGTCTTCCCGTCTCGCACGAAGCAGGTGCACGACTCATCGAGAAACTGCCGGCATTCCTGGCACTTGAGGCAGGCTGCGTGCCACTCCAGGTCCGGCGCAACCCTCAGGATGTACTGGTCGTGAATCTGCCCGCCACAGCCCACGCACAGCGAGAGACGAAGCTTTTCTGCAAGGGAAACTTGGGTTTAGGAGGCATGTAGATGTGGATTTTGGTTATTTATTATTCCGAAATCGTTTGAATGAAATGAAATGAAACCAGTTTATTGATCTTGTAGGCAATTAAATAGCTCTTATGATAATACATAGTCTGTAGTCTGTATCAGCCCATAACGTCCCATTGCAAGGTACAACAAGGCACTACAATCGAGAGTACGATTGAGAGTGATTAGGCCATATACCAAGCTGGCCTAGGGCGGGCTGTAGGACTTACGTACCATATGAATTCTTAAAAATCGCTATGGTATATAGGTTTCCTCACGATGTTTTCCTTCACTATTTTAGTGCGTGGTGATTGACTATCAATACACACATGACTTCGAATAAAATTTAGAGGTGTGCCCTGGGATTCGAACCCGCGACCACCGTGAACATGTTGGCAGTCGCGTCTAGTCCATTTACCAACAGGCCACCACGCGCTTTTACATAGTAAAATGTAGTATCTGTATCAGCCCATATACGTCCTACTGCAGGGCACAGGCCTACTCTACAATCGAGAGTACGATTGAGAGTGGTTAGGCCATATAGTCCACCACGCTGGCCTAGTGCGGGTTGGAGGACTTAGGGCTTGTACACAAAACTGCGATGCGACGTCGCATCGCAAAAATCTGCGAGCTCCCTTTACGCATCGCAAGAACTTGCGAATTGATTCGCATCGCGCATTCCTGCGATGTTGCGTCACGCTTGTTGACGCCATTTTAGTTCGCTCAGGGACAGCGTGTGGGCAAGACGTGTACTTTAAAAATGACAGAATACGACGTTGATTTTTTAATATCACTGATTGAGGAGCGCCCTGTTCTTTGGGACACTAGTAATGATGATTATAAAAACAAATTCATCAAACAAGATGGTTGGAAGGACGTGTGTAAAAGTTTATTTCAAAATTTCGAGGAAAAAGAAAACAATGAAAAAACTAAACTTGGTAAGTACACAAATACATTTATTATGTAAGTATAACTTCTTTTTACTTTTTACTAAAACTACCTACAAATCAAACATTCTATTCATATAAGCACAAAAAATATTCTTTAAATTGTTTACATGTTTAGGCGTCGACAGCGAGTTACTTTAATGTTTTACGATGTGATCCTTTTGTACCTGTTGTATTGACTTATTACCAAGAACGCAAGCAACAATGCAAGTCGCATTGTATATTCTTAAATTTTTTGTAGTTGCCAGCTTAATGCTCCAACTTCACTAGTAAAGTAATCCGAAAATTCGTTTCTAATTATATTTGCACTTACCACCTGACTACCTACATTCAACTCCCTACATTCAACCTGACTACCTACATTCATTTGTTGAAGTGGTTGTAGTTCGGAATCATCTATGATCATTTCAATAGGGGTGTCTAATTCATCACGGTTAATTACAAAGTTATGTAGTATGCAACAAGCCTTAACAATATCTATTGCAAAATCATATGAAACGTTAATGGGCCGGTTAAATATTCGCCACTTATTGGCCAGTATGCCGAAAGTACACTCGACATATCTTCTTGCCCTACTCAAACGGTAGTTGAATACTCTTTGTTTAACAGACAAATGCTTGCCAGAATAAGGACGCATGACATTATTCGAAATAGAAAAAGCTTCGTCTCCGACAAAAACAAATGAAACCGGTTCTTGAAAGCCCGGTAACGGCCTTGATGTTGGTGTAGGCAAATCACCTCTCATCAGTAAGTCGTACAGTTTCGTGTTGTGGAAAATAGTGGAATCACTTTCCTTTCCATATGCTCCTATGTCCACATAGATGAATCTGTATTTCGAGTCCACAATAGCCAACAAAACTATTGAATTGTAGCCCTTGTAATTAAAAAAAAGTGATCCACTTTTTGGGGGACTACGAATACGAATATGTTTCCCATCAACGGCTCCAATACAGTTAGGGAAGTTGGCTTTCTTGTCAAAGTCCGCAGCTATTTCTTCAAACAGCTGTTGTGTTATTTTTGGTATGTTTGCATTTAAACAAAATTTCCATATTGCATTACAAACTACTCGTATTATCTTAGCAACTGTACTTATTCCTCGATAATAATCTAAATGTATATTTCTGATTTCATTTCCGGTCGCTAGGAATCTGTAACATAAATAGAAAAAAAAAGGATTAATTTATATAACAAACTTGAAAAATAAAGAACACTAACCTAAAACGACATAAACATACATAAATTATTTTAATTTAATTAATTGGTAGACAACGCTTCTAGCGTTAAGTTCGCCTATTGTTCTGTATAATTGGTATTTGATGAATAATAAAGATTAATAAATAAATGAATAAATTTAATATTGTCTATTTTTTTTGCAGGTAATTCAGTAATACAAAGATGGAGGGGGATTAAGGATACCTTTAATAAATATGAAAAGAAACTCAAAGATGCAAGTAGGTCAGAGTCTGGATCCAAAAATATAAAAGAATACCATCTGTACAAACAATTACTATTTCTTAAGAAAAATTTGCAAAATGAGACCACTACTAGTATAAATCAGTCAGAAAATGAGCAAGATAATCAAGAAGGTACATCTAAAACACGTTACCAAAGGCAGCCACCAAAAAGAAAGATGGTTAATAATAAATTTGAAGATGATATTGTAAATATTTTAAAGGAACCTGAGAATAGACACATATCTTTTTTTAAAGGTATTCTACCATCACTTGAAAGATTAGATGACAATAAAACACTAATCTTTCAGAGCAGAGTTCTTCAAATTTTAACAGAATTGCATCAACCTCATGGCTACTACTATCCGAATAGCAACTACCAGAGTGGCTATCAAACTCAACATTTTGCGACATCTCAACAAATGCCACTGATACGTCCACAGTCATCTAACATACCAGATCAAATTGATTCACCCAGTAATGATTTTTCTAACTCAAGCATATTAAGCACACTTTCAACTGAAGAAGACTTTGATTTTTCGTAAATTTTATGGATTGTTATATTTTGAAAACTCTTTTCGCAATAAAAACTAATGTAAACAATAATTGTTTTACTTTACTTACCGGATAGTGAGGCCAATCATTTCCAGAGGCATAACAGGAATTCTCCCCTTGTACGATTGTTTCTGAAGATATGGTGATAATAAACTTAAAAGCTCTTCGAATGAAGATATGCTCATTCTAAAATACTCCAAAAATTTTTTTTCGTCGGTTTTCAAAGCTTTATATTTTAGAAGAAAATAGTTTCCATCGGGATTCATAATAGAAATAAATTGATGAACCCAAAATCTTCTTTGTTTCTTTTTCCTGTATCTCCTAAGCAATAATAAAAGTGCACATTTTTTTTTACGATCCATGTCACGACCTAGTTTTCAATTCAAAATACGTTTAGTACGGTTAACGGTCGTCGAAGGAATGGTCACCCTGGGAGACGCCTTGCCGCACGAAATCGCATCGCAGCAATTCGTGTCGTAATTTTCTGCGTTGCGAATTCGCATCGCGTCGCATCGCAGTTTTGTGTACAAGCCCTTACATACCATAGAAATTCTTATAAATCGCTATGGTATGCAGGTTTCCTCACGATGTTTTCCTTCACCGTTTTTTTATCAATACACATGTAAAATGTAGTACTTATTCGATATTTACAAAATAATAAAATAACATTTATTTAAATTAAACTTTTGGTAATCGTCTTATTTTATTAAATGAAATTTTTCAATTCTTTGTTCTTCTTTGTTAAAATAGTCTTTAACGAGATCTTTTTGAATCATCTTCATTCTTTTTCATGGCGAGACGAGCATGCCGTTTTTCTGATGGTAAGCCATCGCTCATGGACAGTAGCAAAACCAAACAATACCATGAACTACAAAAAATGCTTGGCATTCCACTGCACTCGCCATTCTGAGACAAATTGTTAAGCCTCAATATGTCCAGTAGTTATTCTAACTCCAATGTCATTCAAACCGGAACATAACAGTTCATTTACACTACTGTTTGTCGAGACAAATATATTGCTGTGGCACCAACCCAGACGGCCTCTCAGATTTGAGAGACCTACCACCAGTAATTTAAGAAATGTGAGAGGATTGCTTTGAAAATATCTTACAGCCATTCTCATATTATTATTCCTGGATTTTTTAGCACATTCTGATAAATAAAACTTATCGGGGCGTGTATAAGATGTATTTTATAATAACTGACAACACATATAGTGTAATTACAATTTTTTATGTGTAACATAAATGGATTGTGTCAACTGTGGCAGCTCCAATTTATTATATAAAACAGATGTCCTAAATTTCATTGTTCTTATTGCACATCTTTGAGAAAACATTGCAATAAAACCTGTATACTCAAAAACATATACAGGCTATATCAAGACTGCTACTGAAAACGAAGCCGAGTGGTAGTTTTAGTAACACAATGCAACAAAAAAATTATATGTATCTTCGTATTTGGGTGGTTAATAAATAGCATTTTTCATAATACACATATTACCCATTTATTTTTAAAGACGCTGTGGTACGCAAGAGCTGAAATTATTATTGTAACAAAAACTATGGATTTACAACCCAAACACGACGATATTTAAAAAATCACAAAACTAATTGTCGCATGTCTGCGAACTTTTTAGCTGCATTGTGTCTGAAGTTACTAACGGCCGATGCCAATAATCAATCGAAAAAAATTAGATTGAAGTCAATCTGTTTTGTTGTCAATTGTTTTCTACTTTTCGATTGGTCTCCTGTCATGTTGCCATAGTTTATTCACTACTGAGGTTGATTATTGGCAATATAGTATCAGAAAAACGATTGAGCTGTCAATCTAAAACGGCAAATTTTGGATTGGGTTTGTTTATTGGCAGCGGCTGTAAGTCTACCATCCAGCTTTGTTTTAGTGAGCACTCTTGATATACCCTCTATAAAAAAGCTTGATATGTAAAATCAACCAATTCATACTAGTTTTTTTTATACCTGAGGTGCAGACCTCAACCATACTTATTTCTAAAGGAGTCCTATACCCAATATTACTATAATATGCATACTAACTATACTATACCATACAAGATCAAAAAGACCCAGTGACGTCACAAAACCGGTCTGTCCATCCGCAAAACGCATTGAGTCACATTATAAAATGAATTATGAATATGTTACTCGGCGCAAATCGATAATCTGTAGGCGTGGTTGGCTAGGCCCCGCCCACTACATCCGTCCCGTTCGCACAGTAACTCTCGCTTCCCCGTGGGAGTGACGCGATCCTTCGAGCCCGTATAAAGGTTATGTCTTATTTTTATTCCTACCCTTTGATAATTAGTGATTATGGTATGTTTCTGGTTATTAATTGATAAGTAAAGTTGGAATTCCGTTGGTTGTACTCTTTAGGGATGGATGTGTAATGACTGTAATAATAAGGTTTTTTTTCTAGTGAATGGCGAGACGAGCATGCCGTTTGCCTGATGGTAAGCGATACGATCGCTCATGAAAAATAGCAAAACCAATCAACACCTTGAATTACAAAGCATTGCTCGGCATTCCACTGCGCTCGCCATCCTAAGACATAAGATGTTAAGTCTCAATAAGTCCAGTAGTTGCTCTGGCTACAATTTCCTTCAATCCGAAATACAACAGTGCATTTATACTGCTGTTTGACGGGAGAAATAGACATTGCGATGGTACCCACCCAGGCAGCCTCTCGCATATGAGAGACCTACCACCAGTAGTTTGTTTTGTTTTTTATTGCGTATCTCAGGCAAAAGCGCAAGCAGATTACCTGATGGTAAGTTATCACTGCACATGAACGTCCATAAAGCTTGGAGCATGGATGTGATGCTGGCCCATTAGGTGTATTATTATTCTCTTGATCTTGAGTTCAATTTTGCTGGGTTTTATAATAGCTGTTTATACATATATTGTTAGAAATTTTAGTCGTAACTGATGTCTGGGATTTAGAATATAATAAGATGTGTTATTTTATATAATGACAGCTTCTGGCGCAGTTGGTTAGACGCCGGCTGTGAAACGAGAAGCCGCGGGTTCGATCCCCGCACCGAGACAAATATTTGTGTGGTCCACAGGTATTTCTTTCGGGTCTGGGTGTTTGTGAGACCGAAAAGACTCTTGTAGTTCCTCATACCCACGACACAAGACTCGATCTTAGTGTGGGGTCAGGACTATGTATGTGACTGTTGGATGTATTTATTTATAAAGGGAACTTAGATACTCAAATATGCGAATAGGTATCAATAATCTTTGTACCTATCCTAACCTATAGTGGAGCTAAGTCGAGCTGATTTGGTTCAATCATTTGATGGGATATTGGTCAGTACAAAGAATGCTCCAAGTTCAAGAGATAACGACCCTTCACTGGCGGTAGGTATCTCACATTTGAGAGGTCGCCTGGGGAAGCACCACCGCAATGTCTATTTCTCCCGCAATATAGCTATTTAAATGCACTGTTGTGTATCGGATTGAAGGACACTGTATGTATGTATGTATTAATGCACCAAAATAAAAGAAACCAAAATTGAAATAAAAGAAAATGATTAAATTGAATTCTGGGAAACCATATACTGGAAAGATAATATTTATCATTATTTCTATGATTAATAAAAGCGCTTTGATTTTTAACAACCTATTTTAACTTTGGGTATAATAATGTATAAAAATATGAAATTAATCATTTTACTTTAATAATAACACTTTTAATTTTATTTGTTTTAGTAATTATGAAAATGATAAACTCGTATATGGTTTTCCTCGTTAAATATTTTCTTGTATTTATTTATTCTGTGAAAATTTACTAGCTAAATTACTAAAATAAAAACCTATTTACATATGAAAATGTAATGTTATTATTAAATGTGCCTTTGAATTTGAGAACAAAAAGGAAATATCGCCTGGGTAGAAAAATATAAACTTCAAAACAAGACATTGTGATTGTTAATTAAATAATTTCAAGGCTGATTTATAATTAATTAATTAATAATAATAATAAACTTTAATACATAAAAGAAAGACATACAAAACACTTAAACTAAAGTACACGCAAGAAGGAATCCGTGTTTATTACCATGGTGCAAAATTTAAAATATTTTCCGTCGCATTGTAATTTTTTTTTTTTTTTGCCTAGTAGGCAGACGAGCAAGCGGCCCGCCTGATGGTAAGCGGCTACCGCTGCTCATGGACCTCCGTAGTGCCAGGGGACCAGCACAACAAAGTCGCTGCCTACCTCAAGGATAGTACTCTCCTTAAACCTCGTTTGAAGAAAGACAGGTCATAGCGCTGAGGAAACAATTTTTGGTTAAAATCCATTTCCTTACTTTCTGTTTACAATATATCTGTTAAGAGGGTAAAATATTGCATTCCTTATTGATTTAATTATAATGATGTAAGGAGACTGTCCCGCCCTCACACCCACCACTGTAACTCCTGTGAGCCAGGATCAACAGTGGCACGCAATGTAATGACACCGAGCATTGAAGCTCGCTGAGTCTCCGGGAATGTCTAACTTGTCTTTAACCCGCAACGAAATTAATCAGAAAGTTAAATTAATAGGAGAAGTGAAATAAATAATTGTCCACTTCCCTCCGTGCAAAGCGGGTGACAAAACAATGAACTACACTATAGAGCCCCAGTAATCGTAAATTATGACAATTTTGTTCGTATGCTCAAGGCTATAGGGTCGATACCGCACTTATACATGAAAGTATATTCCTGTAAAACTTTAGTTTCTCATACAAAGGCGTTACAAGATTTCATAGTTCTTGTGATCAAATGATGTAATTAACAGAATCTATGAAATTTTTGGTCCAAACTCGAAGCAATGAGATACCAGAACTTATTTATTTGCAAGATGGTGTATTTATAAGATAAAATAACTGGGGTAGGTCTCTCATATGTGTGAGGCAACCTGGGTAGGTAACACACCAGTGTATAAGCACTGTTGTATTTCCGATTGAAATTGTAGCCAGAGTAACCACTAGACTTCTTAACAACTTATGTCTCAGGATGGCGAGCGCAGTGGAATGCCAAGCATTGCTTTGTAATTCAGGGTGTTGTTTGGTTCTGCTACTGTTTATGAGCTGTCGTATCGCTTACCATCAGGCGAACGGCATGCTCGACTCGCCATAAATAGCAATAAAAAAAATTGTAAAGATAGCACAAAATAAATGTTTCTTAAGACATTCTATATTTATAATACCTAAAACACATGGTCCCTGGCTTCCGTGAGATATTGAAAATCACAAAATTAAACAAAATATAAATTCGTATAAACCAGGACAGTCGATAAGCGCGGGTCCTCATTACGGCGGCGTCTCAAAGGAATAATTAAGCATTATCTGTAACCGGCGGTATACCTCCCCCTTTCCCCTTTCCTCTTCCCCCTGTCTCCCCCTCCCCGATCCGCCTTCCCCCGCGCGGCCCGCTCACTGCGCACTTGCTGTTCATTAATTGAAAGATAAATTTAATGGTATTTTATGGAAATTGATTAATTAATCCGAATTGCGATGGTTGAACTTTGATTTTTTTGCAAGGTATTAAGATTTTTGGGAGATTTTGCATGTTTTTTTTTTGGATTAAATGGCTATGTTTTTTCATGTTAAGCTCAATACCGTTTAGATAATGTGCAACAGATGTTTATCTGTAGCCATTTACAAATAGGCAGCCTCCGTGGCGCAGTTGGTTAGATGCCGGCTGTGAAACGAGAGGCCGCGGGTTCGATTATCGTACCAAACAAATGTTT
This sequence comes from Hyles euphorbiae, assembly GCA_023078785.2. Lineage (NCBI taxonomy): Eukaryota > Metazoa > Arthropoda > Insecta > Lepidoptera > Sphingidae > Hyles > Hyles euphorbiae. Next base: position 1,033,817 of record CM041056.1, read on the forward strand.
GTGAGACCCAGAAGTATTTGTCTCATGTCTGGGTGTTTGTAAGCCCGTAAAATGTAAAACTTAAAAAGAGAAAAAAACTGTTATATATATTTTGACAATAGCATGACAACAACCCATTCGGACGCCAAAATATTGTAGACGATTTGTAATATCGCTATATTCGAGATGGGACAATAAAATATAAAAAGTTCATTTTATAATAACAGTTTTATATGTTTGCAAATTAATATTTTGTACACGATACCTAATTAAACCGGTGCAAAATTGCTCAAGTGTAACTGTTTACAGAGTCGATGAAATGACTAATGCTTCACAAGACGCAATTAAACTCAGACAATGTAATAATTAAAACATATATTAATAAAACTAACGGGGCCGGATTTGGATTGATAAGGGGACACGAGCCCCCAAAAATTGGAAAGATGTGTTCGATGCCTTGATAACATTTGATTTGTGCTTTTATAATTGTTATATATAAATTATATTATGATCAATTTAAATTTTGGTCAATAATGAGTGGGTAAAATTATACGTTAGAATAAGATAATGTTTGAAAGCATTTTAGACGCAACGGTGAGAAATATAGCTTAAGATTATTAAACAAAAGTATGTTATTTGAGATTCCAATATTGTGATATGTGATTGATATGACAAAACTCATTCATTTATTAGAATTAAGTAGATTATTTTTGTCATTTTTTCAAGTCAGTAAGTCCATTCGAAAGAGCATTATTCATAAAAGATATTTCGAATACTAAAGACCCATCACTCATAAATCAGTATGTTCTTTTTAATTTATTATGACTCCCATAAAAACACGCAATCCGTACCGACAAGTACAGTTGCAAAAATTATCCATTTGAAAGGATCAACTGTGATTGTGTTTTATTGTTGGTACTTAAAAATGCATTACTTTAACGACACAAAAATTAATTAATTCATTAACTCTCTTTTGAAAGGGTTATAAATGAGTTTTATACTTACCGATTATTTTTCTATTTTTTTTTATTGCAATGTTTTGTAAGACGAGCCGTTCACCTGATGGTAATCGATACGACCGCTTATGAAAAGTGTGAAAATCATATACCTTGAATTAGAAAGCAATGCTAGGCATTCCAGTGCGCTCCCCATCCTGAGATATAAGATGTTAAGTCTCAATATCCAGTCCAGTTGTTACTCTGGATACAATGTCCTTCACTCCAAAACACAATATTGCATTTATACTGCTGTTTGGTAGAAATAGACAATACGGTGGTATCGACCCAGACGGGCTCTCACTTATGAGAGACCTACCACCAGTATAAGTGATCAAAATATGGAGTTTTATTGCACAGGACTTAAATAAGCCAACAGGTCACCTGATGATAAGACCACTGCCCATAAACACCCACAACGCTTGAATCATGGATCTGTTGCCATCTCTTCAAATTGGGAGGGGAGCTGGAATGAAAAAGGATGGCAAGAGGCAAGGAATATTGGGTATCCAGCAATCTCTAACCAAACGAAAAGCAACAGTGAAGCTATAACTTTATCTAGATTTCCTGTGAGACAGTGGTACCGCCCTGGTCGAGGTGGCACATTCATGCTGAGTCATGACTGACAACAGCGTCGCTCTAGCACATAGTACCTACTAGTATATAGTTAGTTCATTTATTACTGTGTGTTTCTGTAAAATTTTACTTACTTTTTTAATTTTAATTTCAATTGTTCTTGTTGCATGTAGGGATTATGTATTTCTGTTATATTTTTCCTTCTTTTTTAATTGTAATTTCAATTATTATTGTTGCATGTTTTGATAGCCTTGAAAGGTGCTTCTATTATTTTAATTTTGTATTATTTGAATGTACATTTTGTAACCACAACTGGTTATACTGTATAAATAAATACCGAGTATATTAAGACTGCGACCGAAATCAAAGCCAGGTGGTATTTATAGTGAGTACAGACATAATGCAAATATTTGTGATGTTTTAAATATCATCGCTTTTGGGTGGTAAATCCAAAAGTTTTGCTTAAGTTATAATTGAAAACTTGGTGTACTATAACGTCATTAAAAATAAAACGAAGCTATAGTACGCCGTAATTATTATTGCAGGAAGAACTATGTTACTGTCTCGTTGGCGTAGTTGTACTAGGATACAGTTACAAAGCGGAGGCCTGGGCTTCGAATCCCGGGTTTGACAAAGTGAAATATAGATATATAGATTTTTCTATTCCTTATCAGCCCAGGGTCAGGATTTTGTACCCGATATGGTGATAGGCTCGCCACCTATCACATCGTGGAACGGAACATACAAGGCGAATGTAAGTGTCCTAGCACCTCTACCTACCCCTTCTGGGAAAAAGGCGTGAGTTTATGTATGTACCTATGTATGAAAAACTATATATAAGATTTACTAACAAATACGGCGAAGGGAAAAAATTAAATAAAACGTCGGTTTTAAGCAAAAACATATTTGCATTGTTTCTAAACTAAAAACCCACTAAAACTACCACCTGTCTTCGTTTTCGGTCGTTGGTTAAACTCTGTATTATCCGACAAAAGACTTGTGTCTCAGTCTGAGCTCAGAACTAAGCATGATCTTTGTATTATAATAAATATTTTATTTGATGAATATTATACAGTAACACGGTAACTTCCTGGACATCGGTCACGGTCGGCGCTGCGTGAAGTAACATTATGTTTTATTGTTTCAGTTTAATAACCTTTTGAATGTACTGCTCATCAGAAAAATTGAAATACCTTGCAAGTTTATGTTTAAGCATTATCAAAATGTGTATATTTTGGAATATAATATGTCAAATGTCGTTTAATAGTGAATAATATGAAGTTTACAAATTATAATGTTAGTGTTCTAATTTCGAATTCAATTTGAAAACATTTTTCTAATAATTCGTACAAAACATAGTGTTTCGATTTTTTATGAGAAGTATATTTTGTAGAAGCTTGGCTTTGTTTTTTAACTTCTTGGGAGCAATTGGTTTGACGCCGACTGTGAAACGAGAGACTATGGGTTCGATACTTTTTTAAATGAATTAATTACAAAGTAGTGCTGGGCAGACCACTGAGCTCGCCATCCTGTGACATAAGAGGTTAATTCTCAATTTGTCCAGTAGTTACTCTGACTTACACTGCTGTTTGGGGGGAGAAATATAAATTACGGATGTAGGTACCTACCGAGGTAGCCTCTCACATGAGAGACCAATTTAGAAAAACCCGACATTTAAAAAATTAAGTTCTAACAGTGTAGCCAACGTCGTTTAAAAGATAGTATGTTATTTCTTCATTTGCACGAATAAGGATTAGCGTACTAATTAATAGTTTTATTTTAATATTACATAACCTTACTAATGCATTTATATTGTATATTTAATTTTATGTATCCACTTAGTTTCAAAAGATGAACTTTTACAGACATTCCCAACAGTGAAACATAATAAAAGAGCAGTTATTATTACATTAAGAAATGGTTTAAGGACGTAGATTTTGCCTGTTGCCATCCCGACGGCAAGTCACAAAATCTTTCAAAATACATTTATTTAGAACTCACGCAAATCATGATTCGCGAATCAATTTTTGGGCACATTTTTTTATTACTTTTCCTTTTATCAGAATATTATTTGTATTAGTCATCATAAGTATTCCCATTTCATGAAGAGTGCAAGATAACTTATGGAACCAAATCCTTTTTGTTAAAATTTTCACTCATAATACTCGCAGACCGGTTCAGACAGATATAGGCGGGCTCGATAGGGCCCATTCCTAAAGATAGTCTACTGTGTCAGACAACTAGCCCACATGTGAACTCAAAAAGAAGTAAGTGGAATAACTGCATCAGCCCATATACGTCCCACTGTAGGGTACGAGCCTGCTCTCCAATCGGGGGTATGATTGAGAGGGGTTAGGCCGTATAGTCCACCACACTGGCTTAGTGCGGTTTAGCGAGATCTTAGTGTAGGGCTTGGACTTTGTTCGTGACAGATTTTAAAAATATACTACGCAACCAATTTTAATAAACAGATACAGTGACTTACGAGAAAGGTTTATACATAGGTTTTTGACAGCTTCCGTGGCGCAGTCGGTTAGACGCCACCTGTGAAACGAGAGACCGCGGGTTCGATCCCCGCATCGAGAGAAATGTTTGTGCGGCTAACAAATATATCTTTCGGATCTGGTGTTTGTGAGACCGAAGTCTCTCGTAATTCCTGATACTCACGACACAAGACTCGATCTTAGTGTGGCGTCAGGACTATGTGTGTGATTGTTGGATGTTATTTATTTATTTATTTAGGTACAGATTTTTTTTTTATTTCGAGTGGGCTTAGACAATAATACTAGCATATTGATATTCTACTATTTTACTTTAAAATCTAAAATAGTCCTTTTGATCGGTAGCGCGCGGTCCCGGGTTCGAAGCTGTGTGTTTTAGTGCGGTGCTACTCGCCGGAGATAACCGGCCGTGTAGCGCGGCGTCTTTGAGACGAGGGCTTTGCGGTTGCCGCCTCTGAGTTTCTTATTGGAGGTAGGGTTGGCGCGTGGGAGTTTTTGGGATTTTTTTGGTACTGTGAGAATGTACGTATAGTTAGCGCAATTTTATTTAAATATATTTTTGCGTTTATGAGTTTGGATTAGAACTTGTAACTAGGTTGCTTGATAAATCTTTTAATATTCCAAAAAAAACAAAGAATTTAACCACCACCAATCACCAAAATGAAGTCAACCTGTATGGAATGACAAACGGCGGCAAAAAATTGTCACAACATATTATTTTAGGAAATGTTCTCGATAAATGATCTAATGTACTTCAGAAAAATCCCATTATTCCAATGCCCAATTTTGCAAGCATCTAATAAAATGTTACCATCAAATAAATTAAAACCTCACTGAATATATGAATGAAACACAATTTTACTAACAAAACTGCCATTTAAAACTGCTCATTAATTTTATTCGAATTTCTGATAATTTAAAAATCTGTAATAAATAATCAATCAAACTGACAACCCTACTCACACGGTGGAGACTGGGCGGTGTACATTATTGACACAATAAATTCTAACGCACGCGTTTTTGAAACCAGACTCGGACGCACACACACTGCTAACTCACTCTCACACACACACACACACACACACACAAGCTGGGACGCGATCGCACACACAGCGTACGGCTTACACACAATGGCTCCGAGACCAAATGTGTTGCTAGTTTTAAAATAATTTACTTGATTGAAGTGTTTTATTTTATTACGGTCTTGAAATGTTATTTTCTTAGTAATTTATTTTGCTTGTCAAATTACTATTTAAGAGTAAGTAATATTGTTATTTGTCAACTAATACGTTTACAACTAATACGTTTTGTAAATTACAACTTTTCGTCTAGCAACACATTCTATTTATCATATTTTCGATCGAGGCCATAGCTTCTTAACAAGCATTTATTTATTTAATCTTTATAAATGATGCACAAAGGCGTACTTAATCCCATGGGCATTCTCTACCAATGAACTTTTAGGTGATACAAAGATTATACAAAGCATGTATTATTAATGTTATCAATTGCATGAAAAGTAAAAATATCGCAATAAAGTATAAACGAAAGAATTACTTACACATATAAAAAATAGTTACCTCAAAAATCGGGAGTCGTAAACTAGCAACACCAACGCAAAGGCACGCACACGGTGCCGTAGCGCGGCTAAATGACGTAAGTGACCATTTCCGGGTCGGATTATGCTTTTATTGAGTGTTGGGTGTAAACAGTTCGACCCATTCACCCAAATTCTTATATTTTAATACTCAATGGATTTAACTTTTGAGTATTTAAAGTTACAAGTTAAATTAAATGAGGACTAAAGCTCGAGCGATTAGGGTGTTTTTTTTTTATATTGTATCAGCATATTACGGGGCACTGGCCATCTTTACAATCGAGTATCGATAGCGTAGTTGTACTACGATACGGCTACAAAGCTGAGGTCTCGGGTTCGAATCCCGGGTTGGGCAAAGTGATATTGGATTTTTCTATTCATTATCAACCCAGAGTCAGGAATTTGTGCCCGATATGGCGATAGGCTCGCCACCTATCACATCGTGGGACGGAACATACAAGGCGAAATGTGCCCTGACACCTCTGCCTACCCCTTCTGGGAAAAAGGCGTGAGTTTATGAGAGTACTATTGAGACAGGTTAGGCCATATAGCCACGCTGGCCTAGTTCGGGATGGCGGGTTTTAAATTGATATGTCAAAGTAACTACATTGTATGATTGCGCGATAATCGAAATAGAATATCTATCTTCGATAATAATCGAAATGGATTGTGCTAAATGGTCGACGCAATGTTGCCAGCCTTGTCAAAACCGGAAAAGCATTGCATTGGTTGTATGACTGATTTTTTACCACCGTGTACGTGGTATCATGGTGTTCTTTGTCCAACAGGATATGACTTTCCTACCACCACCTTTAGGTCTATGACAATCTCACTAAATGATTAAATAAATAAACACCCAACAGTCACTCACATAGTCCTGACGCCACACTAAGATCGAGTCTTGTGTATCAGATACTACGAAAGGCTTTTCGATCTTATAAATAACTAGATTCGAAACAAATATTAGTGGGCCGGAGAAACGTTTATCTCAATACGAGAATCAAACCCACCGCCTCTAGATTCAAAGTGAAGTTGTTAACTTCAAATATTTGTAAGTAAAACCTCTACGCTCAAGTAGATTATTTTTACGGTAGCCTTAACGACCTAAGCCAAGGCACAAAAAAGTGGTTTTCTCTATCTTTTTCTCAACTTGTAAATCAAAATTAAGATATTTACTAGATTCATAGATTAGATCTAATCTGTGTTACATTTTGATCCTGCATTCGTTTGTTAAATACTTTCAACTTTTTTTTTTATTGCAATAAAAGGCGAAGTCGAAAGTCGCTGGATGCAGGCCGCTTCCAACAGGTCATTATGGAGATCATTGGGGGAGGCCTATGTTCAGCAGTGGACTTCCTGTGGCTGATATGATGATGATGATGATGAATAAAAGGCGAGACAAGCGTGCCCAACAGTAGCAAAACCAAACACACTGCATTACATAATATTGCTTAGCATTCCACTGCGCTCGCCATCCTGAGACATAAAATTTTAAGTCTCAATATGTCCAGTAGTACTTTGACTACAATGTCCTTTAAACCGTGCATTTACACTGCTGTTTAGCGGGACAAATAAACATTGATGATGTATTACTATTATTTTGTATACACCTAAGATTTCCTGCTGATTTCTTTTTTATATAAGTATCCATTCAAAGTTATGTCAATCCTTTATCATATACAGTATATTTTGGTCATAAATACAATATTATTATTAATAAGAATTCTACACGTATTCTAATGAATGAATAAGTATTTGATAGACGCAATAAAAACATCTGCTTTGTTTGGCCACATATTTCAACGGAAATATTGGTATTCGGAAAACAGGTTTTCGTACGGCTATTTATAGATTTTTATAGAATACTATTTGCGTTGAACTTAGTAGTAAAAATTACGGATTTCAACTTACTATTATTGTCATTTATAATCATAATAATTATTATATTGGGGTTCAGGAATACCATTGAATATAGGCCTACCATAAGGATCTTTAAAACCATTAAACCAACTTCTAGCTTTTGTTATAATCACTATATTGTAAACTGGTTTTGAAAAGAGCAACACTAGAGTTTCTTATCCGTTCTTCTCTAGTGAAGACCGCTTTTTGAATCGGGTGGTAGATACAAAAATGACTGAATCTAAATGATATTTATATTTTTATGATTCTATAAATTATTTCCATTGAAAGAGACCTACATTTTCCATAGGGCACAACATGGATTTCCGGTTATTCATTTCAAGTTTCTCGAAGCAAATAACTGTGGTTTGAAATAAGAAATTAAATTGTCCATTTGGGATATGAACTTTGGACTTGATTGGTTCAAAAATCACACAATGTCAGTAGATCAGGGAGTCAATGAGAAGATAAAGATATCAGTTTGTTCTTTCTTTGTAAGTGAAGGAAGGTTAAATCAAGTTTCTACATTTCTAAATAAGATATTACTAAAGCACAAACAAGTACGTATTGAAATAATATAAAAATCCAACAGCACACCAAAAATCGAAAAGGAATCAATAAACAAAAACTTAACAAAGCGAAATCTTTTAAAACACGAATTCCATTTACTAATAACTAAGCAAATATATTAACTTCTGAACTTAACGCACACAAACACTATAATCGCGTGACAAAAAAGTCCAATAAACACCACACGGCAAAGGGTTGAATGGAACAAGCGCACGCGATTGTGACCCGTAAAGCATTTCATGTTGGTTTTGAAGCTTATATTTGTAAAGGACGGGGCAAAATTAGCGGCTCCTACTTGCGGCGAACTTTAAAGGTTAGGTTAAGTTAAGTGATAGTTTGGTTAAATTTAACAAAAACTGGTTAAATAGAACGGGCAGTCGATGTGGACTCGTAACGTAAACGCTGTTTGTCGAAGATTAACAAGTTAGAATTTGTCAGTAAGAAATTAAGTTAACTGGCGCCACCGCACTTTGACGCCGCCGACGTAGTTAGCTCTGGGTGGGAGGCAATTCTGATGGTTAAATAGATCGGAAGTTCATGCCTGTATATGTAAAATGGCAGGCAGAGACAAAAGTGCTACACACAATTCGCCGAAATTTTATACGTCCCAAAAGAGAAAAGTTTCAAAGATAAAAATCTTTTAAAAATTGGAGTGGGAGTAAAAAAAGGGATGCATAACAAAACTAGTGACGTCACTAGGCTGTTTACAGTGCTACTGCATTACTGTGTGCGGGTGTTAAAGCGACGGTAAGATGTCCTCACTACACTACTCTTTCATTTAGTTAAAATACTAATGTAAGCCTCATTTTACAACCTACTTGAATACTGTTTTGACAGAAATATTTTATTTAAATGGACGTAAAATAATATAACATTTTAATTTCTGCCATACAGATGCTAAACTCAAAACAGTATTTTGACCACAATGAAGTATGAAGTTTTTACACCATTTTGCATGACTATTTTGGAGTACGTATTCTACTTACACATATTTTTATTTGTTAAAAAGTAATAAATAATTAAACTTCATGGGAATAAAATGTTAAGAGTCATCGGAGTATGTTATCGCGCGGTAATTGATTTCATCTCGCTATGAGAATGCTACTGTGGCGACGAGGCTACGAAACAAGCGGATTAGTGTACGCACAAGCGGTAGCGGATAGAGGAAATAACGTACTTTCTAATAAGTGCGAGCGGATAAAGGCAATACTATATGCCCTTCAATAATATCTGACTTTGTTTTATGAAAAAATATAAATTTAAGATGAGTCATTTTATATTCTGCCATAGTCCTGGTTTAAACTTCTTGCATTACCTAAAAACATCCTTTATTTACACGGGTAGGTAGACTTTGTTTATGTTAATGAGTTCAAAATCCCTGAGTAGTTCAATAACAAATTTTTTCTTAAACATTAAACCAGAGATGACTATGAATATACAGAGAATTTAAAAAAATGAGAGATGACGGTTCGTACCGTCTCGGCGCGAATTAAAAGGTTCTCTAATTATTTTCTCTATAGCGCCTTCAAGCTTTGGAACGGTTGGCCATCACACGTGTTTCCTCCAATCTATAATCCTGGTTCCTTCCGCCGTAGCGTGAAGGGGCATCTTAGCAGGCCGGCATGATTGTATCGAATGACATGAGACAGTCGCCTGATGCCATTCTATATTTTATCTGGAGGGCATTTGCACTTACCATCAGGTGCAATGCAATCATTGTGCTGGGCAAGAATTTAAAAAAAAAGTTGTACCTTCAAACCTACGAGCTTCATTTTAGTAGTCCGTTCTGCTCCCAGCTAGATTATTAGCAACAAACATGACTTCTATTAATTATTTCCATATTTAAATTTGTATAAATACATTTACGATCATACCTGATTTAGATTTAATTACTTAAGAATGCAGAAAACATATATTTCCCGCTTTGTACATATTTTCAAAGCAATAAAATTCAATAATTATTCACTGTCGATTTACAATATAAGGAAAGCGTGTTTTTAATTTACAATACCAGTTCATATTGTAATAAAATTTACAAATAGTATCGCGTATTTTAATCATATACAAAATAATTAACATACCAACATGTTATATTGAATTAAATAAATTGTACATACGTATTCAATAATAAAATACTGGTATTTGAATGTTAGTTTTTTTCTGATCTATTTTTCCTGCTCAATCTGGCAATTTGTTCGATCTTTGGCTCTCTTGACAAGTATGATGACATTAACAATATTTTTTGATAACCTTTGAGCCTTAAACTATTCTTATTAAAATCTAGGCATAATCTTTTATTGATCTATTAATAACTAAATAGTATAACAATGTCCAAGTTCCTAAAAATATTCGAATCTGTCTAATTTTTTAAAATAAAACACAAAGCAATTTTAAAATGCATGTTGGTATATATTATTAAAATAGACTATCCTCCGGTGAAGGATGGTTATTTCATATAGTTATAATTATGCTGGCGTCAAAGATGTGAACTATCTCATAAACATAATTATTTACCCGCTCTCGCTATACTTTCCGCTCACGCTTTTTTAATGGCCCCAACCTCAAGATCAAGATAAAGATACTTTCTGAATCATTTTGACGTCTATATCTCGTATCGGACGCCATCTGGGCCGTTCCGAGACGATAAAAAATATAATACCCGACCCGCGAAGTGACTAATATCTTAAAGGTTATTCGGCCTTCCAATCGCAATTAATGGTCTAAGGAATAATATTCATAAAATTACTTTTATTCCAATAAATACTTAAATACACCCAACAGTCACAAACATAGTTCTGACCCAGCACTAATCTTGTGTCGTATATTTAAATATACAGGGTATATCAAGACTGCTACCGAAAACGAAGCCGGGTGGCAGTTTAAGCGACTTCAGACACAATGCAACAGAAAAAGTTGAAAAAAAAAGCGATAATTTTTTTTGTTATTTTTTTCCCATGGCCATATTTGGGTAGTAAATACATTTTTTTCCTAAAATAATAGTGTATACCCTTTTATTTATTAATACTCTAAGGTATAAAAGAGTTTAAATTATTATTTTAGCAAAAACTATGGATTTACCACCGAAAAATGACGATATTTAAAAAATCATAAAAAATAATTGTCGCGTTTATTTGCGAAATTTTTAATTACATTGTGTTTGTAGACACTAAAACTACCACCCGGCTTCGTTTTCGGTAGCAGTCTTGATATACCTAGTATACATATGTGCATTTATATTATAGGTATTTAAATAATGTAGTATATTATTCATTGTACATTATCATTATTTCATTTATGCCCTTGACTGCCCTTTCTTTCTCCTATTTAAATATCCATGGTTGCCTGTAAGAAATTACCTAGTGTGATAAGGCCGCCACTTGTACTATTATTATTATTATATGATTTCTTTGTTGTTTCTCTGTAAGGTGCAAAAAATAATTAAATAAAAACTACAGGGGAATTTTAGGTCTAAAACTCAGCCCCGAGACAAAATACATGTAGTCCTCACAAACATTTGACTGTGCGGATATCAAACCCAGCGTCTCGTTTCACAGCATCGTCTAACTGCGCCACGGAGGCTGTCGCTTCTGTCTTTGACCAGTGGCATCTACCCCTCTAAGATACAGGTGTTATATTTCCTTTTTCATAAGTCCGTAGGTCTGTAACACTGGATTCCTTTGCGATTGGTTGTCAAGTTTTTTGTTATGTTCACGTTGTCATAAAACCCTTTTACGGTAGCCTGAGATGTCAGGTTTTTTTTAATCCGTCTTAGGCCGGTGGCGCACATAAGCCGAGTTTTTCTGATGTAATATAATGGATATTTGATAGATTTTAAGTTTGTTGCTACTGTTTTAAATATATATTTCGTTTTGTGGTACGGGAACTGGTTACAATAGGGACAACGGTAAAGTATATCGGAATATCGTTCGGTGAAACATTGTTAACAATCGATACAATTTTGCCGGTATGAACAAAATCGAATGAAATCAAAATCGAGTCATACTTTAGTCTTCCGTTGAGACGGTTTTTTATGGATTGATATCGGTAATTTTTATCCATATATGCATATTGACGTAATAACTCATTTATTTAATACTATTTATATTTAACTAATACTTAAAATCAACAACACCTGATGATTCAGTTGCACAAGACTAATATAATTTTTTTAACCAAAATCGACCTTGGTACGTATCTCAAATTTCATAAGCTCACAACATCATAAAAATGCTCCAAGGCAAAAACAATGTCCCCAGTGTACACCAACACAAGATAATCCCCTGCCAAGCCTCTATAATGCGACGCTTGAAGATATTAAAATACTTACTCGACGATAATCGACTTAGGCTCACAGCGTATTTATCACATCAATATGAAAGGTGTATTGAAAAACTGTCTAATTATTTTTTATTGGCTTGTAAAGCTTTGTATACCATACAGGACTAGTAGCTGGGTTGCGTGAGGTCGTTGGTTTGATTCCCAGGTGTAAACAAATATTAAAATGGTAGATTTTCTTTATTGCGTAGGTCTGGAAACCCGCACTAGACCAGATTGGTGGACTATATGGCCTTACCACTTTCAATCATACTGTTGATTGTAGAGGAGGCTTGAGCCTTGCAGTTGGACGTATATTGGCTGATACAGATATAGAAGTCTGGCAAACTAAATGGTTTTCTTGATGTGGTTAGTGAGTATCTTTGACCATCTAAAACACTTTGGCATTTGGTGCGTAGCTTGGCTCTCAAAATGGGAGGGGAAAGTAGAAAAAACGATGGTAGGAGATTCTAATTCTATCTCTTTGGGTATTAGATCATCAGCAATCTAACTGAGGAGAAAACTCCAGTATAGCCGCCATTTTACGTTGATTTTTTCGGTTAATGGTACTATCAGAAAGCAACTTGTAAAAATCGTATTAATTTTGAAAATATACACACAGTTGATGAACCCTAATATCTACATTGCATCGTTTAAAACATAATCGCTGCCCAATGTGTGTCCCTATGTATGCTAAAATCTTTAAAACTACGCAACGGATTTATATGCAATTCTTTTTAATAGATAGAGTGAAGGTTTATATATATAATACGCTCATATTATTATAGATAGATTTATTTGCGCACGGACGAAGCCAGGCCGGGCCGCTAGGTAAATAAATAAATTAAATGACCCATTTCTATAACAGTCTAAGGAACTACATTCATTCCTTGAATATATTTCTCGGGTATCCAAGTTTGCTGCAATGTTTTCCTTTACTATTTTAATTCTAATTATTACATTAAATCATAAATCAACTACATAAGGAAAAAATATCCCCACACAAATTGAGCATTTAAAATTACAAACCTTACGCTTAACTTAAATAACAATTGTCCAAACTCCACTTAATTTCACATTGGCGCCACTAAAAAAAATGACCACATGGACCACGGTCACTTCCGAACGTAATAAAAACGGACCCAAAACAAGACACAGGGTCATAAATCAAGGACAATGTAGACTTGTCGCCAATGGGTTCTTAACATTGAGTCATTATAGTGTCTGTACTCTATCAGCCCATATACGTCCCACAGCAGGGCACGAGCCTCCTCTACAATCGAAAGTATGAGAGTGGTTAGGCCATATAGTCCACCACGCTGGCCTAGTGCGGGTTGGCGGACTTTACAAGCCATAGAAATTCTTACAAATCGCTATGATTATTATAGCCATTCAAATGCAGTCAATAGTCACATATACAGTCCTGACTCCATACTAAGATCAAGTCTTGTGTCGTGTACATCAGAAACAACTAGAAATTTCGGTTTTACAAATACCTAGATCCAGAAGATATGCTTGTTGATTCAACATATTTGTCTCGATGCAAGCGATCGAATCCACGGCCTCTCAGTTCACCAATTAGGACATAAGATATTACAGCGACCCCATACAATATTTGTAATTTTTTAATTCTGAATATATCATAGATTAAACAAAAATTTGAGTTTTTGAGTATATATTTAAATCTTTTTGTTCATGACAATATTTCAAATTGTACAATCATTGGAATAGATAAAAAATACGTTAATTTAAAGCGTTCATAACAGCAGTTCTCATTTATAATTTATTTTGTTTTGCTTCTCTTCCTTGTCGTAAAGATAGACAAAACATTCACCGTCCAACTGAAACCAAAAAGTTGAGGTCAGTTTTCTCTCTCTTTCTAATATTCACCTCTCTGTCGCACACACCGGATGCTCGTCGCGACGATGTCGTCGGGTGACAAATAAAATGGCGCCTTGTTTTTTTTTTTCGAAAAAAGTCCGAAATCCTACGCCCGGCGACGGAGTAGTTTTGTCAAAACATTTTTTTTTTCGAGTGTCAAATTTCTTCGGTCAGGCTGACACTTGACAGTTAATTATCGAGTTTGTGAAAGTGTTACTCGATGACTTTATCGATATGAACTTACTTTTCTGGCTTTTTTTCATATTTTTGTTGTCTACAATTTTGACTCTTTTTTCACGCAATAATATGCTGTTTGCGGAATATTATACCTAAGTTTAATAATGATTTAGCTTATAATGTATCAAATGACTGATTTTACAACTTCAACCCTTTAGAGTATTTTTAAAAAACTTTAATTTCCTAAGTACTTTTTGACTGATATCATTATTTTTAAAAGTCTAATAAAGATATTTGGAGCAGAACTCTACATTCTCTCACGCCGCGCCGTTTACCTTTACTATAAGGTAAATTTAAACTAATTGACTGGTCATATACGCTGAAAATATGTTCTATCGACTACTGTCCTAATAGGACAGATAATTTAATAAATGAGTCTTTTACAAAATCTTTGGCCAAACAGCACTAGGGTAGCGTGGTATATGGCCTAAACCCTCTCAATCGTACTCTTGATTGTTGAGGAGACCCGTGCCCTGCAGTTGGACCTAAATATATAGGCCGATATAGATACAGATACAGAAAATATTTTGATAATACTCTTATTGCTTTGAAACTTATTGAAGCTGTGACGAAACCAAGCACGAAACACTCTTAGCAACGCTAACACTTTTCCTTTTACAGCCAGCAGGACAGCCTCCGTGGCGCAGTTGGTTAGACGCCGCCTGTGAAACGAGAGGCCGTGGGTTCGATCCCCGCACCGGGAGAAATGTTTGTGCGGCCCACAAATATTTCTTCCGGGTCTGGGTGTTTGTGAGACCGAAAAGTCTCTCGTAGTTCCTGATACCCACGACACAAGAGTCGATCTTAGTGTGGGGTTTGGACTATGTATGTGATTGTTGGGTGTTATTTATTATTATTATTATTTTTAGTATATTTTTTTTGAAAACCCATGTTTATAACCGTAAGGTAAATCCGCACAAATTAACATCTATTTGAATAATCTATGTACAATTTTATATGTAAATAAAATTTTGATACAATTTAATATACAATTTAATGTAGTGTAAATTATTATATGCTTAAGTAAACACACTTAATACTCACGTATCACGTGTTGATATTATGACATTGTGTACTCCTATATTAAGCTAACAAATGCGAACGAATCTTTATTTCCTGGTTAAATATCAAATGTATTACATTCGCATTGGGGGCGAAATGCATTGGCATTAAAGTCGCTAATTGAGGCCAGAAAAACTTATTTTTCATCATCGTCAGTCAGGAAGTCCACTGCTGGACATATGCTTCCTAAGATTTCCATAGAAATCTTTTGGAAGTGAATTGCATTCACCGAAATCATGTGATCATATTTACATTGAATGCCTAATGATTACGTTTATATTCAATGTGAATTATTGCTTATTTTAATGGCTAAACATCGTGGAAAAAAGTTCTAGACAAAAATGAGATAATTTCTCCATACACAAAAAGTTATTGATGTTCAAACTCCGCTAAAGCTGAAAAATGTCCGCCATTACGATTCTTTTTTCAAATACAAAATTAAAAAGTTACATTACATTCCGTCTTCCCCAGATGACAATATAAAAAAAGCAATAATAAAACGTTTAAGTAGATAATGTTATTTCTCGCGATTTTTCTGAGATAATTCCAGCACAAACCAATGGTTACTTTTGTTAAACTATTTATGAATACAATTAATATGCAGCAACCGCGATGACATTAGCATATTCCGCCATTCTGGTCTCAACTCGTAATAATAAACTTTTTAATTTATTTCTTTTGCTACCAAGTGCTATAATATTAAGAAATTAATCATTGACGGAGCAAAATGCAAATGAAATAGCGCCAAAAATAGTTAGCTTGCTAGAAAATTACAGAAGCTTGGTGTAGGTCGGTACAGGTAGAACCAATGCTAAACATAAAAAAAAGCTTTTTATTGCCTTTCCTTTTCTTCGTAAGTGCGTGGTGGCCTGTTGGTAAACGGAGTAGACGCAACTGCAAACATGTTCTCGGTGGTCGCGGGTTCGAATCCCAGGGCACACCTCTGACTTTTCGGAGTCATGTGTGTATTGACAATCAATCACCACGCACTAAAACGGTGAAGAAAAACATCGTGAGGAAACCTGCATACCATAGCGATTCATAAGAATTTCTATGGCATGTAAGTCCGCCAATCCGCACTAGGCCAGCGTGGTGGACTATATATGGCCTAACCACTCTCAATCATATTCTCGATTGTAGAGTAGGCCCGTGCCCTCCAGTGGGACGTATATGGGCTGATACAGATTGCCTTTCAATAATTGTCATTTCCAAAGATCTAGAAATTAGTCTTAGTGAGTTCGTATGAGCCAGGATAATATGTAATATCTTGATATGTAATAACTTAGTTAAATACTATACAAGATAGTAAAAAAGCCGTTATATAAACACATGAAATATCACATTTCGAGTTCAGCGTTTGTAAGCCCGATCTCGATCAATATATGTTCTGTACTGTACTGTATCAGTCCAAATACGGCCTCCTCTACAATTGAGAGTACGATTGAGAGTGGTGAGGCCATATAGTTCACCACGCTGGCCTAGTGCAATTTTACGAAATTTTATATACCATTGAAATATGTTTTCTCATGTTTTCCTTCACCGTTACAATGTATAGTGTTCGATTATCAAGACACATGGTTCCAAAAATTCAGAGGTTTGCCCTGGGATTCGAACCCCCCACCGTGAACATGTAGGTAGCCGCGTTGGTCCGTTTACCAACAGGTCACTTAACCACGCATAAGTGTCTGTGACATATGTAGAAATAGCTATCCCTCGTCGCTCATTTTTGTATTACATTGCATTTAAATGGATATTAAAGTGCCAAAATACGCTACGTCCCAATCATATCTTATTCGCTTCATCAACTGTCATTATTTTGCACGCTCGTCGTCTTCAAGAATTCCTTACTTGACCTTTAAAATTATAAGGACTTAAGACGCGTTCCTTTATTTCCAAGAAAATTAACTAATTACTGATCCCAAAACCATCGAAACGTCAATGTCAATTTGCCAAAATGGTGTCCAATTTTGACATCTGTCAAATGATATGACAAGTCTATTGTGGGCGGACGATTTGCGTCAAAACTGTGGCTGATGACAATGCGATTTTTTTGTGAAATTCCATTGTATTCCCCTATTGTTGTTTATGAGTAATTTGAGAAATATTTTGCTTCAAACAAAGATTGTTGGCGCCTCGCGTTTTGTTTTTTTTTTAATGTGACAGGTTGGTGATAAGGCACAGTCATCGTGTGACGTTAACTAATGTTTAATATTGCAGTTTAATCTTTATTCTCTACATTGTCTTACTTTCTTTTGGCTTTATTTATAAAATACAAATTGACGTAAAAGTTATCGGCGTTTTTTACGTATTTGTATCAGCCCATATACGTCCCACTGCAGGGCACGGGCCTACTCTACAATCGAGAATACGATTGAGAGTGGTTAGGCCATATAGTCCACCACGCTGGCCTAGTGCGGGTTGGCGGACTTACATACCATAGAAATTGTTGTGAATCGCTATGGTATGCAGGTTTCCTCACGATGTTTTCCTTCACCGTTTTAGTGCGTGGTGATTGACTATCAATACACACATGACTCCGAAGTTTTTTACGTATAGTACTAGATAAAATTTTATGACAAATTATAAACGAAAACTATTTAATTTGTCCAAAGGATTGCTCAGGTTTAAATTAAACAACGAAATTGCTGAAACTTAAATATTAATTTTAAAAGGAGCAAAATGTCTGCCTTATCCATAACATAGATATATTAAAAATTGTGGATATCGTCTTATATTTCTCGGCGTGAAAAAAAAAACATGTTACAGTTTTCACATAAAATAATTATGTTTCATATATCGGTCACTGTATAGTGACCGATTAGATGGAAACTAGCTATAAACCTTAGTGGTTTTATTGATGCTGTTCATGTTATGAGTTATGTATAATTAAAAAAAAAAACTTCAGTATGACTTTATCTTATTCTTATAAAAATCATCACATGGTTTCGTGGTCGAGATTGTAATATCATGCTATAAACTATATTCTGTAATAATATTAAAACTTACATAAATACGATACTTATTTATCGCTAAAAATATGCAATTGCAATCATTGATAATCATTTTGTTCATCTTATCAATACTTATCAACTTGCAGATTTTATTTATAAGATTAAACATCTTAGATAAATAATAAAATGAAATTTTAAATTCGAATTTAAACAGATATTATAAACTATTTAGAAAATATATTTATTTGTTAATAAGAAATCGTTATGAAAAAATATAACTACTGTTTGGTATATTGGTCTACTGATCACAATTTCTCCGGTAATTAATAATACTATAACATATTATAGATATTAATTAATAAATTCCAAAATTAGAGATGATTGTTGAACATTAAAATTTATATTTTCTTAAAAATGTTGCATAGTAGAAAAGACATCAACGAAGCAGCTTGAATAGTAAGAAATCATTGAAGCGTTTCTCCGCCCATTTTTTTTATTAACGACTAATGATCTTAACACAGACAATTATTATTTCTTAATGAGGTATTTTGACTGACGGAAAATCCAATGCATGTAATCACATACGTGATTTTTTCAAATTTCTTGTGTATTTATCGTTAATTATTGCTGCTTTAATTATGAACCACTCTCAATGATCCGTGATTGTATAGGAGGCCCGTGCCCTGCAGTGGGACGTATATGGGTTGATACAGATACAAATCATGAAGGAAAACGTTACAAGTAAATTTAATTTAATAATAAATAACACCCAGCAGTCATATAAATAGTCCTAATCCCACACTAAGATCGAGTCTTGTGTCGTGGGTATCAGGAACTACGAGTGACTTTTCAGTCTCACAAAGACCCAGACCCGAAAGAAATATTTGTGGGCCGCACAAACATTTCTCTTGATGTCGGGATCGAACCCGGGGCCTATCGTTTCACAGGCTGCGTCTAACGAATTTTGAGAAATGTCTTGTAACTAAGGAAAACTTCACGATTTCTTGATGCCGATGACTGTACTAATTGTTTCCTTATATTATATTTTATTTCATAGTTTATATTTTTTGTTTATTTTTCTATCGCTATATTATATCCTGTTTTTATAAAATAGTGTTTATTTTATTAGAGTATATCTAAATATCAAAATAAATGTTGTATTCGCCTGTTATTGGAACGTGTGCTTGTATTAGACCAATTTTTTAATTTACTTTAAGAATATGCTTTGCTGTACCAAATTTAATAATGAAATATAAAACACAAGACTACAATTGCATATTTTGGCGGTAGCCACACCAATGGCTTTTCAAAAAAAAATCTTTAGAACCTGTTATAAACCCTTTTCTTATCGCGCGCGTAAATTCCGTCAATTACCACGATCCACGGGGTGATTTTTTTTATCTTTTTGTCTCCGTAAAGGAAAAAAAGGTAACACGCACCCGCTGGCGCCGTCGAAAGATAACGCTTTGTCTTTTGTTCCTTTTTTAGATTATATGTCCTTATGGACCCAGTCGATATGAGATTAAAGGCTTTTGGTATTTTAAGCCCTTCGAATGTTCCGTAATTTTTAGTTTAGGGTTATTAAAATAAGCGATAGCTCGGTCGGTGGACTGTTAAAGAAGGTTACGGGTTCAAATACAAGACAAATATTTGACTTATCAAAGCTTAGTGTGTTTTTTTTTTATTTATCGGTTTCAGCGTTAAGGAAAGTAATGCAAGATGTTTCTGTGTATATGTGTGTTTAAATACATGAGTATTTTAAACAATAATGTCAATAGTTAGTATATTAAGTCTTTCAACCGCATAAAACAGATTTGTAGTCTAAAATTACTTCGGGAAAAGTTTATGCCGGATAGGCAGCCAGTTTTCAAATTACATTACAAATAATTCTGCATTAATTACTTTTTTTATTGCATAAGTCCTGCAAACAAGCAAACAGGTAACCTGATAGTACGAGGTTACTGCTCATGGACATCCAAAACGCTTGGGATTATAGATGTTACTGGATCAAATTGTGAGGAGAGCAGGAAGGCAGAAAGATGGGTAGAAAAAGAGTATTGGGCTTCCGACAATCTTACTCGAATGAAACGTGACAGCAAAGCTGTTGCTTCACGTCGATTTCCTATGAGACAGTAGTGTCGACTGGACTAGCCTGCCCATTCATGCTGAGTCGTGACAATAGCATGGCTATACAAAATATGCCTTTGCATGATGTTATGTTCAGTAATAGAACATTAAACCCAAAATCAGTGTATATGCGCGACAGCCTCCGTGGCGCAGTGGGTTAGACGCTGGATGTGAAACGAGTGGCTGTGGGTTCCATTCCCGAGGCAAATGTTTGTGCGGTTCACAAATATTTGTCTTGGGTATGGGTGTTTATGAGACCGAAAAGTCTCTCTTATTTCCTGATATCCACGACACAAGACTCGATCTTAGTGTAGAGTCAGGACTGTGTATGTGACTGTTGGGTTTATTTATTTATTTAAACTATTATTATTTCATCACAGATTTTCCCTTAATGTCAAAACGATATTTAACTGTAAATAATACAAACATAACTTCTAAAAGTCACAGGTGGGTTCATAATTAACTGAGTCAGTTTCAACTACAGGTCAGCTGTCAAATAACAATAATGTCGCTCGCTAAACTTAGAATATCTAGGGCGTATTGCAATAATTTATAGTAGTTTAGTAATCCTAACATACTAATATAATAAATGCGAAAGTTTGTGTGTTTGTTACCTTTTCACGCTGAAACTGAAACAATTTTGATTAAATTTGCTATGAAGATAGCTGACACCCTGGATTAACACATAGGAAAGAAGAAAAAAGGAAAAAAAACTATTTATTAATCACAAACGCAACGTACATAAAACATACAGTAATATAAAACTTAATAATGAAAAAATGGCTGGTCGCGACTGTGACCGGTAGGTCATAGCTACTTTTTATCCGAAAAAAATACAGTGTTGCCGTGTGGATACACAGAATTGATATATATTTTAAACTTAGAAACCCAAACGAATGGGAAGGGAAGTTTAAAGAATGGTAGTAAGGTTGAGGTTAAATATTTAAAACAGTTATCACGCGAAATAGTTCATGTTTTTAAAGTGAACTGGACTAAAAAAAAATACTTGGCCCCGAGTGAAGCCGGGCTGGACGGCTAGTTTAGTTATAAAATTATATTTAATTCGACAAAACAAAGCTATTTAGTCACTAATTGGTTAGTTATCGCAATACAATTTTACATCATAAATGACACAAAAGCTCCAACTGTTCAGGTCACTGAAATTAATCATTTGTTTTGTACATAGAGACGCTAAATAAACTGTTAAATGACGAGCTATTATTTGAAAGATTAATTCTTCAACTCTCTTTAATTGTAGAATAGTTGTTAGGTTATAGGCATTGTTACAAATGTTCCGTATAAACTTATATTATCTTTATCAACCTTCACCAGTATCGATTATCGGTGGTAGGTCTCTCATATGTAAGAGGCCGCCTGGGTAGGTACCACGGCATTATCTATTTCTCCCGCCAAACAGTAAATGTTAGTGTAAATGCACTGTTGTATTCCGGTTTGAAGGACATTATAGTCAGAGTAACTACTAGACATATTGAGACTTAACATCTTATGTCTCAGGATGGCGCAAGGAAATGCTAAGTATTATTTTGTATTTTTTTGTGTTCTTTGGTTTTGCTAATGTCCTGTATTATGTAATTTCCCTTTTAGTCATAAAGGCACATAAATATTGCCCCTGTATCGTAAATTACTGCTGATAAATAATAAGGGCTAAACTAAATTCTTCAACCAATTTCTGGAACTGAAAAAACAACCCATGCAATTGAAGTCATTTACTAGACAACTAGACAATTGTCCACAAAAACACTATTCATTATTCCCTAAAAAGTCGAAAATCTTCAAAATAAAAGTCGAAAATCCCCAATACGGCCTCGTTTGATCGTGCCGTGTGATTTATCCAGTACATGAGACTTCCGAAGCATCGGCGGCGCTCTGTGGCTTTTCTTTTTTTTAATTAACCCAAAGCGGATGGACGCGTCAAATTAACATTCTTTTGAGGAATAAAACTGTGTGGAACGTACTAATTTCCTTACTCAATGAAAATTTTGAATGAACTGACCTATTGGATGGTTGAGCTGATAAGGGAGGTTGGCCGGCATAATTCGATGATAGGAAATTTGTTTTTGTACAGATAGCGACTGTTATATCTCTACCATAAATATATTGATTGAAAGCGCAGCATAATATGTTTCTACATAGGGTTGGCTTCTATAATATTGCACTGTAATAATTCGAAGTTAATTTTCTTCAATACACTTAATTTTTATTCAATTTCTGTTAATTGTTTTTTGATATTCCTCACTTCTGTGCGAAAAAATCTAACAGTTTAATTTCTCTAATTAAACCCGTTTCATTGTAGGAATTGTAGTTTTTTTATGAAAACGGACAGTTCGGCCTAACAGTAGGTACGTAGTGGTTAAAGGTTTAAATAGTGATTTTCGACCCAACTAAGCGTCTCGGGTTACCGTAATCCTGATTCCGGTGTATTTCTAGATTTCTGTATCCTGAATCAGGCTGGAACAATTTTGTCGACTGAGATATCCATTACATCGGTTGATTATGTATTGGTCATCCGGTGCAGACGCTTAAGAAATATTATAAGAGTCACTTTAAACAATTTCTTCTTGTTTAGATTTATGTGTATTATATTTATATATGTACTTATGAATATATGTATGCATAAATTATGTATGTATGGTGTGTGTATATATATTCATATGCCTTTATTAAACTTTAAATATTCAAATTTCTAGAATTTATGCCTACTAATTCACTCTCTGCAAAGGTCGACTGGTAGAGAATTCCTCAGGTATTAAGTCCCCTATATACAATCGTATATATAAAGCATAATTAAATACAAAACTTACGGCGTAAATGCTGGCGTAGTTTCTCCATGGCTACCTTCGAATACCTTATGATGTGCTGCATTGAGTATTGTACCAAAACATTAAGTAATTGTTTAATGAAATTTCATGATAATAATAAATGATTATGAGTGTATTAAGATTCTATCGTACAAATTAATTTGATGGGTTTACAAGAATAGTTTCCCTATTCATTAAATCATCTGTGTAAATGCACTGTTGTCGGTTCGTATTGAACCCATAACGAAATTAATCATGTAGTAAAATTGATTGGATATAAACATTACATACAACACTAAAACGGTGAAGGAAAACATCGTGAGGAAACCTGCATACCAAAGCGATTTATAAAATTTCTATGGTATGTAAAGTACGCCAACCCGCACAAGGCCAGCGTGGTGGACTATATGGCCTAACCACTCTCAATCGTACTCTCGATTGTAGAGGAGGCCCGTGCCCTGCAGTGGGACGTATATGGGCTGATACAACAATACAACAACAATAAACATTACATGTAAATGTCTTTTTATTATCGTTCTGTATCTTATGGTTTGTTTTAATAAAATGTAATTTTATTGTTATTTTACCTACATTTTCGCGGTGGTTGCGGTTTCGAATCCCAGGGCACACCTCGAACTTACCGGATTCATGTGTGTATTGATAGTCAATCACTACGAAGTACTATTTTACCATTAGAACTGGAATTCCACCACGCACGCTTTTACTGGTGGTAGGTCTCTCATATGTGAGAGGCTGCCTGGGTGGGTACCACCGCAATGTCTATTTCTCCCGTCAAACAGCAGTTTAAATGCACTGTTGTGTTTCGGATTGAAGGACATTGTAGCCAGAGTAACTACTGGACATATTGAGACTTAACATCTTATGTCTCAGGATGGCGAGCGCAGTGGAATGCCAAGCATTGCTTTGTAAATCAAGGTGTTGTTTGGTTTTGCTTCTGTTTATGAGCGGTCGCATCGCTTACCATCAGGCGAACGGCATGTTCGTCTCGCCATTCACTGCAATAAAAAAAAAAAAAAACGCTGGCAGAGTGCGGGTTGGCGGACTTACATACCATAGAAATTCTTATAAATCACTATGGTATGAAGGTTACCTCATAACGTTTTCTTTCACACTTAAACTCCTATAATTTCAAATAAATATCTATTATTTGTGTGATGCCAGACCTCACCAGTTCGTTCAATTTGTCGTACATATAAAAAGTTTCCGTTTATAACCCCGGACCACCGAGGGTTTTATTATTTTGTGATCTCTGCCGGTAGCCAAGTCGCACCTCCGACTTAGCGTCTCGCCATCACAAAAAATTGTTGGATGAAACTTATTTAAAGCCTCAGTAGACAGCTGAACCGGCTGTGAAACTAGAGGCTGCGGGTTCAATTCCTGCTTGAAGACAAATGTACAAATTTACAAAATCAGCTCTTTCTAAATTTGGTTTTGTCTCTTACCTACATATTGTTGGTATTTTCTACGGTAGCTATCTAACGTGCTAAAAATAATTAAGGCATATCTTTTTGGAGTTTCTTGCTGGGTCTTTTCAAAGCTACAACACCTTTCATAGTGATGATGATTATAAACCGTTTAAAATATTTTCTGATAGCTTAAATAGGTTATATTTTGATTCACCTACTCTTAGATACATGCGTCAACTTCTTAACAGCATTAGGCTAGCGCACACTGTGGCCTAACCCGTATCAATCGAACTTTCGATTACAGAGACCCGTGCCAAGGAATTATTACTTATATGTGGCGACTTATACAGGCTGTTTGATGTTTGTAATTAAACAATATTATAGTCGTATTAATTACATATATTTATTAACCTTTCGTCCTCAAAGCTCGAAGTTATAAATACTTTTTGTAATGATAATTAAGCCAAGGTGACTTGGAACGTCGGTCGGTACAAATAAATACATTTTATTATACCTCTGCGTTTGTTCTACAAAACTACATTATGCAAATTAAAGATAGACTCATTGGTGACAATTATTTTTGTTTTATATTCTAGAATCCTCTAGAAGGACATTGTACTAGAAAAAATGAGAATGAACTATTTTTGCGTAAAACTTTGATATGAACCTTTTTTTCACTGGATTCACAATAGTGTTACTTAAATAATGACCCTAATAAGTATCAGTAATCAAATATAGTTAAAGATAAAGTAATTTTGAAGTAAAACTGGTTAAATTAGGGCTTTAAATACAAAGATGAGATTTTGTAAAGCTTGTAAAAATTGTAATATTTTCGAAGTGTACAGTACATTTTTTTACCCCTTCATATTTTTCACGTCTTTACATTTTACATTCACTACGAAAATGCATCACTATTATTTATTAGTTTTTCTATTAACTGTTTCTCCTTTTTTTAAAAGTGCGTGGTGGCCTTTTGGTAAACGGACTAGACGCGACTACCAACATGTTCACGGTGGTCGCGGGTTCGAATCCCAAGGCACACCTCTGACTTTTCGGAGTCATGTGTGTATTGATAGTCAATCACCACGCACTAAAACGGTGAAGGAAAACATCGTGAGGAAACCTTCATACCATAGTGATTTCTAAAACTTTCTATGGTATGTAAGTCCGCCAACCCGCACTAGGCCAGTGTGGTGGACTATATGGCCTAACCACTCTCAATCGTACTTACGATTGTAGAGTAGGCCCGTGCCCTGCAGTGGGACGTATATGGGCAGATACAGATACAGTTTCTCCTTTTATATTTTTTCATTTTTTTTATTAAGTTTATTGTACGTGGCAATCTGTGCTTACACAATGAGCCATTCAGATAGGGTTGATGTTGTTTTTTTTTTTGTAGAATGAATTCCCTCTGTAGCCTCTTATTCTCATTATTTGAACCCAGCCACTAATTTTAAAGCCAATTGATTGAACTGGTTCGCTATTCTCGACTGGCAGGATTCGCTATAACTAGCTTATCTCTTGCTTGACAGTTTTAATTTTTAAATCTGCATTGATATATTTGTTGCTCACATAGTATGGGATTTTTCAAAAGAAAAACAACTTTTTTCTGACCAGGAATGAGCAACATTTTACATTTATCTTCATCTTTCCTGGACAAATTTTCTATATCACTCCTACACAAATCCTACTAATACTAAACCAATTTTAGAATATTTTTTCATTTAAGTCGGTCTCAGTGGACAACGGCACGCGTGTCGGCCCTTATGATCGAAGAATTACCAATTTACAGCCTTTTAGGAGGGTTTATAAAAACCCTTTTTTCTATCCGGCTAAGTCTTTCGTAGGCGGAGAGTGGGTGTTCAAACGTGCTTGTACACCACTGCTGTAGAGATTTGTATTATTATTTGTGTTTATTATTAAATAATGTAGGAATATACGGACATATAACACTTATTTATTTGAATATCACCTTAAATATCATACTATAACATAAATACACCCAAAAGTCACTCACATAGTCCTGACCCCATACTAAGATCGAGTCTTGTGTCGTGGGTATCAGGAACTACGAGAGACTTTTCGGTCTCACAAACCCCCGAAACAAATACTAGTGGATCACACATATTTGTCTTGGAGCGGGAATCGAACCCACACGGCCAATTTCATTATCAGCGTCTAACCAACTGCACCACGTAAGCTGTC
Organism: Hyles euphorbiae; assembly: GCA_023078785.2. Classification (NCBI taxonomy): domain Eukaryota; kingdom Metazoa; phylum Arthropoda; class Insecta; order Lepidoptera; family Sphingidae; genus Hyles; species Hyles euphorbiae. Next base: position 1,060,957 of record CM041056.1, read on the forward strand.
CATAATACTTGTATATAAATATATAATCTTTAACAACATAACAAAATAACTTAAACCATAAACTAAACTAAACAGTAATACCTCTAGCATAACACCATCCAAGCGTGTAAACATTGCATAAACACATCCTTGTACTTGATAAGCTACTTTGACTATATCTTGTAGAACCACGGTTAGTTTCTGCAATATGATAAAGGATTATTTACACGTTAATTTGTATTTATATAGAAAGATACAATTTATAGCGGTGTTTTATAATATCAGCCCATATACGAGCACTGCTTTAAAGGGACTCTTGTATAATTGAAAGTACGTTTGAAAAGGCTTAGGCCACAATATTTGACGATGGACTATTACGGGTTGGAGGAATTCACACGCCAAAGAAAATTATATGATGATGTATACCGGGTATAACAAGACTGCTACCGAATACGATGCCGGGTGGTAGTTTTTTTATCATTTTTTAAATATCGTCATTTTTGGTCGGTAAATCCATAGGTTTTGCTAAAATAATAATTTAAACTCTTTATAACTTAGAGTCTTTATAACATATCTGTATCTGTATCAGCCCATATACGTCCCACTGCAGGGCACGGGCCTACTCTACAATCGAGAATACGATTGAGAGTGGTTAGGCCATATAGTCCACCACGCTGGCCTAGTGCGGGTTGGCAGACTTACATACCATAGAAATTCTTATGAATCGCTATGGTATGCAGGTTTCCTCACGATGTTTTCCTTCACCGTTTTAGTGCGTGGTGATTGACTATCAATACACACATGACTCCGAAAAGTCAGAGGTGTGCCCTGGGATTCGAACCCGCGACCACCGTGAACATGTTGGCAGCCGCGTCTAGTCCGTTTACCAACAGGCCACCACGCACTTTATAACATATACTAGTGTATATTCTTTTAGAAAAAAAATATGTATATACCACCTAAATACGACCATGTGAAAAAAATAATAAAAAATATATCGTCGTATTTTTGCAAAATTTTCTGTTACATTGTGTGTGAAGTCGCTTAATCTACCACCTGGCTTCGTTTTCGGTAGCAGCCCTGTATAGTATGCATGTTTCCTCACTATGTGTTCGATTTTGAGACTTACATCTTATGTTTCAGGATGGCGAGCGCAGTGGAATACCAAGCATTGCTTTGTATTTGTGTAGTTTGCTACTCTCCATGAGCGGTAGTATCGCCATCAGATGAAAATCATGCTCGTCTTGCCATAGCAATAAAAATAAATACATATAAAAGTTTATATTTAAACATGTATCTCTAAAACAAGTAGCTATACACACAAACATCGTCAACAAACAAACCGACACATTTTAACGAAAAACTACTTTCCACTGTGTTTACCTTTTAGCGTGTTGCAAGGATGGGATTTTATTGCTAATAGGGAAGGGACACTGTACCGGACTTTCGGAAAAAAATATGAATGCTTATAAGAAAGGTTGGGGTTTAGAAGAGAGGTCTTTGCCGAGAAGTGGGATAATATTGGCTAAAAATAAAAAAAAATATATAAATTTGGTCAATTTAATGTTGTCAACCAGTGAGAGATCTTAATATTTTTATATCTGGACAGCACTACTCTTTATATCAAATAAGAAAACGCTTTATTGTTACAGTGAAAAAAACATTTAAAATCTTTATTTCAGTACCAAATAATTTCAGAAAAATTATACAGGGAAAACAAACTACTGTAAAGCTTAACGTTACAGATTACTTGATCATCCAAATTCATGGCCTTTTGTCGAACTAGAGAACATAATAGCTATTTGTAACTTACTAAATTCATTAGAAACTCATAACTCATTATTTTATAATTTACTAGCGGCCCGGCACAGCTTCGCTCGGGTGCATGTAGATTTCTTTACAATAATATGCACGTATTATACACATAAACCTTCCTCTTGAATCATTCATATTTATAATATTATCATTAATACTCTTCGCAGCGTATGCGATGAAAGACATTTTATAGCAATTTTTTTTACACCTTCGGTTGGTTTTAATAGGAATTTCTAAAGATTTCTATAGTAATCTAGTACTAAATATAGCCTATGTTACTCAATGATAATGTAGCTTTCTAATGAAAACAGAATTATTAAAATCGGTCCAGTACTTTTTGAGTTTATTCGTTACATACAAAAATACAAATCTTTCCTCTTTATAATATTAGTGTAGATATAGCTGGTCACAGATCTCCTCAATAAATAAGAGAGGTAAGACCTACTGAAGAAAATAAATGTATAAGTATCAATCGAACATATATTGTCTTTGGTCATCGAAGTAATTTTACTTGTGTGTCACATAAGTAAAAACCAGTCAAGATATCTTACGCCAATTTCATTCCTCGATCCTAAACATTTATCAAGCCCTTAAACCACGGAGTAACACCGTCTAATCCGTATCTGAAAAACCGGCAAATACCGTCCCAACCGGTAAACATACCTCATCTCTATTCCCTCTCGTGCTAAGTAGATACACAAATTGCACGTTGCGTACACACATCCTCGCGAAATATTATCTGCATTATTTGCTTATCGCAAGGAAAATTACTGTAATGTGTGGTCTCGGGTTCGAAGCGGAGAAAATGTACACTTTTGCAGTGTCAAATTGGGGTCAGTGGATAAACTGGATATACCACCTTTAGTGTTACAGGCCATTCTAGATATCTTTTACCATTTAAGATAAGGTAGGAATTAATTATATTTAGAAGGACTACTGAAGATAGGCCTCCCCCAAAGATCTCCACGAGGCCTGTTGGAAGCGGCCTGTATCCAGCGACTTCCTGCAAACTTTTTAAGGTTGAATGGTGGATAGGAATTTAAAATTATATCGGTAGAATCTCCACATTTCATTGTCTTTAATTGCCGTTCGTTCTTGTATAAAAAAATGTTCAATAATGGCCATCAAATATAAAATAACAATGTTTAGGCACGTGACAAAAGCTAATTGTAAAATTCCAGATTAATAACACCGGGTTTTCTATTTGATTTATGTATTAAACCAATAAAAAACGATAAAAATCGAAAATTCCAACGACGCTTTTGACGTCATGGAAATCTGCCTACTTCCAAAGTAAATAAGCGTAATAATATATGATAAATAATGTGTATTTGCACATATCATTATCGCAATGTACATTATTACAAAATAGGCAATGTAGGTGTGAAACCAATAATTTAGTGATGCTAAACAAATTTTGATGCGGTTCTCAACAATATTGTCGTTAATTAAGGATAAAACGTTTAGATATGGATCTAAATATTTAAGGGATCCCGTATGGAGACAAATTTGATTGTGTGATCCATAAGTATTTGTTCGTGGTCTGGGTTTTTTGGGAAAATGTCTTGTAATTAATGATACTTAAGGTCCAAAGCTGTGTTTAAGGGGTTCAAGAATATCCTTCCAAAAGTCTCTAATAGTTTCTGATAGTCATGACACAATACTTAATTGATCTTAGTATGAGGTCAGGACTCAGGACTATGTATGTGACTGTTGGGTGTATTTATTTATATAACTGTTTTTTCAATCTGAAAATATCCGGTTTCTACCAGCATTATTATGCAGACATTATTTTGTCGACGGGTGAGAAATAACTGTCTTTATGACAATGTTCTAAGCAATCAGGTGCCTTATAGTCATTTTTTTACCAGAATTATAAAACAAGAATTAAAAGTAAATGTTTTATACATTTTCAAATGGCACTGCACTCACTAACTGTCGTAATAATTTTGCTGTATCACTATAAAAGTACAAAACAAAACAACCATTTAAAACCAAACAATAAGAAAAACTTTTAAAATGCAAGAAAATACGGAATAAATCTCGCGCGCCACCCCTAATGGTTGGTTTCGCTTGCATTAGCAAAAATAATAGCCGGGGTAGCTACCCCCGCTTATAAATCAATCACCACCCTTATACTACCCCGTACTCTAACAGATTACGTCTTATATATCCATCACGCGGTTTCACTTGAATTCGACAATACAATTTAATAATTTAACGATAAGAAAACATCGTCACGAAATCTGGATATTACAGATATCGTAAGAAGATTTTTTTATAAACAAATACACCCAACAGTCACATACATAGTCCTGACCCCACACTAAGATCGAGTCTAGTGTCGCGGGTATCGGGAACTATGAGAGGCTTTCCGGTCTCACAAACACCCAGACCCAGAAAAATATTTGTGGGCCGCACAAACATTTCTTTCGGCGCGAGGATCGAACCCGACCTCTCGTTTCAGAGGCGGCGACTAACCAACTGCGCCACGGAGGCTGTCAAATTTGATGGTATGTAAACTCCGCCAACTCGCACTAGACCAGCGTGGTGGAATAAACCTAACGCTTTTACTGGTGGTAGGTCTCTTATATGAGAGACGCTACTTGGGTGGGTACTATCGCAATGTCTATTTCTCCCGCCTAACACACGTATAAATGCACTGTTGTGTTTTGGATTGAAGGACACTGCAGCGAGAGTCACTACTGGACATATTCAGACTTAACATCTTATGTATCAGGATGGCGAGCGCGGTGGAATGCCAAGCATAGCTTTATAATTCAAGGTGTTGTTTGGTTTTGCTACTGTTCATGAGCGGTCGCATCGCTTACCATCAGGCGAACGCACATAAGCGTGACAATCTGTGACCTAACCTCTTTTATTCGAACGCTCATTTCTAGAAGCGTAAATTAAAAAATATATTATTTCACTGACTGCCTCGGCCGCGTAGTTGTACTAGTGTACAAAGCTGAGGTCTCGGGTACGAATTCCGGGTTGAGTATCACATCGTGGGACGGAACATACGAGGCGAAATGTGGGTGTCCTGGCACCTCTGCCCACCCCTTCTGGGAAAAAGGATGTTCTTCACAAAACTCGATCTTAATGTGGAGTCAGTTCTATATATGTGACTGTTGGATGTATTTATTGCTATTTAATTGCTTTTTATCTATGTTAAATAAAAAGAGTTCGTTAATTGCAAGTAACAATACATATAGTGTCCTTTAGTTTAGTCTATAATTGATTGCTAATTGACTCCTATTGGAAAATCCAAAGTTATTTAACAACTAAATAATAATTAACACGAGACAAGTGTTTCATTAGCTTTTTAAATATCAATGTAGACAATATTAATTAGTTTAATTTTAATGCAAAGTGGAATTACCAATAGCAATATGCATACAAATAGCTTGTATGTATAAATAGAAATAAAAATGTTCTAAATGGCAATTAGAAAAATAATTGTAATAAGTCACTTTATTACCTATTTTCAACTAAAATATGTTTTTAAAATTATGCAGGTTTTAGGCCCCACTGCACCATGGCCTAACTCGGGTTGGTGATCTTAACTTACTTTTGAAATTATGGCGAATTCTCAAACTGTATGTTATATATCCCTACATAGTCAACAAGTCGCTTCCTATGTCACTTTGTATGCTTAAATCTTTAAAACTACGCAACCTGATGCGGCTTTTTTAATAGATAGAGTGATTCAAGAGGAAGGTTTATATGTATAATACGTACATATTATTGTACAGAAATCTATTTGTACCCGGGCGAAGCTGGGCCGGGCCGCTAGTTTAGTATATAGTATTAGTTTAGTATATTTTTCATTTTACCGGTAAACGAGCATCCAGGTCACCTGATGGTAAGTGATTACTGCTCACGAACATCCACAACGCTTGAATCATAGATGTTGACGGACCATCAAACCGAGAGGAGTGCGGGAAGGAATTAGTTTAGCGTTGACTTTAGCCTAACCCCCGCCAATCGTACTGATTGTAGAGCCCGTGTCCTGCAGTGAGACGTATATGAACTGATACAGATCAGATACAAATATTTATATCGGGTTTTGAGTCGGCACATTTGTTTCATGCTGTTAGGTTCCGAGTTAGAAGCGTTCTTTAGTATTTTATATTTTATAAGGATTACTCTGCCATTTAGCGCATTGTTATCAATTTGTCTCAATATTACTGTTTTAAGAAATAGTACTTTCTTCTTATAAACTTTCACTAAGAAATATTACAGCTACATAATTCTTTTTTAGTTAACATTTTACTGGAGATATGTATTTTGAACCTACAATAATACTTTAAATGGCTTTACCAAAAAAATGTTTCTTACTACAATCCCGGGTCCTGCCGCCGTAGTTGCTTAATCTTAGCAGGCCGGCATAATTGTATCGAATGTCTTGGAACTGTCGTTTAATGCCTTTCTACACTCTGGCTGAACGGCATTTGCGCTTACCATCAGGTGTAGAGCAGTCAGCCTTGACAGTGTAAAAAAAGATACTTGTGTCTTAGAATCATAATTATTCTTTGTGAATTTTAATTCTGAGAAAATTATAAAGTATACAATTCTAAACTAAATACCTATTTAAAAATACTATTAAGGCAGAATGAATATAATATATTTCTGTTTCTCCTCCAAGTATTTTATACTGGTGTTGAAATGGTAATTTCAGTATTTTTAGCCAAAATGCGTGGTTTAATTAGAATTAATTAAATTATTCATTTTGAAATGAATTAAAATAAAAATAAAACAGTTTTGGAATCCATAAAAAAATGTTTCACTATTTAGATTCATTCATTTTTTTTATCTAACACCCGCGCCGCGCCGGTTTGCAAAGCGGTTTTCACTACAGAAGAACGGGCAAGAAACTCTAGTTTTGCTCTTTTCAATACTAATTTACAATATCGTGATTGTTACAATAGTTACAAGTTGGTTTGTTTCAGAGCAGGCAATTAGTAATTAGGTATGATTTATAATTTCTGATAATATATAGTTTGTACTTGTTTAGAGAACAAATTCTTTGTTATTTGATCACAAAGAAGATATTTCTTTGCCTAAAATCGCATGCAAGTATACTATGTTCAAACATTTTAAATATTGTTCCAATTTATTAACAGTATATTTAATTTGTTGTTGTAGCAATGTAAGATGAAAAATAATTGCAATTTACGGTTAGAAATCTATTGAAAAATAAAATATTTTGTGTATATTATGAATGCAAAATTTTCACACGGCAATAAAGTAGCAGTTTCGCAGTTTCATTAAATTATATAATAATTATTATCTGATTATTAAAGATATCATAATCAATAGCACAAAAATATAATATTCTATCGTTTTTTTTTGGTTAAATTCGATTTCAATAATTCTTTTAATTTTATTATGTGTCATATAAAAACGGTTGATATTTACGCCTAAATGAAATATAATTTTTATTGTGTTGCTAAAAGATAAATGAATTTCATTTGTAAAATTGATTAGTGCATTTTGAATTCAACTAACAAGTAATGTTGACACTTTTTTGTCAATTGTAATCGTTTTGTCGGTACAATAGCCTGGAAAATATACTGAAATTTGCCCGGAAATGGGTTACGTCGGTACAAAAATTATTCAGTAAATTGTTAGTATTACCTACTATGTTTTCTTACGTGAAATACGTTATCTTGGGACATCAAAAAAGTGTGTGTGATTAGCAATCAATAGAAGGAGATTGGTTGCTAAGTAAGATCACATAAATAAGTCTTCAGGCGAAAAGGACAAAGGAGGCCAAAATGCTTTTGTGTCCATACAAAAAAACACTCACTTGGCATCATTTCGACGTGTGATGAAGTGTCCATGATGTTGTGATGATGGATCATGTCTGGTGGGGACTGCACAAGGCCCCCACCGCCACCGCTGGCCATCACCATCACTGTTGCCAACTCTTCGATGGTGACCAAACAGTCTCACAAAACACAGCACTGGCACACGACTATCCACACTCAAATTGTCGAACACGTCATATTTTTTTTATAAAAAAAAAAGAGAAAGTACCCCACACACGTCTGCACACGTCGGCCTCACAGCCGGTACTGCCGCAAGCAATGTATTAAATCTATAGAACGACCCGAAAGCGCATGAGCAGACCTACCCACAATCCGATTGGCGGGAGCATAGAACGCCTTTTCAAATGCTTGCCTCCGATTGGTCGACAGCTTTCCATTTTCCCGCCCAAACCGTTGTGTGCCCGGCAAAATGGCGCCCCCCCGTAGCCTTCCGAATGGTTTTTTAGTTATTTTTTTTCCGCTCACGCCCGTAAAAAATAATCCGGTCCAACATAATGAGTATGATTTATGGTTTTCGATTCAGTTTTTAATGTTTTTTTGTTCGGTTTGTGTTTTATAAAGGGACTGTTGAGATTTGCTTAAATCGTTCCATGTTGTTGTTATTTATATTAATGCAGCTGTATATATACATATATCTACTATCTTCATCCCAAAGCGAGGTAAATTACTATCTAAGGTCAGATATTCACGGAACCATTTTAATAGTTTTTTTTAAGTTGAATGGGTGACCTTCAATAATACTAAACTCCCAAATAATAAAAGATGTGACTATGAAATATTATTTGAGATAAAATATTACACTTTTGTTCAAGTTTTTTGAATTATTATTAAAATGAAAAAGAGGAATATATTTATGATCCTATTCACCTTGTGGCTAGTCTGCACTTTATTTCAATTATTTTGTGTTAGTTTATTAAATTACTTTATATATTTTTGAAACTCAAAATCCTACATCAAATAATTCTACTGCAGGTATGGTATCTCTACACTAGGTACCTATAGACGCCATTTTTTTTATATTGCAATGAATGACGAGACGATCATGTCATTCGCCTGATGGTAAGCGATACGACCGCTCATGAATAGTAGCAAAACCAAACAACACCTTTACAAAGCAATCCTTAGCATCCCATTGCGCTCGCCATCCTGAGACATAAGATATTAAGTCTCAATATGTCCAGTAGTTACTCTGACTACAACATCCTTCAATCAGGAACACAACAGTGCATTGACACTGCTGTTTGGCGGGAGAAATAGACATTATGGTACCTACCCAGGCAGCCTCTCACATATGAGAGAACTACTTATTTTATTGAATACAAGACGACCAGGTTGTCTGATGGTAAGGCTCAAACCTTCACATAAGCAGGAGTATCACAACTTATTATTAATTTCTTCATAGGACTATGCTCATCACCACGACACTTTAGTTCATCTATCAGCAGTTCTCGATAATATATCTTTAACTAGAGACTTCATAAGATATTTCGCTGCATTTTATATTTCAATTAATAAATATAGAGATGTATAGATATGGTTTATATATTAATAGATAGCTAGACGAGATAAATATATACGTCTGCCTTTTTCAACGAAGCATAGAATTGTACCAACATAGTAATGGTAGCTATTATAACCTGTTGTTAAGGATAGATAGGATATAGAGAATGGCCGTAAATGTAAGTCTCGAGACACCAGGAATAAAGGGGTTACACCCAGTAACAATTGGCTACAATATTTAAATAGGAACATTTCAGCGCTCACATACTATTGCCTGATAGCAACATAGTGTTTGAATGATGATTAAAAAATAAAGTAGGTTCATCAGCAATACAATTTTTTTATTGCACAGGTCCGGCAATTTTGTTATTATTAATTGTTCCTAAAGAAACCACAGGAGTACGTCGGTAATGTGTACCTGAGCCTCAATATTCCCGGACCTCGACCGCGGGGTAGACCAAAGAAGCGCTGGCTAGATGTCGTCAAGATATGAGGGTCAATGGCCTTACTATTGAGGATACCGAAGATCGGGCGAAATGGAGAAGAATTTGTCGGAAGGCGGACCCTGACATCGGCCGGGATAACGCCAAGTAGAAGAAGAAGAGTACCGGCAAATGAGCACACAGGTCTCCTGATGGTAAGTGATTACTGCCGGCCATGAACATACACAACGTTTGGACCTTATATTACGTTGCCCAATATATTGGGGGGAGCAAATAGGGAAAAGAAAGGGACTTAGAACTATGAGTTTTAGTTTCGGTGCGAACATTTTTGTGCCTTGATGAGTCCTACTTTTTTGTGAAGTGAAAAATATATATTTTCAATAAATATAAACAATTAGCAACCCAGGCCTGGAGTTGTTGGAGAAATTAACTTTTAGTTCAATCATTTTTTTTTTGACTCTATGAACAAAATGTAAAATGTGACGATAATTACTTCATTTTGTAAAAATCTTTCGCCCGGGGGCTGTAAGACTAAACACCAGACAGACCTTTAAAAATTTCACCCCTAATTAAATCTACGTGTGAGGCGACAAAAAAATGGCGCCGAAACTAACGCCGAATCATTAGTGGAAGAGAGCAGTGATAAGGTTATCTTGACGCCAGATGCAGATATCGTTCTGAACTTAACTTTTTTAGGAAGGAAATGAGACATCTGCGCGATTTTTTTGTGTTTCCTTTTTTACAAGTGGCGTACATAAGTGCCCCTTTATTTTTATATATCAAGTCCTTTAGACGTAGTGTAAAGAAGTACTTAGGTATAAGTCAGTAAGAAACGTAACCGTAAATTCGGACGTATTTAACTGAATATTTGTATGTTTTCTGTATTTCTGTTCCTTTCATGTTTCCAGTAGTTACTCTGGCTACAATGTCCTTCAATCCGAAACACAACAGTGCATTTACACTACTATTTGGCGGGAGAAATAGATATTGCGGTGGTACCTACCCAGTCATCCGCTTAAATATGAGAGACTTACCACAAGTAACTATTGTAAAGCTTATTATTAAAGATGTATTCGAACCCTACCCACCACCCAGTTATTATTTTTATACTTAATTATCCTTTTCAATTAATACAGGGCTAACAAATAAAGGCAAGTAAGCAATATTAATTTCCCCAAGTATTTCTCGCTTCCATCAAACGTCGCCGACCGGAAGTTGGGGTCGGCCGGAAGCGGAAACAGCCCGGAAGCCGCTGACCGGACGGATGTGACGTAGACATCTTATTGATTGTGGGTAATTCATTTTTATGGGATGGTACTTCAGAATGAATCTTGGAGATATTGAGCAATGCCTGTGAATTGATTTTGTTTGATGTCTCTTAAACTTTCCACCTATAAGGACCGATGGTTTGAAGTTATTTTTTTATTGCAACGAATACTAGCAAGCCGTTCGCCTGATAGTAAGCGATACGACCGCTCATGAACAGTAGCAAAACCAAACAACACCATGAATTACCAAGCAATGCTTGGCATTGCATTGCGCTCGCCCTGAGACATAAGATGCTACGTCTCAACACATACAGTAGTTACTTTGACCATAATATCCCATTTCCCCCGACAAACAGTAATGTAAATACACTGTTGTGTTCCGGTTTGAACGACATTGTAGCCAAAACTACTGGACATATGGAGTTTACAATACCTAGAATAATTATAACTATTTACAAGTTGGTTTGATTCAGAGCAGTTCATAAGTAATTTGCTATATTATAGTAAAATTACCGACCTGGGACTCGAACCCTAGACGTTTTAATTTCCAAACTAGTTGTATTATGAGCCCAATCAACATATGAGCGTATGATACAAAAATGCGGAGGCCAAACAAGCCGCCAACTTGAGTGGGTTCTAATCAAATTAGTGAGCCACCGGTAACTAGTACTTAGTGAGAGAGATGTTATTTGTGAAGATCCGTGGGTAGGTAAAAACCATCAAGTTGGCGAATGGAACGGCTGTGGGTTCGATTCTTGTTGCGGGAAAAATATGTAGTGAGAGAAATTGAAAATGAAATGAAAAATATTTCAGTGGCCGTGAAAAATTGATTAACAAAAAATTAAATGTTTAATATTTATTAAAATATAAAATATTATAGCTGCATATTAAACTTAACAGATTAATTAAGGTTATAAGAAATTTAAGCCCTAATGTCTCTGTCTGTCCTCTAATGTTTGAATGTCCATAATAAATAGGATCCCTTAATTTTCTTTTTATTTTTTAAACGGTTTTTTAATTCGAATCAATTTTAAAGTATTTTCATTGACCTATAGCTGCCGTATAAAATAAAATTTTTACCTGTAAGATATTGTACTGTTTAAATAAATAAAGAAATAAAAATAAATTAAAACAATATATTAATTGATATACAGGATACATTCAGAGTGCTACCGAAAACGAAGCCGGCTGGTATTTTTAGTGACTTGAGACACAATGGAACAAAAAATGAACTGTTTTAAATATCAATTTTTTAATAGTAAATTCATAGTTTTTGTTAAAATAATATATAATATTTACCATTGCGTACCACTGCTTTTGACATCTATATGTGTACCTTATTATTTTAGAAAAAACTACGTAGTTATTTAGTATTTACCACCCCAATACGACAATAGGGAAAAATTACAAAACTAATTGAATTTTTTCGTTGTAAAATTTTTATTTGCATTCTGATTTGTGTCTGAAAACTACCACCCAGCTTCGTTTTCAATCTGTCTTGATATACCCTGTATATAGTACAGAACCCAGTACTGTATCACATTATCTGACCGTACTCCCATAGTGTAATTAACACGACCAGTTGTCTGACGAACTAGTTTAAACTTGTCGTGATCGACTTGTATCAATACATTATGTTTTGGACATTTTTATATTGACGCATTGAGATAATATACTAGAGGGGACACTGCAAACAAAATGCTTGTAACAAAATGAAGGGTACATTCTATTTCTGTCTCTGTCACGCCTACAAAGTAACATATATTCCCTCTCGCTTCACTGTGTACCCGTGTAAACGCACTAAACGCACAGATTTTGTTCCCGAAGTCCGCTCTATTATAATACCTCAAAGTATTGACGATTGTTGTGTTTGTGTAGTATTCGACAGCCTCCGTGGTGGAGTTAGACGCCGGCTGTGAAACGTGAGGCCTCGGGTTCGATCCCCGCACCTAGACAAATATTTGTGTGGACCACAGGTATTTGTTTCGGGTCTGGGTGTTTATGGGACCGAAAAGTCTCTCATAGTTCCTGATATACACGATACAAGACTCGATCTTAGTGTGTGGACAGGACTATGTATATGACTGTTGGGTGAATTTATTTATTTCCAAGAAAGGCAATTCATATAGAGATTTATTTTAAAAAAATGCATTCAGATTATGTGGTACGTACTCGATTCGTTTATAATTACATAAGGGTTTCTGTCTGTATCTGTATCTGTATCAGCCCATATACGTCCCACTGCAGGGCACGGGCCTCCTCTACAATCGAGAGTACGATTGAGAGTGGTTAGGCCATATAGTCCACCACGCTGGCCTAGTGCGGGTTGGCTTCTTTTAAATATAATAGATATTAGGTGCTTCCAATTAAATGAAAATCATAAAATTAAACTATTATTAACAGATTTTATATTAGATTTGGTTTAACTTCCCGACATTTCAAATACTTTCATGGTCACCGAGCGGTGTCCGTTCGTAAATAATTATTTCATTCAATGTGTAACATTCGCGTTAATAATATAAGAACCAATATAAAAATCTTATAAGAATGTTTAGTAAAAAAATCCAAAATTGATACCCAAATTGAGCAATTTCAGCTGTTAAAAGTCGTTGAGGTTACCGGGGCAATTAAAGTGAACATTTTAAATAGACATTGGAAGAAAGTGGTAACACATTGTTTAGGTGATTGGTTTAGGTAGATAGTCTTGACAAAAACATGAACAAGCCCGAATGTAAGAAATCGATACATACTACTAACTATAAATAAGAAAAAATAAATAAGATGTATATATATTGGAAACAAGCAAGCGTGAACTTTTCTTTAAAGAATAGCGGGGGGCTATTATTCTTTCTTATGTATAAACGTAAATATTGTGTCAAAAGCGACAAAATGTCCAGATTAAGTCCACTAGCGAACAAAAAAATTGAAACTCCATCAAACAGACCGACAAAAAAGCAGCCGACGTCACAGAACTCCTTTGTCATCGTCGAGAAAAAAAATGAAAGATCACATTAAAACCTCCTTTGTCAAAATAGACCGTGATTTAACACTCCGATTGGCGCCATTAGATCTTCACTGATATTATCTTAAAATATTTTTAAATCTCTTTCGTATCTAGGACGCTAATCAAAGCGGAAAGACTGCTTAGATCATCGCTCCACCGGCCCGCGCGTCACACACTACGCTCCCTGTACGTGCTCTCACAACACTCGCTCCTGAGCTTTCATCCACTACCTTCAGCTCGTCGCTCCACCGGCCCGCGCGTCACACACTACGCTCCCTGTACGTGCTCTCACAACACTCGCTCCTGAGCCCTCATCCACTACCTTCAGCTCGTCGCTCCACTGGCCGGCCATCAGTATGCTCCCTCGCGGCCCCCGGTTCGATTCCCCGGGCACGTAGCGCATTAGGCGCGCCCCTACACTCGGCGAGCGGATTATTCGTGCGCTGCGTTTGATGCGATTAGTGTTAAATCAGATCCCGCTGTCCGCTTTGCTGCGGTGTTGGGTTACTTCACAAAAACTTTGTTTGTTGACGTGTGTTTTTGTTGACCGTCACATAATGTTGGCTTACTGAAGACTTTTGAAGTTATTTTTGCAGCGGAAGCAACGAAACGGAATTAATCGGCTGTTGTGAAATATGAAAAGGTGGAATTTGTTTATTTGAAAAGGTTTTTGTTATAATAAAAATTGTTCATTGGTTTATTTTCATCTGTTATTTTATTTCGTTTTACCTCATAATGTAAAGATGACAAATATATTACAATCTTAACCATATAAATTTAAGTGACTGTTAATTAATTTACTTATGTAAATATCACGGGAAAAGCATAATTGTATAACAAACATAATTATTTGAACATATCACAAAACTGCTTTAATTTATTATTTGACTTATTAAAATACCTACATCATATAACACAATTTTCAATACAAACTTTTCTTATTAATTTCAAATTATGCACATAGTCATTCCAATAACAACACCTCAACGCATTCCTAATTACCAGCGTTTCCAATCAACAAACATTACCAGTATGTTACTTAGCCACTGTATGTCCCACTTTGTCCCGTCACGGAGCACAATACGGGTGCAAAAAGCCACTGTCACTACGATTCCTTCAGCGCAGCGACGCGAGTAAGCGGGTTAACGCTGCCGAGCGATGTACGCACTGGACACATTTCACGCTGCGATATTGTTACGAAATATATTTAAAAGACCAAATTAATCTCAAATTTATCAACACCTTAAATTGTATGTTACTTACACTTTGAGGCCCACGAATATTTGTTTTGAGTTTGGGTGTTTATGAGACCAAAATGTCTCTCGTAGTTTCTGATACCTACAATAATAGAAATAATACTAAAGTAAACAACAGAATATCTATGGGTTTTACGACATTTGGAGGTGATATTAATTAATTGTGTAGTACAATTTTACTCAGGTACACAGCTCAATGTAATAACTTTGATTTGAACTAAAGAAGGCAAAGATGTGGAGTGAAAGCTGTATGATAAAGCGTTATTGTAGGTCATTAAGGCTACAATACGACTGTCGAAGTACTCTCGTAATAATATTTGTATCTAGATTCTAGTCTAATATCGACCACTGTACACGGTAGAAAAATAGCTATAATGTTTGAAATAAAACTACTTTTAACGGGTTTTATCACGAATTTGGTTTAATGTCTACATTTTTAATTTTACATCGTTTCAATTACTTTGCAAATTCGTGGTCATGGGGTGGAAAATAGATTCAGTTTGTGTAGAGAAATCCACTTATGACTAGGCCAGCATAATTGTATTAATCGGAAATACTTAACTAAATAGACTATTTGAAATGCATTGCGTTAATTAGAAGGTATACAATAATTACTTTGTCATACAAATATCAAAACGCATACAATATTTATTTGTTTAATCCTTTTTTACACTATAATTATTGAGATGCTATTAAGATATTGAACAATAAAAAAAACACAAGTAGAGGCCTCATCACACTAAGTACTTTCTTACAGGCAAGCACGGGATGGCAAATTTAATACCCAACTTACAAGTAAAAACCAACAGCCGGCGGCGTGTAAAAAAACGCGGCGTTTTCTCATCAAGTGCGTATCAGTAATCCGCCACTCCCATCAGCTCCCTATCGCCTAAGAACGATGGCCTTTTCTTACTTTTATTTGTCATACGTGCGTTGAATAAGGAAGCATTGTGCGAGCCAAGCGGAGCGGAAAGCGGTTCTAATAACCGCTAAGCTTTATTTATAGGAGTGGTCGCAAATGTGTCGGGTATTAGGGTGCTTACGTACAATGGGGCTCTTGATTTTTTTTCTTCTGTAAACGTGCCTTTATTTTTAAGACGTGAGGAATTATTGAGATGTATGTTAATAGATTGATTTGGTATGGTTGTAGACTGTAGTAAAGTAAAATTACCTAATTTGTTTTAAACAATTTTTTATATAAAATTGAGATCTATGTTTTAGTATTTATAAATATAGTTTTTAGAGATTAATTGTGTATTAATACCGATGTTTCACCGCCAAAATGTAGAGAAATATTCTTAACTCGAGAAAAACACATAGTGACCTCTATCTATCTGGCCATAAATTCATTTAAATATACTGTACATTCATTCAAATATAATGCTGGTATCCATTCTACAAACATATTACAGCATATATTAATATGGCCCTGTTTCTTGTTACCTTATTATATTGTTATTTAGTTGTATTGTATGTGTGGAAGAAATAAATGGTAAAACTAACCGAACCAAACGATGTACCAACCGATCGTTATATATTTATCATTTTATGTGTCACGCATACACGAAAATATAGCGCCGAAATTATCAGCAGTTCATGGAATACCGCTAGCTGACTAGTCCATATGGGCATTAAGTAGCCGCAGATAACGCTAATGCAAAATATTACCGTCTGTTTGTCCACTCCAGTAGTGCGACAAGCGAATTACTATATCTGATACTGTATCTCTATTTACATACTTTATCTACGGATTATTTATTTATGGAAGTAAAAGTCACGCGGGACATATGGCGAATTTATAGCTGTATCTATCAATGTATGTACACGGCTGACGCAATGATAGCAGAAAAGCGTTCTTCTACTGCACTACATAACAGCACTCGGCTATACGCCGCGTCGGTGACAGTGCGGAGAGCGCTCGTCTACTGCACAACATAACAGCACTCGGCTATACGCCGCGTCGGTGACAGTGCGGAGAGCGCTCGTCTACTGCACTACATAACAGCACTCGGCTATACGCCGCGTCGGTGACAGTGCGGAGAGCGCTCGTCTACTGCACTACATAACAGCACTCGGCTATACGCCGCGTCGGTGACAGCGCGGAGAGCACTCGTCTACTGCATTACATAACAGCACTCGGCTATACGCCGCGTCGGTGACAGCGCGGAGAGCGCTCGTCTACTGCATTACATAACAGCACTCGGGAATACGCCGCGTCGGTGACAGCGCGGAGAGCGCTCATCTACTGCACTACATAACAGCACTCGGCTATACGCCGCGACGGTGACAGCGCGGAGAGCGCTCGTCTACTGCATTACATAACAGCACTCGGCTATACGCCGCGTCGGTGACAGCGCGGAGAGCGCTCTTAAACTGCACTACATAACAGCACTCGGCGATACGCCGCGTCGGTGACAGCGCGGAGAGCACTCGTCTACTGCATTACATAACAGCACTCGGCTATACGCCGCGTCGGTGACAGCGCGGAGAGCGCTCGTCTACTGCATTACATAACAGCACTCGGCAATACGCCGCGTCGGTGACAGCGCGGAGAGCGCTCATCTACTGCACTACATAACAGCACTCGGCTATACGCCGCGTCGGTGACAGCGCGGAGAGCGCTCGTCTACTGCATTACATAACAGCACTCGGCTATACGCCGCGTCGGTGACAGCGCGGAGAGCGCTCTTAAACTGCACTACATAACAGCACTCGGCTATACGCCGCGTCGGTGACAGCGCGGAGAGCACTCGTCTACTGCATTACATAACAGCACTCGGCTATACGCCGCGTCGGTGACAGCGCGGAGAGCGCTCGTCTACTGCATTACATAACAGCACTCGGCTATACGCCGCGTCGGTGACAGCGCGGAGAGCGCTCATCTACTGCACTACATAACAGCACTCGGCTATACGCCGCGTCGGTGACAGCGCGGAAAGCGCTCCTCTACTGCATTACGTAACAGCACTCGGCTATACGCCGCGTCGGTGACAGCGCGGAGAGCGCTCTTAAACTGCACTACATAACAGCACTCGGCTATACGCCGCGTCGGTGACAGCGCGGAGAGCACTCGTCTACTGCATTACATAACAGCACTCGGCTATACGCCGCGTCGGTGACAGCGCGGAGAGCACTCGTCTACTGCATTACATAACAGCACTCGGCTATACGCCGCGTCGGTGACAGCGCGGAGAGCACTCGTCTACTGCATTACATAACAGCACTCGGCTATACGCCGCGTCGGTGACAGCGCGGAGAGCGCTCGTTCACTGCACTACATAACAGCACTCGGCTATACGCCGCGTCGGTGACAGCGCGGAGAGCACTCGTCTACTGCATTACATAACAGCACTCGGCTATACGCCGCGTCGGTGACAGCGCGGAGTGCGGGCATTCGGTTATATGTCAGTTGAGTCAGCGTGGAAAGCGCTTCTAATAAAAATAACAGTGTTGTACTTCGCTTTAAGCGCTTTTTATCTCATCCCTTTACCTCACTAGATGTAGTCACGTAATAAACTCGATACGCGCGATAATTTAATGCGTACACTAGAACAAAAACCACTTGAAAGCTCAGATAACGCTGTGTTTACAAAACGTTACTGATACCGCCACGCTTTGAGTGTTATCATTTATCATGCGGCTTATCAACGTTAGGGAGACGAATCTTCACGCGAGGTTCGGTTTGGGGTAAGCAGTTGTATGTAAAGTATTATGTAAGTTACGATCGAAGTTTATTATGTAGTTTTTATTGAATTTCAAAAGAATATAACGAAATTAGGTACTAAGGTTTTTGTTGGTTGGTGCAGCAATGTTTCGTTACGATTTTTGGAAAGACATATTATAAACCGTAGAATGACAGAAATTGTTTTGTATAGGTAATGAATATGAAAAAAAGTCCTGTGGATACAAATACGGATCATTTAAAATATCATAAGTCAATGTGGAAATGATTGTAGCAAAGGAATACGCTAATACAGATTGATGTAAGTATATAAAGGTTAATAAAGAGTATAAAACCCTAAAAAATTGCCTGAATTTCGCCCGTACAAATAACTGACGCGGATTCGTTATCCAATCTTAATGGTACATCGAGTTCAGCCAACAAACTGTGAGAATTAAGGGCCATATGTTTGTAGAACAAAGGTCGGTCTGTTTGTCGCTGTACTCGAGAACATACTCACATTTTAGTGATAAGATATATCCAATAAGAAATTCAGCTGGTTCAGAAAATGTATCGGGTTTGCAGATGCGTTTTGTATGAGGAATGGTCGGTGGAATAAAAATATTTTTTGTAATAATTATTTGCAGTGAAAAATGCGTTGTGGTCTGTTGGTGAACGGACTAAACGCGGCCAACCTGATCACGGTGGTCGCGGGTTTAAATCCCAGGGCACACCTCTGACTTTTTGGACTCATGTAGGTATGTATTGATAGTCAATCACCACGCACTAAAACGATGAAGGGAAAACATGGTGAGGAAACCTGCATACCATAATGATTTATAAAAATAGCGATATCTATGGTGTGTAATGTCAGCCCACCCACATTAGGCCAGCGTGGTGGACTATATGGCCCAACCACTCCAATCGTACTCTCGATTGTAGAGGAGGCGTAGGAAAATTTCTAGAAGCAAACAGTCAGACAGTTGTGTAACTTACATAAGTTTCTTTGACCTCTAAAGAAAGTGTTAATTAACTCTAAACGTGGACGTAATATCAGTCGAAAAGGCCAATGTGCCTCGATTCATTTCACTTTCATCTGGATTTCCTGAGAATGTATGGTATCCCTTACATTATTGTAATAAAATAAGCGCTAATACAAGAATTGTATATAGTATATTATGTAATTTTGCCTACTGTCGTTTTAAAGCAAAAATATAATGAAAAGGAAAATAGAATGAACCTAATATACAGTACACAAATAAATACAATAAATTCAAGAATTACGACTTCAATATAACCTTGTAACATGATTATTTGCATCTCAACCACATCAAAACTAAACGAAATATTTAAAAACATCCCAAACCGCACTTAATAAGTCATTTGGCGGAGGAATGTTGTTAATTTTTTACGCCACTCCCACAGCCCGCGCCGCTATAAATCTGCCGGACACGCGACGCGACGGAGTTTTTGTCGCTTTTTTTTTGTCAACGACATTTGGCTTGGGTCGAAGACAAAACCGGAAGCTTGTTGGGAATTTTATGTATTACTAGACTAGAGGTGGGTATAATATTGAGAGCTGAAGAGTTATTTTAAGGTTGAAGTTTGTGACACGCGGGCCGGTGGAGCGACGAGCTGAAGGTAGTGGATGAGAGCTCAGGAGCGAGTGTTGTGAGAGCACGTACAGGGAGCGTAGTGTGTGACGCGCGGGCCGGTGGAGCGACGAGCTGAAGGTAGTGGATGAGAGCTCAGGAGCGAGTGTTGTGAGAGCACGTACAGGGAGCGTAGTGTGTGACGCGCGGGCCGGTGGAGCGACGAGCTGAAGGTAGTGGATGAGAGCTCAGGAGCGAGTGTTGTGAGAGCACGTACAGGGAGCGTAGTGTGTGACGCGCGGGCCGGTGGAGCGACGAGCTGAAGGTAGTGGATGAGAGCTCAGGAGCGAGTGTTGTGAGAGCACGTACAGGGAGCGTAGTGTGTGACGCGCGGGCCGGTAGAGCGACGAGCTGAAGGTAGTGGATGAGAGCTCAGGAGCGAGTGTTGTGAGAGCACGTACAGGGAGCGTAGTGTGTGACGCGCGGGCCGGTGGAGCGACGAGCTGAAGGTAGTGGATGAGAGCTCAGGAGCGAGTGTTGTGAGAGCACGTACAGGGAGCGTAGTGTGTGACGCGCGGGCCGGTGGAGCGACGAGCTGAAGGTAGTGGATGAGAGCTCAGGAGCGAGTGTTGCGAGAGCACGTACAGGGAGCGTAGTGGGTGACGCGCGGGCCGGTGGAGCGACGAGCTGAAGGAACAAAGGTTTAAACAATCATTAAGTCACCGCACGCGGTACTAATAATAAAAATAATTGTATACGCACAGACGGGACGACATTCCGTGGCGGCGACGCAGTTATCGGTGAAATAAATTTAACCGGACCTTTAGTGTCCTTGTGAGCTCGCGTTATCCTGACAGTGCTGTACCTTTTTTAAGGGACAAAAAAAGAATTCCAAAAATGTCAACCGAGGTTGGTCATCTCTCGTGCCATATCTCGGCACCTTCTTGTAATGGGTTCAATTCCCGAGCAATTTTCGGAAGGTTATGTTGGAAATGAGGAGTCATTAGTATCTTTATGTTTTTAAACTGAATCTGTGTTTTGGGAACTGTGGTTTAGTATCAGAACTTTAAAGGTACCTACATGTGTTGAGAGATTTAGATTTGTCGGGCAGTTAGCGCAGAGGGTAAATTATACTAATGTACCAAAAGATAGTGGATTGAATTCAAGATATTAATTTTAGAATTGAGTGTACTTAAATAAGATTGTGTTTTAAACGCAACCATACTATACAAGTAATTCTTACGTAGGACTTTATTCAAAAATCATGTCCCGTAATTTCGGCGAATCCACAAATCGTTTTCTCATTAACATGGGTTCTAAATAAAATAATACAAGTTTGCAAAAAATCCCTTTCATATAGATTAATGATATTCTAAGCAGAGTAAATTGAGAGTTATCCAAACACCAATATATTTGCAACATATTTCTGCATATATTTCACAAATGAAAACAAAAGTGAACGGTTAACTTAAAAACGAAGTGTTTAACCTTTTCCGAAATTCACAAAAAACTGCATTTAAACTCTTATTAGATGTAAAATAATCTACATTTTAATCCTTATTAGAAACGCACTATGCGGGAAACATTGCGGGACATAGCTAGTCCCAAAAAATATCGCATATTGATTATTTAGGTATTTCAGATTTATTAAAATATTTATTTCTCTCTTTTTCTTACAATTTTGAAGTCGGTTTGTACTATACTATAGCAGTCCATATACGTCTTACTGCAGGGCACGGGCCTCCTCTACAATCGAGAGAAAGAATGAGAGTGGTTAGGCCATATTGTCCACCACGCTGGCCTAATGCGGGTTGGCAGACTTTACATACCATAGAAATTCTTATAAACGTTTTCCTACACTGATATAGTGCGTGGTGATTGACTATCAATACACACATGACTCCGAAAATGCAAAGATCATTTACATGCAAAAAAAAACAAATATGCATAAAAAATACTTAAAATAGCAACGTCAGCACATCGCGAAATGTAAGTAAAATGCACAAAACATAAATGGATATTAATGAAGTGTGATATGATTATAAACAGCGCTGTCATCCCGCAGTTATTTTTTAATATTAAGGGGTGATTCTATTGTGGTGTACGGCGGGGTTGTGAGTTTTTTATAATCGACAAAATTATGGGGAATATTTGCTTCATTGTTATGAGACGAACTAGGAGAACTTGGGTTCAATTTGTAGGAAGAGTGAACTATATAGACCTATATCAGACGATAGTCTTACATTCAATATGTAATTTTAACTTGTTTCTACCCATTTACTGTATGAGAAACATAAACAAAGATTATTTGCAAAGAAGTTTTGTATATATTTTATTATGATTAATACATATATATATCTGTTTATTTTATTGTACTGTATGGCAAGACGAGGAGCGTGACAGCCTCCGTTGCGCAGTCGATTAGACACCGCCTGAGAAACGAGAGGCCGCGGGTTCGATCCCCGCACCGAGACAAATCTTTTTGGTTTGTGAGACCGAGAAGTCTCTCGTATTTTCTGATACACACCAGACAAGACTCGATCTTAGTGTGGGGTCAGGACAGTGTATGTAGATATGTGATTGTTATTTATTTTAATTTAGACAACACGTTGCCTGTCAGCAGATAAATATTATAAGGCATACATCCCACTCAAAATATTTACAAAATACTTGATAGCAACCAAAAAATCACATGGATAACCATTATTCTATAGCATAATATTTAAACTGATTTTCTCCATTCAACCCCATTTTGAACACATTGTGCGCATGTCAAAATGTATGAAATGATTTTGCATAAACAAATGAGCTTATAACAATATAATGGACTATGACTTATGAGTGTTTAAAAAGGGCTGTTTATACTCTTTGTTAATACGATAATGCAAATTTAATAATACTTTTTTTAATGTAGAAGGCCTGTAAAAAAACAAAGAAATATTTCAAATTAAAATTTATTTTGAATTTGAACTCAGGTCTTTAATGAAATGAAATGAAAATAATTATTGAATCTATAAAATGTGATACATTATTTAGATTCAGTCACTTTTTTTCCACTACCACCCGGTTCACAAGGCTGTTTTCGCCAGAGAAGAATGGGCAAGAAACTCTAGAGTTGCTCTTTTCAATATAAGTTTACAATACAGTGAGCATACAGGATTTGCAATTCAGCAAAATTCAGAGCAGTTCATAAATTATTTATAATAATAATTGAATAATATTATATTGTGTATTTCATTTTGTACGACTGAGTCACCCACACCACGAAATTGGTTTATACAGAAAGAATCATACAAGAATGCTGCCTCGATGTTAAGCAATTGTGGGATAAAGGTAGGTAGAAGTCAGATGAAGATAGCTTATGCAATGGATTACAAAAAAAGATCATAATACAGAAATAATACATTTTTTAACGGATTTTATCGTGACTTTGGTTAATTGTCACATGTTTAACTTCCTGACGTTTTGTTTTAATCTTGCTCTCTCAGAAAAATGGCAAACTCGTATCGCCATTCATAGCAATAAAAACTAAAATCCCTCTGCTTACTTTTTAATACAGGTATGAACAAACGTAAATTTTAAACTATACAGTCCAATACAGGTCCATAATTCGCCCAAAATACGCCCTTAAAACTTTAAAAGAACATCCCTTTAATAACATGAAGGGGGTCAATTAAACAAAATCAGTGCACACAGCTTGGATAGTAATATTTTTGAATACATTATAGTATAATTAATATTCATGGGCGATTCAATAATATATTTTTTCTTTGATGTGTCAGTCAAACCACCCCTGTTAGAGCAGACGAGGGATTTTAATACTTGACGAGTTGTTAAATGTACGATTTGTACTCTGTATCAGCCCATATACGTCCCACTGCAGGGCACGGGCCTCCTCTACAATCGAGAGTACGATTGAGAGTGGTTAGGCCATATAGTCCACCACGCTGGCCTAGTGCGGGTTGGCGGACTTACATACCATAGAAATTTTAGAAATCGCTATGGTATGCAGGTTTCCTCACGATGTTTTCCTTCACCGTTTTAGTGCGTGGTGATTGACTATCAATACACACATGACTCCGAAAAGTCAGAGGTGTGCCCTGGGATTCGAACCCGCGACCACCGTGAACATATTGACGGTCGCGTCTAGTCCGTTTACCAACAGGCCACCACGCACGATTTGTACATGGATAGTTTATTACGATTTATTTACAACATAAATTGTTGAACACATACATATTTTAAACGGTAATTTTATAGTTTTGTTAATTGTTTCCTACAATTAGGGTAATCTAGAAAATTGTGTAGGTATTTGCTAGTTTATTTGTAAATTCAATTGGAATTAACAAAATTTATAAATCTATTTACTCCTGATAATTATTAGACTCACTGACTGCATTTATTAAAAGTTAAAGGCTCGACGACAAGAAAACTATTTTCTCTATCTATTTAAAGCTATTTCTTCTGTAATTTCAGTTGTATACTTTACTAAACTAACTAAATGCATTAAGTAGATTTGTTTAAATAAAATACACTTTTTGCTGCTTTATTTCCAAGCTATCTCATTCATAAGAAAATACATATTTTTAAATATTATTTTGAACCTACAATAAATAATAAATAAATTAATAAATAAAGTATCAAAACCTCTAAGTTTGTATACTCATCGTTTCAGAGCATATGTGTAGACTACCCCGCAACTCAGGACGCATCATTGAACATTACATTTGCTTCCACGTTTTATTCAATTACACCTCATTACAGAGTTTGCAACTTCTAGAGAAACAGATGTATAGGAAAATTGGATGTTTTTTATTGCACTGTAGCAAGGCGAATATGTAATTTAATGGTAAGTGATATGACCGACATATGGACCGTAGCAAAACAACACTATGAATTACAAAGCAATGCTTGGCATTGATAAGGCATAAGATGTTAAGTCTCAATATGTCCATAAGCAACTCTGGCTAAAATATCCTTCAAATCGCAACACATTTACACTGCTGTTTGGCGGGACAATAGACATGGCGGTAGTAGGTACCTACCCAGGTGGAGTAAGTTTCAAATTATTTGGCTAATTGGCCACTTAATGTCAGTAAAATTCTATTCTGTTTTGTTAAATTTTAATATTTTATTACGTGGAATAATTAAACTTTATTTTAAGAATGATCAGCGTTTTATTTTGACATCATATCTGCGTAAGATTATAATTCTCTTATTGGAAATTATGTTAATATGTTGATAAGACAGGAGATATTATATAATTTACCGTCTATTATATTCGTTCTAGGATTATCATATTACATATTAATAGTTTTAGCGGAAGTTCCGTGCTGAAGTTAATATCAATATTTGAAAGTAGTCAATAGCCCAACAAAATATAATTTACAATATGGCAAAGTAAACACTAAATGGTCATTATAATATTTAAGTGATCTTATTATCTTGGTGTGAGTGCGTGTGAGTGCGTGGTGGTCTGTTGGTAAACGGACTAGACGCGGCTGCCAACGTGTTTACGGTGGTCGCGGGTTCGAAACCCAGGGCACACCTCTGACTTTTCGGAGTCATGTGTGTATTGATAGTCAATCACCACGCACTAAAACGGTGAAGGAAAACATCGTGAGGAAACCTGCATACCATAGCGATTCATAAGAATTTCTATGGTATAAGGAGACTGTCCCGCCCTCACACCCGCCACTGCAACTCCTGTAAGCCAGGATCAACAGTGGCACGCAATGTAATGACACCGAGCATTGAAGCTCGGCGAGTCTCCGGGAATTTCTAACTTGTCTTTAACCCGCAACGAAATTAATCAGAAAGTTAAATTAATAGGAGGAGTTGGAAATAAATAATGTCCACTTCCCTCCGTGCAATGCGGGTGACAAAACATTGAACTAAAGAGGTAAATAACCTCACAAAGAGACTTTTACAGCCGGAGAAGCCAGCTGTAAAGCACCACGGAATTCATTATTACATATAAATGGGACCTATTGTGTGAGCTGTTATACTTGATTCCAGTAATAGGTATGGCAAAAACGCCGGATTCTATGGTATGTAAGTCTGCCAACCCGCACTAGGCCAGCGTGGTGGACTATATCGCCTAACCACTCTCAATCGTATTCTCGATTGTAGAGTAGGCCCGTGCCCTGCAGTGGGACATACATATAAAAGAATAAAAAGGAAACAAATAAATAAAACTAATTCTAAATAAAAATAAAATTAATTTAAAATAAATAAATTACATAAATAAATTAATTAAACCAAGAAATTAAAATAAGGAATACTAAGTATAGGAAATATATTGTTTATAGAGATTAAGTTATATGTGTATTGACTTGTCATAAGAGCTTTTAAATTGCCTACGTGACCAATAAATACATTTCATTTCATTTCATTTCATATATGGGCTGATACAGTTTTATTATCTTGTGAAATAATATTGCGTTAATTTATTGTATTTATTGATACAGCTCTAGTCTGGTTATTTTCCAACAATTTGCATCAAATATAATGTTTTAATATTCTAGTTATGCTCTTCCAATACGATTATGTATAAATTATAGTATATATTTTTAGGTATAATAAAGTGAAATTTGTAAATTTCTATTGAAAAACAAAAGTTCTCCAACCTGAATTCCTAATATAGTCCAAATAAATTTAAGTTTGATTTTCTTTCGCGTATTCTCCGAGAAGCAAATATAAACAACGACTAACTGAAATGTCTATGTTACCCATATAGCAATTTATTATTTATTTATTTAAACTTTACTGTACACTGTCATTTACAAAATATATTATATTCCTTCCATCAGTCAACGGTTTCTTGAAGCCAGCTGTGGCACGTGCCATGTTCCTCAGGGAATATAAGAACACGGGTAGTTTTATAAGGTTACCGTTATTTTACAAACGAGTCATTCCCGATTTATAACTAAGGGAATTTGTGGTACCTTCCAAGAATTACGTGGTGGATTCCTGGAAGATTTCAAAGTTGTATCGGTCCGGAAATACCACGGATGTTAGATGATCAACACATTATAGGGATTCCAAAAGGTTTGTGAGTGACAACAATTCTGCATTTTATCGTAAAATATTTATTTACTTCATTCTTTATGGTACAAGTAAATAAAGAAAAACAATTTTAGAGACAACACAAAACAAAATATTTTGATCAAACTTTATTAAAGACATGATTAATTTCAAATCTTAATACCTAATGTTACTTTTGTAAGTTTAGACCTGATTCCATACTAAGAAACAATTTGTCACGTTTTGTATTAATAATTATAAGCGTCTATTAAATCCCACAATACCCAAATACGAGTCCACTGTGCTGGCCTAGTGCAGGTTTGCGGGCTTAATATAGAAATTACACATCGCTATGGTATGTAGGCTTTCTCATGATATTTTCCTTCACCATTAAAATATAGTCTTTACTTATGTTTATTTTTATCTATATTTCATTTTAAATGTTTAAATGTTCTAACTAATTATTAATGACCTGCTCTGATTTAAACCACTTGTAACTTTTGCAATAATCACCAAATTGTAAACTGGTTTTGAAAAGAGCAACACTAGAATTTCTTGGCCGTTCTTCTCTAGTGAAAACCGCTTTCCAAACCGGGTGGTAGATAAAAAATGACTGAATCTAAATGATGTACAACATCTTAATGGATTCAATAAATTATTTTCATTTCATTTCATACTGAATATGTCCGGCAAAAGAGCAAACAGATCACTTGATAGTAAGTGATCACTGCCGCCCACGAACATTCACAACGCTTGTATCATGATTGTATTGCCCATTAACGGCCGATGCCAATAATCAATCGAAAAAAATAGATTGAAATCAATCTGGATTGTTTTCTACTTTTCGATTTGTCTTTTACCATGTTGCCATAGTTTTTTCACTACTAAGATTGATTATTGGCAATGTAGTATCAAAAAAAAGATAGAGCTGTCAATCTTAAACGGCAAATTTTGGATTGGGATTGTTTATTGGCAGCGACGGTAAATCGGAAGGAGAGCGGGGAGGAAAAGATATGGAACTAGGAAAGAGACATTGGGCATATCAGGCATAGCTGTGTTTATGGTATATTACTTACCATCAGGTGCAGTCCAAAAAACAACACCCCCGCACAAGTTTAATCAAAAACCGTGAGTGTGAAACACAAACAAACAAGGGAACCGTTTTCCCATAACGATAATGGAACAAACATGCCGACAAAAAACACAGTTTTTGTATATTACGAGGGAAGTAATTACTGGGGCGCAGTGATTCAGTGATTAAACGCGATGACTATTTGATTATTTTTACGTAAATATCGAGGGTGGGGTGGGGACATCAGAAATAATAAGTAAAATTATTTTGAAAATTACACGCGTGACACAAAAAATGATGTATTTTAAAAAATACTATTTTTATGTATGTTTACAAGGTGAATTTGGATTTCAAAAATCAATTCATATTCGCATCTTTTCACATTGCAGGAAATTTTAAATTCGGATGATTTTTACTCATCTATTGCCTGTGAAGGCAAAAGGTAAGCGGCCGATGTAATCAACAGCATGAAAATAAAACTCAGAAAATAAGAACAGCAATTAACAAGTACAAAACTAAGAACAAAATAAAACATAAAATATAACATAGTTTGAAATAATTACAAAATGATAATATTATAAAACAAAAAAATACAATTAAATTATGCGATCTACCTTAACAAAAGTTGGCACTGTTTAAGATCCTATAGACATTTTGGGAGTACAAAAATCCATGGTGACTAACAACATTATTTCTTTTATTTACTGCAATGAATGGCGAGACGGCACTGATAAAATCTATACGGCGCCTCATGAACAAAACCAAACAATTTCTTGAATTACATATTAATGCTTGGCACTTCAGTGCGCTCGCCTTCCTAATACATAAGATGCTAAGCCTCAATATAACCAGTAGTGACTCTGGCTACAATATCGTTCAAAACGAAACACAACAGTGCTTTTACACTGCTGTTTGGCAGGACAAATAGACATTGCGGTGGTACCAGTTACTCAAACATTGGTGTTTTGAACAAAAGACTTCACATCCAGCTTTACCCAACTCCGCAAGTCTGTTATTTTATTTTATTTTCCAAAAGCGTTGGTTTAGATTTATTGCGGATATGTGAATAGAACTAATAATTAGCGACAATTCAGACGACACATTAACCGAAGCGTGCACACGCGTATTGTTCCCGAGTTGAGTGAACATTGAGACGGATTTAGATGTGGGGTTCTGTAGGATATTTAATGTAAAATTTGTGTTCTTGAGTGGAGACCGCGTCTTGGCAAACATAGTGTAGGACGCCCTCGAGCTACGTGGAGTGACGATTTGGGAAAGCTGGCAGATGCTGGATGCGACAATCCGAAGACAGGGTGAAATGGCGCAATTTGGAGGAGGCCTATCTAGCAGTGGACGCCAAAAGCATGATGATGAATTTTTGTAAAAATAAATTAAAAAATGTGAGATGGGTCGAGAAGTTATCGCCATTCAGTTTTTCCTTCAATGTAAATGTTGAATGAAAGAAGCTGATTATAATTATATAATAGTTAAAAAAAACTAAAATACACGCTTTAATAAGATATACAACTAAAAAAGTAAAAATAATTGATACTGAATTTAAGATAAGAAAATGGAGTAAAATACATATATTTTATTGTTACAAAGCGTGGGGTGTTTACAACAATTACTTATCCTCCTGCACCCCACGCTTTGTAACAATAAAATATATGTATTTTACTCCATTTTCTTATCTTAAATTCAGTATCAATTATTTTTACTTTTTTAGTTGTATATCTTATTAAAGCGTGTATTTTAGTTTTTTTTAACTATTATATAATTGTTTTGACTAAAAAACATCCATCTACGGCTGTATTTCCAATCAATAACGCCATCTGTTGGTCAGTAGTAACATTTGACACTTGAAGAATACAAGAAGCTTATACCCAAATGGAGATTGCATTCCGTATATAAAAGTGAAGCACAAAAATTTAACCTTGAATGACGTCGCTGATGCCTGCTATCCTTTTCTTTAGCGTAACAATGAATGAACTTCACGTGAACTTCATTCATTGTCACTCTAAAGAAAAGGATAGCAGGCAACAGCGATTGCATTCAAGGTCAAATTTTTGTGCTTCAGTGTTTTATACGGAATGCAATCTCCATTTGGGTATAAGCTTCTTGGAAGAATACAATGTTAACGCCATCTAGCGATGAATGTAGCAATGGTCATCAATTATAAGAATAATTAATCCTGGCGAATCTAATCAGGATAATTATATATTTTAATCGAATTATTGTATTGTCATCGGTCTTTGACAGGTGTGCAAAATTTGAACGAAATCTGGCCGTTTAAAGTGGGTCAAAATCGCGCCCAAAGAAGTCGGTTACAAACAAACATACAAACATATAAACATACAAACATACAAACATACAAACATACAAATATACAAACATACAAATATACAAACATACAAACATACAAGTGAAGCTAATATAAAGCGTGTAAAAAAATCCAAGAGTTGTTAATTCAGAAGAAAGTCCAGTAATAATTTCATAAAAGAAGACTAATTTACTAATCATTTTAAATAATGATTTTATTTATATGTATGTCTTATTGGATCGCTTTATTGCACAAATATTCGCCAGAACTTATAACTTAAATACTTTATAAGAATACTGTGACGTAGGGAACCGAACCTACAACCTTTTATAATTCAAACCAACTCATCCACAACCCTCACCGATCATCGAACCCGAGGATCCCCAGCGACCGCATAGCGTCATCCGATGCATTAAGTAATCAACACAAACAGTAACGTCGCGTGCGTTATGTCGGCACGTGCGCTCTAATGGGGGGCATTGTGCCCGCGCGGCCCACGCGCCGCGACCTCACGCCGGCCCTGGGATGTACGCACCTTAATAGTCGACTGAAAATTACATTTATTTACTACAAAATATGTATTAGGCATTGGAATTAATTCGTAGCGTTTTTTATCAAAATATAACGCAAATAATTAAAAAGAAAATAAAAAAAATTACATTATTGCAAATACAATTGACGAATACCTCGTCGAAAAAAACTTTTTATCTTTGGAGGCAATCCATGAATCGATCCAATTTTGGCATTCTTCATATAAGTTGCTAAATTTTCTTCTGATAAACCATGAGCCATTGATCGAATAAGGTGGTAATCCGAAGGGGCAATATCTGGAGAATACAGCGGGTGGGTTAAGACTTCCCATTTCAATGATTCCAGATATGTTTTCACTGGTTTCGCCACGTGAGGTCGTACGTTGACGTGCAGCAAAATAACTTTATCGTACCTTTTGCTCCATTCCGACCGTTTTTCCTTCAATGCACAACTCAAACGCATCAATTGTAAACGGTTGCGATCCCCAGTGATGGTTTCATTGGGTTTTAACAATTCATAACACTTATGTTATCAATTTCCAATCTAGGAGCGTTCCGTTGAAAAATAACCAAATACTTGCATAATATATTTATTGTTGTTACCATTACCACTGTTGAAATCGGAATCAGAGGAGATGCACCCAACACTCAGTTTTTATAGCAATCAATGAAGGTGCCCCTCCTTTTATTCCATACAAAATCAATACATTTACTGTTTATAAAAATAATCACCAAATAAATCATTACATATTTTAAAATGCTTACTACACTAAATTAACTATATGAATAAAATTAATAATATAAACAATAATAATAATAACACCCAACAGTCACATACATAGTCCTGACCCCACACTAAGATCGAGTCTTGTGTCGTGGGTATCAGGAACTACGAGAGACTTTTCGGTCTCACAAACACCCAGACCCGGAAGAAATATTTGTGGGCCGCACAAACATTTCTCTCGGTGCGGGGATCGAACCCGCGGCCTCTCGTTTCACAGGCGGCGTCTAACCAACTGCGCCACGGAGGCTGTCGAAATTAACAAATACTTAGTGCTATCTTTGGAGTCAAATAAACAAAAACATATTGTTTCCTTTTTCAATTTTATTTCCTACTTCCTCTTCACATTTTATATTTCTCTATATAAAACTCTAAAATTTGTCCAATGTTTTCAAATATTTATTTTGTATTTCTAACAATAATAAACCACACCTTATCGATCCCACCAAATACATAGAAGGAGCTTAGATCCATGAATATTGCGTTTTGCCACTTTTAAAACGCACAAACCACTTCCGACACGTTTGATCATGTAAAGCATGTTCACTGTAAACTTCCACTAAAATCTGATGACTTTCCGCAGCACTTTTATTCACATTGAAATAGTGTCATAAAATTCCCCGCAAAATCACGTTTTTGGAACAATTTTCGACATAATTAAATAGCTGCCACTAGTTGTTATTAACAATTAAGAATAAGATGCGTCTTAAAAATAACAGCTGGTTTACGATCAATTTGTTTTTGAAGGTAAAAGCAAAACACTGTAGTAACTACGCTATATCTCATCAAACGCTACGAATTAATTCCAACACCTAATACATTCGACGACCTCCGAGACGTAGTTATACGCTGTGAAACGAGAGGCCGTGCAACATCGTTTCGTTCGCAATTTGCAATTGCTGAAGACCAAAAAACGGTTGCTAGGATATTATTTCCGCGGATAGCGACAAGCGTTTATTATAATCCAGGATAACCCGTCAAAGTGATCGACACCAGTATATCACGTTTACCTATGCATATCCGGATATAATTAGATTTTCATATTTCCTTCGACTGCCTAGAAATATCTCCCACTTGTAATTATTATTTTTTTGCTAGAATATCAGCAACGTAAAAGTCCTATGAGATTTTCTAACAAAAAAAAAGCAAAATAAATGGACTACCCGACTTGAGATTCGAACCCAGAACCGCACAACACAAACATCACAAAGCCTAACCATTACAACTATAATTTGCGGATTTCGGCCACGCGTCAAGGCGTTCCCGCCATCTTGTAAAAGTGAAATTCCTTCCGGTTGTTTTTTCTGCGATGATTGATGGTTACACAAATGCTTCCGTTTCCGGCGGATGGGAAGCGTTTTGGGGAGTTGATCTGCGGTTAGGTTGGCATTACGATTAACAATTGCGAATACTGATGAAGGGATGAAAAATTGCGATAAGTTTAAAAGATTTTGTTCATATGTATGTAAAGAAAAACCCCATTTTCTTAATATAATTCTTCTTCATTAATTTTATTTAAAAATGATATATGAATATGACCTATTCAATTCCACTTCATTGTTAATTATTTTATGATAAAAAGGCTTATAATGTTGTTTCTTGAATTGTTTTACAGCAACACATTTTCAAGTCGTTTATTTTAACATTTGAAGAAATATAATAAAGATTATTATATGTATAACTGTGGAAACCCGTACTATGCCAGCGCGGTGGACTACATGGCCTAAATGCTCTCAATCGTACTCTCGATTGTAAAGAAGACTCGTGCCCTGCAGTGGGACGTACATATATCATACCCGCCTCTGAAAGTTACAATAATGCTACTTGATGGTAAATAAGTACAGAAAGAGTATCAATAGTTAATACAAAGTTTGATTTTATATTTTTTTCTCTTGCAATTCGAGATACAATATAAATACCGACCAGCTTAATAGTTTTACGACACATCCTTAGAGATTCCATGATTATATGGAAGAGATGGCGTGGGAAAACAGTTCCATACCATAACTCTGGTCGCTGTGGCAAAAATATGTTTGTTAATTAGTCTTGTATGCAATTAAGACATTTCATTATTTGTATGCATGAGCATGCCGTTCGCCTAATGGTATGCACTACGAATGCTCATGTACAGTAGCAAAACCCAACAGCACCTTGAATTACAAATAAATTATTGGTATTCCACTGAGCTCGCCATCCTGAGACATAAGATGTTAAGTCTCATTATATCCAGTAGTGAATCTCTGACTACAGTTCCCTTCAAACCGAAACACAACAGTGCATTTACTGTTCTTTGGCGGGAGGAATACACATTGCGGTACCTACCCAGGTAGTCTCTCACATATGAAACCTACCACCAGTAAAAATTAGACATCGCTTTTCTTAAAGTTATGGTCAACAACTGGGCCTAAATATTCCGCCCAGTAATTTCTCTGACAATGCTAAAGTCAAAACACCTATAATTATAAGTCCATTTCCTCGGAGTTAAAAGTGTTTGCGTGTTCTTCGTGTAAACGCCCCATTGTCCACTATTACATGGAAGTTTCGAGGCCACTGGTTTTAACAATTGCTTTTCTTTTTTGTAAGTAGAAGAAGTACCGTGTAGGGTGTTTACTTTTAACAATTTTTGTAGAGTATAGTTGTTTTTTATTATTATTTAAAATTTAAAAGTACATCAGAAAATGTGTAAATTTTATAAATACTTGTTTATACGGGGTATATCAAGACTGCTACCGAAAACGAAGACACAATGTATCGAAATTTTCTGCAAAAAAAGCGTCGTTTATGAATAGGTTTTTTTTTCAAAATATTATAATTTATCCTTTTATTTTTAACTAGCGGCCCGACCCAGCTTCGCCCGGGTACAAATAGATTTATGTACAATAATATGTACGTATTATACATATAAACCTTCCTCTTGAATCACTCTATCTATTAAAAAAAAACCGCATCAAAATCTGTTGCGTAGTTTTAAAGATTTAAGCATACAAAGGGACATAGGGACATAGGGACAGAGAAAGCGACTTTGTTTTATACTTTGTAGTGGAGACGCTATACGCAAAGGTTGAAATTATTATTTTAGTACAAACTGTGGATTTACCAACCAACCAGGACAGTTTTTAAATTTTTTTAGTTGCCTTGTGTTTGTAAACACTAAAACTACCACCCGGCTTGCTTTTCCATCGCAGTCTTGATAAACCCTGTATTTATTAAACTTAGTACGACGTATGTTTTTACCGAAATATTACCTGGCTTTGTTTCTTTAGTTTAATTTTTATATTTCTTCTTCCTAGCGTATTTACCAAAATATTTTATGATGAATGATACATTGCAATACTTTGAAATTAGCTGTCAGAAAAGAGGAGGTGAAAATAAGTAACTGAAACTTCAGTTTTGTCATTGTTAGGCCATAATATCGTGCATAATACAATATTTATTTATTATTATATTTATTTATAAAATAATGTCCATCTGCTTATTAACATCATAGGACATAATGTTTGCCAGCTTCCGTGGCGCAGTTGGTTAGACGCCGGCTATGAAACGAAAGGCCGCGGGTTCGATCCCCGCATCAAAATAAATGTTTGTATAATCCACAGGTAGTTTCAGGTTTGGGTGTTTGTGAGACCAAAAAGTCTCTCGTATTTCCTGATACCCACGATTCAAGACTCAATCTTAGTGTGGGGTCAAGACTATGTATGTGACTGTTGGGTGTAGTTTTTTCGACCGTATAATGAATATGAACATTGAACCATCCCTTTAAACCAATACTTTTACCAATTGGATTGCAAGATAATCTGCACCCCTCTTATAAGTTTTCCAAAAAATATCCATTACATCTAACAGGATTTTTCTAATTTCCGCACCCTAACAATTGTTAATAAAAATGACAAACAGGGAGTCGAACCCGCGACACTGTGGCTTAGCGGCCGATCTGTCACGGCATTACCTCTATGGGTAATCGGATAGAAAATTATTATATTGCATTGCGAGAGTGAAGCAGGAAATATTAAAGTTCTTTGGGATATTAGTAAATGTATGAAAATGATGAAAAAGGAAAGATTTTTTTTTGTCATATTGGCGTAGATCGACAATAAAGGGCACTTATTACACTTTCACTGATCTAATTTCAATATAAGTATAAATTGTTATTATTATCAAAATTGGTCCCGAATAAATGTCTTACCAACCTTTCATGCTTTATATGTGTATACTTTTGTGTGGATAAAACTAGAATTTACCACATTAAAAATATAAATACTCAATTGCCGGTACAAAAGACTAAATTGACAAAATCATCAATTAACCTGTTTAAATAACCAGAATATAATACCATGAAATATTGAAAAAGAAAAATACCCACGATTAGATTTAATAGTTATAAATAAATAACACCCAACAGTCACATACATAGTCCTGACCCCTCACTAAGATCGAGTCTTGTGTCGTTGGTATCAGAATGTATGAGAGACTTTTCGGTCTCACAAAGACCCAGATCACACAAATAAAATATTTGTCTCGGTGCAGAGATCGAACCCGCGACCTTACATTTCACATCCGGCGTCTAACCAACTGTGCCACGGAGGCTGTCAATTTAGTTCAAAAGATTTGAGATTTAGTTAAAATGTTTTATTTTCTTGGGTCGCATTCTCATTTGAATTAATTCCGGTTGTTTTCCAACTAGAGTTAAATAATATAATTAAAAAAATAAAAGGTTCTTCTCTTCGGTATGATAGAATCAATTCAGTGTAGCTAATATTAAATCACATACCTAGTTCTTGTCTTTCTTCGATGGAATTTTTCCAGTCTTGACAAAAAATGTGTTTTGTGCCGAAAACAGTTTTTAATTGATTGACCCAGAATTCAGATTACAGTTATATTTATTTATTAAAATTTTATACAGAAACAATAATTTTAAAAAAGTACAAAGACGGTCATTCCGGGCTATAGCAATATCTTACAGACAACAATGGGATCGATTTAAAAGGAGAGATGAAGAACGAAGTTATAGGTTGCGATACCAAATCAAAATGTTTATTATTTTACACTTTTTTTATCGCAATGAATGCAATGAATGACGAGCATTCCGTTCGCTTGATGGTAACGACCGCTCATTAACAGTAGCAAAACCAAACAACACCTTGAATTACAAAGCAATACTTGGCATTCCACTGCGCTCACCATCCTGAGACATAAGATGTTAAGTCTCAATATGTCCAGTATTAACTCTGGCTACAATGTCCTTCAATCCGAAATACAACAGTGCATTTAAACTGTTTGACGGGAGAAATAGACATTGCGGTGGTACCTACCCAGATGGCCTCGCACATATGAGAGACCTACCACCAGTAGTGTAACTTTGCTTTGTTTTTAGCGTCTTGCTGTGTCATGCCATCATTAAAGAACGCATTTAAAAAAACTGTATTTTATCTTTAGCATTCTCCATTTATTAGTCATGATTCTTTTACAGTCAGGGCCGTCTTTACCTATGATGGGGCCCTGGGCACACAAGAATTTGGGGCCCTTTTGAAAAATAAAGAAAAAAAATAATCTAACATTTATCTACTATAATAATTTCATATCGAAGTTATGTATCAATCTTGTCGGAATTGTCCCTCTCAAAGGGATGTAATGTAAGAAACTGTGTATGATGTCTCTAGATCTTTCTAGGTTAGCTCATTACACAGGCTCACTAAAATGTTTTTATTAGTGAGTACTGATTACCACTAAAATGGTTAATATTTTTTTTTTCTAAACCGATGTATTATTTGCGATTGTTTTTTTTTATTTATATATATAATCCTCATCAAAATAATATAGTTTTTAATCAACTTAAAAAAAGATTATGTATTTGATGTGAATGTATGTAATTTTGTCAGAGTTGCATAGTTTTTGGATATGTTAGTCTATACCAGCGCCTGAACACGAAATTCAAATTAAAAAATGTATGCATGTTTGTATGTTTGTACACGCATATCTCAAAAAGTATAAGTCGGATTTCAAAAAAATATTTTTGCTTTCGATTAGATATAGTCAAACTTAGGAGTTGTATAAGTTTCATTAAAATCGGTTACTTAGGTCTTGAGATAAGGCAGGAGTGTCCAACTTTTTTCAGTTCGCGACGTGCATACATATTGACTATTTTGTCTCAGCGTCCTAACCTAGATAGGTAAGGGTATTAAGTTTCGGTTACTACAACAGAAATTAAAAAAATAAGAAATAGAAAATAATTTTAAAGAATTAAACCATCTTCAAAATTGTAATAAAAAGAAAGAAATAAAATTAATATTTTAATAGATCTAAAATACCTAAATGGGCCAACCATTTTTTGAGGTCGGTACTGGCCTTAAAGTTTGAGATCAGCGGAACCCCACGGTTCTACTCGCATAGTTCGTAGCATGATGTTATAAAGCATAAGAGTAGTCTAGCTGGCACCGATTTCAAAAAATTGTTGGCCTATTTAGGTATTTTAGATCTATTAAAAGATTATTTTTTATTGTCCGGAATTAATGAGACGGGACAGGAAAGGATGTAACAGGATCGAGTCTTGTGTCGTGGGTATCAGAAACTACGAGAGACTTTTCGGTGTCACAAACACCCAGACCCGAAAGAAATATTTGTGGACCGCACAAACATTTCTCTCGGTGCGGGGATCGAACCCGCGGCCTCTCGTTTCACAGGCGTCGTAACGTCTAACCGACAGCGCCACGGAGGCTATCAAAAGTTTTGATATAAATAATATGTTGCTGATTTGGACTGGATTCATCATTCAAAAAGGATCTGCAAAAGGGCGGAGCCAGTTGGGTCCAAGTGTAGAAATAAATAGGTAGTTATTGACATTCACTTATCCATAAAGATATCTCCTCTAAAATATTGGTACCGTGGTAATTATTTTCACAAATTTTAAAATAAATTTATATATTTATATTTATTTATTCTTAACTGCACAAAAAGGATAAACACTTAAATATATTACAAATGAAAAAAAAATGTACAGATGGCGGTCTTATCGCTCTAGGCGATTTCTTACAGACAACCTTTGGATGGATAGAAAAAAAAGGAAAAGATGAGAGGGCAGTCTAGAAAAAACAAAAGGATACAAGCTCCAATAAAAAAATAATATACGAATTATTTATAATTAGTATGTACACAATATATGATACATAATTATATACATACACCTATTATAAATACATATACATATACATATATATATATATAGTTATTTACTTATAGTTATTTACTTGTCTTACTTGGCGAGCGACTCCAGAGCTATCCCTCTGGGAGTCGTGCTTTTTGGTCGCTCGCTAAGGCTGTGGAGGGTAATTTCTGCCTGGCCAGTCTCCCACCACTGCGTAAGCCCGATAACAGTTTGGCCCACAGTGCAAAGGAGGCCGATCTCTTGACCCAATTCTTTGCCTCAAACTCGACTTTGGATAACGGGGGAGCCACACCGCAGAACATCCCGCTTTGTGAGAGTCTCCTATCTGACATAAAATCACCCAGCGTGCTGTCAGACGGGAGCTCAGGCTTCTAGACGTCCATAAGTCGAGTGGGCCAGACGGTATCCCCGCAGTGGTTCTTAAAACGTGCGCCCCTGAGTTGACAACCGTGCTCACGCTCCTTTACCGTCTTTCCTATGAAGCCAACCGGGTTCCGGCTTCGTGGAAGGTCGCCAATGTACACCCTGTCCCCAAAAAAGGTGACCGATCGGACCCTTCGAGTTACAGGCCGATTTCTGTCACATTCCTACTCTCCAAGGATCGTCAGCTGATTAGTGACCGCCAATACGGTTTCGCACCGTTGGGCGGAGACTATGGAGAGTGGGGGTGAGGCGATTGCGGTCGGCCTTGACATTGCGAAGGCGTTCGACCGAGTGTGGCATCGCGCCCTTCTGGCGAAGCTACCTGCTTATGTAATTCCTGAGTACGAGTGACGCGCAGTACATCGGCCAACGGAGCCACTCTAGGGATTCCATTATGGAAAGACGGTTTCAACTTGTGTCTGAAGTCGAGAGCTCTCTGGGGCGGGCCTCCGAATGGGGTGAATTGAACTTAGTTCAATTTAACCCTTCGAAGACACAAGTTTGCGTGTTCACTGCGAAGAAGGACTCCTTTGTCACGGCGCCGCAATTCCAAGGAGTTACTCTCCAAGGATCCGAGAGTATTGGGATCCTTGGCGTTAAAGTATTAGGCAAGGTCGAGTTTAGAGGACAAAGCCAAACTGGAGAGCAAGAAGTTGGGAATTCTGAACAGAGCCAAGCGGTACTTTACGTCGGGTCATATATTGACGCTTTATAAAGCGCAAATCCGACCCCACGTGGAGTACTGCTCTCACCTCTGGGCAGGTGCCCCAAAATACCAGCTCGACCCACTTGACTCCTTGCAGCGACGAGCTTGTCGAATAGTCAATGATCCCGATCTCACGGACAAATTGGAACCGTTAGGACTGCGGAGAGACTTCGGATCTCTCTGTCTGTTCTATCGTTTGTTCCATGGGTAGTGCTCCGAAGAGTTGTTTGAGATGGTACCACCGTCGCTTATGTACCATCGCACCACACGTCTCTGCAGTAGAGTTCATTCCCACCACCTGGAAGCGTACCGCTCCCGAACGGTACGTTTCCAGCGTTCTTTCCTACCACGTACGTGCAGGCTCTGGAATGAACTCCCTGCATCGGTGTTTCCTCAGCGATATGACCTGTCCTTCTTCAAACGAGGTTTAAAGAGAGTACTCTCATTGAGCTAGGCAGCGACTATGTTGTGCTGGTCCCCTGGCATTACGGAGGTCCATGAGCAGCGGTAGCCGCTTACTATCAGGCGGGCCGCTAGCTCGTCTGCCTACATGGCAAGAA
The DNA here is from genome assembly GCA_023078785.2 of Hyles euphorbiae. Taxonomy (NCBI): domain Eukaryota; kingdom Metazoa; phylum Arthropoda; class Insecta; order Lepidoptera; family Sphingidae; genus Hyles; species Hyles euphorbiae. The sequence continues at coordinate 1,101,886 of CM041056.1, forward strand.
AAAAAATATATATCCAAGAATTGGTAAACAATCCAGCGAATTGTTGATTGTATCTTACTAATTTTATAAATAAATGTTACATTCCTTCTCTGCTTACGGCATGTCGGGCCGAGGACCCCTTCGGGCCTGAGGCCTTTCAAGCTCGGGGCCCCCTTGGACCGGGGGCTCCCTACATTGGTGTTATACAAATGTTTTTATGATGCAAACATACTACCTATATAGTATAATTACTATTTCTGTGACAAAGAACACATTTATAGCATTTCACTTTTAGTTTGGAGGGATCTCTTTTAGGATGTGGAGTTATATTATCACCAATCTACTGAAATAGATGATTATTACTTCTTACAATTTTGTAAATATACGTACATAGGTGATAGGAGTCGTGAAACGTGTGAATAAATGTGTGAGGAAAATTTACGGTTTGTCTTTTTTTTTTACACTTGCTCTTCTTCGGGGCCCCCCTGAGGATGGGGGCCCTGGGCACGGGCCCCGTGTGCCCTTAGTGTAAAGACGGTACTGTTTACAGTGGTACATAACACCATCCACACAAGATTATAGAACTCATGAATGTATACCGCAGCGTAAAATCATGCGGTCTGTTGTATTGAAAAAACACCCAAGCAGGGTGCATTAGCAAAATTGGATGTAAGTAAACATCGGAATTAATGCGCGGGACGGACTTTGGTGCATAGTGCATTGGGGTTTTAAGTTAATTTACACAAATATTGTATTTTGGACTACACATATTATTTATATTAGTTAATCACCACGAACTATAACGGTGAAGGAAATCATCCTGAGAAAACCTGCATACCAAACAGATTTGTTAGAATTTATATGGTATGTGAAGTCTGCCAACTAGGCCAGCGTGGTTGACTATATAACCTTTCCTCTCTCAATCGTACTTTTTTACATACATACATACATACATAAACTCACGCCTTGTTCCCAGAAGGGGTTGGCAGAGGTGCCAAGGCACCCACATTTCGTCTTGTATGTTCCGTCCCACAATGTGATAGGTGGCGAGCCTATCGCCATATCGGGCACAAATTCCTGACTCTGGGCTAATACTGAATAGAAAAATCCAATATCACTTTGCCCAACCCGGGATTCGAACCCGAGACCTCAGCTTTGCAACCGTACCGTAGTACAACTACGCCACCGAGGCAGTCTCTACTTTTTTACACTGGTTTGTATATAATATATGGACTGATACAGTTAAAATATTTTATGGTAAATTATTTTTCAATGAAAAACATAATTTACGTTAATCAAATTAAAACGGTGTGCAGCGATTTATTGTTACCACAGAATCTGACGCGGCCCTACCTGAGAAGACCCGGCGAAACAAACTTAGTAGGCTTACATCACCATTGGAAACTAAGCGACAAAATCCGAAAAATATAATATATATAAATATAATATCAAAACTATATATCCCTCGCTCCGTCCGCCATGCGATTACGAATGCGTCGGCAGTCGGCAAGTTTGTAGTTTGTACAACTGCAACCAACGCACCCCTGTACAAACTGATTATTACTGCGCGGGGTTCACACCTCGTTTGTGGACAACCAATCTACAAACATTAGGAGAATTGATTTTATTTCATACAAATACTTATTTACACAGGAAAGATTTTCTGGGTAATTTCGGTAACAATATTTAAGTGATTTAAAAAATTATTGTCTAAACAAATTGATTGTAAACAGTAGCGTTCTGTAGGAGCTAACTCCTACAGAACGCTACACAGAGACTATATATTATATAAATATTTGACAATTTGTCCAGTAGTTACTCTGGTTACAATGTCCTTCAATCCGAAACACAACAGTGCATTTAAACTGCTGTTTGACGGGAGAAATAGACATTGTGGTGGTACCCACCCAGGCAGCCTTTCACATATGAGAGACCTACCACCAGTAGTACTGTTGTTTGGAGGGAGAAACAGACATTGCGGTGTTACCTATCCTGGCGGCCTTTCACATACATATGAAAGACCTTCCACCAACTATTACTGTACTAAATTGGACATGTCCAACTCACTGCATAGGTATATAAAAACAGTAATAAGCAACAATATAAAATATATTCAAAACTATTTACAACTTATTATTAATCTTGGGGCATATTATCGTTTGCCATTCCTTATACGAGCCAGAATGCAAACAAGGAAAAACTTCATGCTCATATTTCTTGTACAAATGATGCATTTTTCTCATATAAATCTTTTTGTGCAGAACTTTTTTGATGAAGAAGTCTATAGCTGATGAATCGTCCCCTTTAACGGTGATTTGCATAGCTCCTTCTAGAAGCTTCTGGAAGTGGTCATCGAGAAGTATTGTCTGGATGTCTTCCCAAAGTCTTACGTGGTTTGTGTAGAAAGGACATTTTAACGTTTGCAGTGCTGTGTGGTATTGCAGACTTTGTTCACAGCTGGTTGTGTTTTCGTTCGGTCTGCAATATCTCTTTACATCGTTTATTGGCTGGAAAGGAATCATAGTTGAGTAAACAGAAAAATAAATATTGTTACGATTAAATCTAAAAATACACTTAACAGTCACATACATAGTCCTGATCCCGCACTAAGATCCAGTCTTGTATCGTGTATCAGAAACTAAGAGAGAATTTTCGGTCACACAAGTCACAAACTATCACCATAAATTACTCTATCTGTATAACTGTCTCAGCCCATATACGTCCCACTGCAGACTAAGCTACAGGCCTCCTTTACAATCGAGAATACGATTGAGAGTGGTTAGGTCATATAGTCCACCACGCTGGCCTAGTGCGAGTTGGCGAACTTTACATACCATAGAAATTCTTAAAAACAGTTTTGCTAAAACGGTATTATAGCGATAGCATAGCGATTTATAAGAAATTATGTGGTATGTATGTAAGTCAACCGACCTGCACTGGGCCAGCGTGGTGGACTATATGGCCTATCATCATCATCATCATATCAGCCACAGGAAGTCCACTGCTGAACATAGGCCTCCCCCAAGGATCTCCACAATGACCTGTTGGAAGCGGCCTGCATCCAGCGACTTCCTGCGACCTTAGTCAGATCGTATCCTATATAGCCTAACCACTCTCAATATACACACAATACAGTACAGTTATGGTATAATGATCAAGTAAAACATAGTGATGAAATTATAAATATACAATGGAGTATTAAAAATACCCCTATTAGCTGAAAACGTAACTTCTTATCACACGTGAGTCGACTAATAGATCGTACGTAGTAGGTATATTTTGTAACAATAACATTATTTAATACAATCGAACCGAAACGGTCATGCGATAGCCAAAATTAACTGTAATATGACTCAACTCTACGAATTGTAAAGGTATATTACATTTGATCAATCCGTATAAGCTAGAATGGTGATTTATTCCCTAAAGGGTTCCAGCACATATACGTCCCATTGTAGGGCATGGATCTCCTCCACAGTCGAGAGTACGATTGAGAGTGGTTAGGCGATATAGTCCACCGCATTGGCCTAGTCCGAGTTGGCGGACATTACATGCCATAGAAATTCTTACAAATCGCTATGGTATGTAGGTTTCTTTACGATGTTTCCCTACACCGTTATAGTGCGTGGTGAATGACTATCAATACACTCATGACTCCGAAAAGTTAAACGTATGTCCTGTGTTTTGAACCCGCGACCAACGCAAACATGTTGGCAGCCGCGTCTGATCCGTTTACCAACAGGCCGCCACACACAAATACGAATTTAATAGGGATATTTTATGCTGGATTATATGGCCTAACTACTCTCAATCGCACTCTCGGTTGTAGAGAACGCCGTGCCCTCCTGTGGGACATATGTATATGGGCCGATACAGAATTTTATACTATTTTTTCCAAAATAATGTGTACATCTTCGAATACACTGCAATTTTGTTGCTTCAACGATATTTACATGCTATTTTTCAATTGATATAAAGTTCTAATATCTGGAGGCACGGCAGTGCACCCGACTACTCAGGCAGAAAAACGGTACGGCCATAACATCCGTTTCTCGAAGCAGTTCAGGCCATTTTCGACCCCCTATAACTCCGTTATGGATAAAACTAGAAGTCTGAATTTTCAGTAACCAAGCAGGCATTGTATCAACTCGTTATATTTCCAATTTCACTCAATTTGAACCAATATGATAACTCACCCCATCAATAATAGTTCTGATCATATCCAAACTCCGTCTAACATCTGCAGCGATGACGTCAGTAGGTTCCTTCACCAGTCTTCTAGCGTGTTTACTAGCTCTAGACACGCTGACATAGGATTTTCTAACATGCCTTAGCATCAGCTGGCATATTATCGAGAATGATCTTTTGTGCGCGTTGCATACGTCATTTCTTATAGGTATCGCTCTGAAATTATTAGTTTAGATTACATAATGGTTTCTTAATTTTTCGAGAATGTTACAAATTTAAATAAAACTATTTTTACGGCTTTGATTTAATTGGTTAGACGAGTTGCCAATTTGGTTTATTTTTTAGCTCGGATAGCAAATTACCTTTTAAATGACCTTTTTAATATTAATTACTGATAAAAGAAGATAGCTTTCGTAATATTCTGAGCGAATGACTAACAATTTATATTACATTCCTATTTTAGTACTCCAATGGGTAATTTACAAAAATACTTACAAACTATCATATATTAGATCTAGCTTTATTAACATCTTGTCATTTTTCTCCCATATTTTGTTTGACGATTGTATCTCACACGATCCTGATATTGCTACGAACATAAATACGAATGCTACTAGTTGAAACATCCTGAAAATAAAATAGATATATAGTAAAAATAGATAGTGGTACCTATCCAGGCGATCTCTCACATATGAGGGACCTACCACCAGTGATAATTAAAATTATTTAGTACAAAATACTTACTATGCTACTACAGTATTTGAACATTAATTTTTTTTTTAAATTCACATCTCTAAACCCAAAGGGATGGACAGAAGTGTTACCCTTTGTCAAACTTATTTCTGTCCTAAAATTGAATAGAGTGAGGCTACTGTCATGCAAACCAGCACTAGGCCAGCGTGGTGGACTATATGGCCTTACCACTCTCAATCGTACTCTCGATTGTAGAGTAGACCCGTGCCCTGCTGTGGGACGTACATGGGCTGATACAGATACAGATTGTCATACCAAAGAAAATATTTTTAGATGAAATGAATGTATATTATAACCTATTGTACTTCGAGCATAGTTAAACGTTACGGTAAATAATGATGATTATTTTACCGACCCAAATATCGACCAATAGAATTGCACCATTCGACGTCACGTGGTACAACCTACATGGTATTATACTGATAATTTTTTGAAAATTTTCTCTGGTAGTTGCTATATATAAAAAACAAAACATGATCCAGTCAAATTAACCACACGTCAAACTGACAGGTTGAATTCAATTGTGAAAATTGGAGATTTTGAAATGATATGAAAATGAGTTTGAAATTAAAATTTGGGACGGAAAAATAATCCCCCGAATACCACACGAGCTTCAAAATTATCTGGCATTTCCCTCAAGGTTCCCTGCAAACAAATAAAGTCGTCAAGTTTTGACTCCTTCATTTGTTTGCAACGAACCTATCGGGAAATACCCGATAATTTTGAAGCTCTTGTGGTATTATAAGTGATTATTTTTCCGACCCAAATATCGACCAATAGAATTGCACCATTCGACGTCACGTGGTACAACCTACATGGTATTATACTGATAATTTTTTGAAAAATTTCTCTGGTAGTTGCTATATATAAAAAACAAAACATGATCCAGTCAAATTAACCACACGTCAAACTGACAGGTTGAATTCAATTGTGAAAATTGGAGATTTTGAAATGATATGAAAATGAGTTTGAAATTAAAATTTGGGACGGAAAAATAATCCCCCGAATACCACACGAGCTTCAAAATTATCTGGCATTTCCCTCAAGGTTCCCTGCAAACAAATAAAGTCGTCAAGTTTTGACTCCTTCATTTGTTTGCAACGAACCTATCGGGAAATACCCGATAATTTTGAAGCTCTTGTGGTATTATAAGTGATTATGTAATTATACTTATGTAACAATAATATTATGTATTAACTGCAGTTTCTTTTTAAATTAACGGCCTCATTCATAGACAATTATTAAACTTTTTTTAGTTACCAAATGTTCTGTTCCTTTGGAACGATTTTTGAATAGGGTACCTATTTGACTCCAATTTTCTTATTGTATTTATCAAAACGTATCCATATTTTACGAAGTAATTTATTTAATTCACATTGACTATTTCTAATAACGACCGCACAACAGATAGATCCCGTATAATAAATGTAAAAAAAATATTCAAATTACCTGTTTTATTTTGGAATTTATTTTTAATGGAAAATATATTTACTTCACTTTTAACTTTCACAGCAATAAATGTATATTTCGGTATATTTCCTAGCAGTTTATATATTCGAATAACATTTGGAAGCGCTCACACTAACTTTTTAACTGTAAATCCATAATTATGTAAGAATAAATTAGAATTGGACGCAGTCTACTGAGGATTTGAATCGGTGATAATAAATCGGTTCATTCACAATTATGATATTTAACTGTATTTGTGTGCGGACTACGGCTGGCGTAGGCATTGGTAAAAACCGTACATTTTTTTATTATTGCATAAGTCGCATATAAATATTCTATTGTGTAATTTATGATAGGCCGCGGGATCGATCCCCGCACCGATATAAATGTTTCTTCCGGGTCTGGGTGTTTGTGAGACCGAAAAGTCTCTCGTAGTTTTTGATACCCACGACACAAGACTCGATCTTAGTGTGGGGTCAGGACTATGTATGTGACTGTTGGGTGTTATGTTTATTTTTCCGTGCCCGGTGGCAAAGTTGTATGTTACGGTTACAACGCTGAGGTCTCGGGTTAGAATCGTGGGTCGAGCAAAGTGATTTTTCTATTAATTATCAGCCAGGACTTCTCATATGCCCGATATGCCGATAGGCTCACTCCCAATCATATCGTGGGACGCAACATACAAGGCGTGATGTGGGCGTCTTGGCATTATCCCTTCTGGTAAAAAGGCGTGAGTTTATGTTTGTATCTATTTCTCCCACCAAACAGCAGTGTAAATTCGCTGTTGTTTTCTGGATTTAATGATATTGTAACCAGAGTCAGTGTTACTCAAATTGAGACGTAACATCTTATGTCTCAGGATGGCGAGCGCAGTGGAATGCTAAGCATTGCTTTGTAATTCCTGGTGTTGTTTGTTTTTACTACAGTCCATGGCCGCTGGTATCGCTTACCATAAAAGGAAAAGGAGACTAAGCATCCAATAAGATTTTATATTAATGTTACATTTAAGTCTTACAAAGATGGAATGTAAATATCGTTTAAGCATCAAAATTGCATTATATTTCAAAAAGGTGTATTGTTTTGAAAATTATATAAAATACTAGTAAATTTCTTATTAATGCGTGTTTGCCTGTTAGTAAATGGATCAGACCTGGCTGCCAAATATCAATATTGGTCGCGGGTTTAAAACCCAGGGCACACTTCTGACTCTTCCAAGTTATGTGTGTATTGATAGTCAATTACCATGCCCTATAACAGTGTAGGAAAACTGGAAAACATCGTGAGGCAACCTGCATACGAAGAATGAGACGGGACGGAACGGGATATCGATACACAAGACGGGACGGGAGAACATAATAGTTGACAGCGCGGCGTTCACTCTGATTTTAAATATAAAACAGTACGCGAAATAATACACTCTTGATATGGACTGGACTCAAATATACAGTTTCCCAAGATCTATCATAGATATATCATTTCAAAAAGTTGTAGGATAAAAAACAGTCTTATCAATAACTTCCTTTTGCACTCAGTTAAAACACATTTCCATCCCCTACAATATATTATTTTCAATAAACTAACACTATAGGTGTATTTTCGCCACTTCATGAAAGTCACACGGCACGTAACGTCGCCGACGCGTGCGCGGTTCGTCACGGGTGCGTTCACACGCCTCCGGAGTTATAGATTCGATGCGGTGCAGTACAATAACGGTTACGGTGTGGAATATGCTTCGCTTATCGATACTGAGATAAATGGGGGTCAGCGTCACTCGCGTCCGTAGGCTTTGACTCTAGATACCCTACACGTGACCCCTGGGTAGTGCCAAATGAGTGACATAGTGGTGGTAGGACTTATGTGTCCGCCCGGGTAGCTACCACCGTCCACGAGGCGTAAAGACCGCCATAGTGATCTCTGTAAGGGGATCGCGTTCCGGGATCAGCCAGTGGTTTTCCGGTTTCTTCGAGGGTCTTGAGTCCGGGCATGAGGTTGTACCGTGTGGGTATTTTCGGTCCTCTATCGAAGGGAGGAAAGTTGATCCGCCGGCCAGGGAGACCCGTAGAAACGGTTGTCCGCTGGCCGCCCGCGGTATAGTACAGGGGCCCAATCGGGGCTAACCACCTCGAGAGGCTGCCTCACCATGCCGCGCATAATCTTGGGTGGGTCCGTCGTGCCGGTTGGTGACCGGAAGTGGGGTCCCGGCGGCCCATCCCGGGAGGGTACGGGGGCCCTTCCGTCCGGCGGACCAATTCGCTTCCTGCCGACCCTTTCGTGCCGGTGCCCATTCGGCCTTCTTAGTGCCCGAACTTAAGCTCCTCGTTGCCTCTTCACCAATCCCATCCTTAATCTACCATGACAGTGCAATTTAACAGAGCAGGTCCTTCAGCGGTGCTTAACCCCACCACCGCGTTCACTATGGAGTTCACTAACATCCGTGGACTCCATACGAACCTCAATGCCGTCCACCACCATCTCGAGACGGCCCGGCCTGCTTTGCTCTTCCTAACGGAGACGCAGATTCGTTGTCCGACCGATAATTCTTACCTGTTGTATCCCGGTTATTCGCTTGAAGTAAACTTCAAGCCTAAAGCCGGGGTATGCTTGTATGTTCGGTCGGACATCTGCTGTCGCCGTTTGCACTGCATGGAGGACCCCTCCTTCTCCGCTCTGTGGGTGCACGTGGATCTAGGTTCCTTGAGCCGCATCTACGTGTGCCTTTACAGGTCTCACAACGGGGACGATGAGACGACTCGGCTGTTCAGGTATCTTAGCCAGGCGGCTGATGACGCGCAGGCGCAGTTCCCGTCGGCCGAAATGGTGGTCTTGGGGGATTTCAATGCTCATCACGAACTGTGGCTGGGCTCCTCCAAGACTGACCATGCTGGCAGAGCTGCCCATGCATTCGCTCTGACTCATGACTTGACACAACTGGTGAACCAGCCCACCAGGATCCCGGATGTGGCGAGTCATGCGCCTTCTCTGCTGGACCTTCTGCTGGCGAGTCACCCAGCCGGGTATCGTGTGACCGTTAGTGCGCCTCTGGGCACTTCCGATCACTGCCTGGTTGGGTCGTCAGTACCGATCGCATTACCTCCACGTCCCGTGCAGGTGAGGCGAAGAGTCTGGCATTACTCGTCAGCTGATTGGGATGGTATGCGGGAATATTTCGCGTCCATCTCTTGGAGGCAGCGCTGCTTTGAGGGTAAAGATCCCTCAGCGAGTGCCTACGCTATTGCTGACGAGATCAGACTTGGAATGGAATATTACATTCCTTCCTCTGAGATCGCCAGTAAGGGCCGTGGACGCTCCTGGTTCAATCGTGCATGCGCCGATGCTGTCGGTGACAACAGGCGGCGTATCGCGCTTGGATCAGGGGTCGCGCCATGAAGGATCCGAATATCAGTTCCCTCAAAGAAGCCTATAACCGTGCCTCCAAGGCCTGCAAGAAGGCCTACGTTAGGGCGGATGCCCAGCGCGTTAGCAGGATTGGGCGTGCGTTGGCCGATCACCCAACTAGCAGTCGTGCTTATTGGAGGTTGGCCAGGGCCGTTCAATCTAACTTCTGCCGTCCAGCGTTGCCGCCGCTGAGGTACCCAGAAGGGTCGCTGGCCTACAAGCCGCAAGAGAGGCTGCCTTGCTGGCAAATCTCTTCGCGGCTAATTCCCGCCTCGAAGACCGTGGTTCCCAGTCGCTGCCTACACTGCCTGATTGCGGTTTCTCAATGGCAGATATTCGCATCAGGCAGTGTGATGTGCGGCGTGAGTTACGGTCTCTCGATGTGCGGAAAGCCAGTGGTCCGGATGGAATACCGGCGGTGGTTTTGAGGGCTTGTGCAGCCGAGTTGTCTCCAGCACTGACTCGCCTCTACCGAGCGTCCTACCGCACAGGTGTTGTGCCGGAATCTTGGAGGGAGCAATGTGCAACCGATCCCCAAAAAGGGTGATCGATCGGACCCTACCAATTACCGCCCTATCGCTATCACCTCAGGTGATGTGTAAGGTCATGGAGCGGATCATAAACGCTCAATTGATCCGCTACCTGGAGGATCACTCGTTGATCAGTGACCGACAATAGCGTTTCCGTCATAATCGATCGACGGGTGATCTTCTAGCGTTTGTCCTGCATCGCTGGGGTGAGGCGATTGACCGGCGTGGCGAGGCTCTAGCTGTGAGCCTCGACATTGCCAAGGCGTTTGATAGGGTCTGGCACCGTGGTCTTCTGTCCAAGCTTCCGGCATACGGTCTGCCCGGCAACCTGTGTTCGTGGATTTCCGGCTTTCTGCATGGGCGTAGAATACGTGTAGTCGTTGACGGACACGCTTCGGCGCTCATGTCGGTAAATGCCGGAGTTCCTCAGGGCTCGGTGCTGTCGCCCACCTTGTTTATTCTGCATATCAATGACATGTTGTCGCTTGGCAACATTCATTGCTATGCAGATGACAGCACGGTTCATGGGCGATACCACTGCGGGCCTCCAGGTTGCCGTGTCGAATCTGTGATGGGACGCGAAGATCTTGTCATTGAGCTCAACCGGACCTTGGATCTCATTTCTACATGGGGTTCCAGGAATATGGTTGAGTTCAATGCCAAGAAAACCCAGGTGTGTGCGTTCACGTGCAAAAAATCCCCGTTCTCTCCCCTCCCCATTCTTCAGGGTACTCCCCTCTCAGTGCGGAATGACCTGAGTATCCTTGGTGTGGATATCCGCTGTGATCTCAATCCAAGGAATCACATCGAGGGCGTAATATCTGCCACATCACGCAGGGTTGGAGTCCTGAACAGGGTGCGTCGGTTTTTCACGCCCGGTCAGCTTTGTCGCTTATATAAAGCGCAGGTCCGGCCGGGTATGGAGTACTGCTCGCACCTCTGGGATGGATCCGCCCAATACCTGCTCGATGCCTTGGATGGATTGCAGCGGCGGGCCATCCGCATTGTGAATGATGCAGACGTTACGAGCAACTTGGAGTCGCTACAACTCCGGAGAGATGTCGCCTCTCTAAGCGTGTTCTACCGCCTGTATCACGGTGAGTGCTCTGAAGAATTGTTCAACTTGCTCCCCTCCTCTCCATTCCTAACCAGAACCACGCGTGCTGGCTTGCGAAGCCATAGCTTGACGGTCCACACCATCCCGGCGCGAACCAAACGGTTCTCAAATTCGTTTTTGTGCCGCACCGTCAAGCTGTGGAATTGTTTGCCGGCGTACGTGTTCCCTCCTTCCTACAATCCTGGGTCCTTCCGCCGCGGTGTGAAGAGGCACCTTAGCAGGCCGGCATAATTGTCTCCATTGGCATGGGACTGCCGTCCAATGCCAATGGATACTCTGCCTGGGCGGCATTGACACTTTCCATCAGGTGCAATGCCGCCACAATGCCAGGCCAGTATAAAAAAAAAAAAAAAAAAAAAAAAAAAAAAATACTGTTATGCTTATCGATTGTCAAAAAATTTTAATATAGTACTATCGAATAGTTAATTTGCTCTTTTGTGATGTTAAGTCTGTACGTATTAGGCGATATTTGGGGATGTAGATTCAGTGTTGGAAAAATAATATTTAAAAAAAGTGAAATTCAAACTTAATAATACTTTTATAATTTTTAGTAATAATGTTATTGTGAAGTTTCTTTAGAATACTCTTTAACAAGTACAATTATACACTGTATCAACTGCCAAAGTCGCATAATTTAACACGTTTAGTGCTTTAAGAGATCTACCGGGTCTCTTATGGACTTTTAGCCAGTGTAGCGGGAAAAATATCCTACGGATTAGGACGGTTATGAGATCTAATAGGTATCTAACGCTCTGTTTGAAAGTACTCTGAAAACGATACTGCAGCGAACGTGTTATTGTAGTTTATATACAGCACGTTATTTTTTAATTTCCCAAAATATGAACATAATCCCTATGCGTTGTTTATACAACATAGTACATATAACACAGTTTTTTAATTTAAACAAAATATGTAACAAGCATTATCAAAAAAGGTAAAGCATTTTTCACAGCGTTGTTTATGAAAACTAGCTGAATCGCAACAATATGGTCCTAAATTAAGTTCTCACGGAACCAAAATCTACTTAATTACACCGCATCTTCACGCTTTAACACGTATGGGAGGGACGGAGGCGACGCTTCATTATATAACAAAATAACATAAGTAATTTATTAGAAAATTGATGAACAAAAGTTTAAATTCAGTACCTAGTTTATATTCATTTGTTTTTAAATCTTTGTAATTTTATACCATTTTACAAAACCTGTCTTTCTTTTGTTATCAATTTTAATTTTAGTACATAAATATTGCTCGGTTCTCAAAATACAGACTCTACTATATTGGGCCAACATATTAATGCACGTTTATATATAATCCCAATTTGATATTAACAAAAATGTAAAAATATAAAGGAAAGGAAATGTCAAGAATGTAATTAATTTACATATGATAATATTAATTAGTTTCAACAGTAAAAATATTGTGCAAAATCTTATATATTTGAGAGTTTTACGCAAGAATTTCAAGATTATATGGATTGCAAACAAAACTAATTTATATTCGATTTCAAGACGAAAAAACTTAAGCAAAAACGCAATATTTTATAATGCATATTAGGTCCTACGAGTCAACCCGCATTCAATATGTTATATGTTTATTAAATATTATGATTAGTAATTGTTGTAGTCAAGTCAATAGGTAAATGAATCCACGTTTATAAGTACAATGAATTTAATATTTTTACTTTTTAGTGATCCTACGTTACGGCCCGCTTCCTATTTGTTATTTGTTACTTAATTAAGTATTATTATGATTAGTAATTGTTGTAGTCAAGTCAATAGGTAAATGAATCCACGTTTATAAGTACAATGAATTTAATATTTTTACTTTTTAGTGATCCTACGTTACGGCCCGCTTCCTATTTGTTATTTGTTACTTAATTAAGTATTATTATGATTAGTAATTGTTGTAGTCAAGTCAATAGGTAAATGAATCCACGTTTATAAGTACAATGAATTTAATATTTTTACTTTTTAGTGATCCTACGTTACGGCCCGCTTCCTATTTGTTATTTGTTACTTAAGTATTATTATGATTAGTAATTGTTGTAGTCAAGTCAATAGGTAAATGAATCCACGTTTATAAGTAGGTACAATGAATTTAATATTTTTACTTTTTAGTGATCCTACGTTACGGCCCGCTTCCTATTTGTTATTTGTTACTTAATTAAGTATTATTATGATTGGTAATTGTTGTAGTCAAGTCAATAAGTAAATTTATCCACGTTTAAAAGCACAATTAATTAAATATTGTTACTTTTTATTGGTATTTTTGACCGACTTCAGAAGAGAAGGTAATCAATTCGACAGATTTTTTTTAAGTTTTTATTTCCGTAGCATATTATTTCTGACTTAAAGATAAAGATTCCTATTTTAAGATGAGGATTCATAATCAATGATTCCCTTCAGAATGTGCAAGTCAAGTTGCAACTGGCATCATTCCTAGAGTATAAGTTTTTTGACACTCGAAAAGCTTTTAGCGCGGCGGTACCCTAAAAATTGCCTGTCAAAATATTGTCGGCCACATCAAGGGTGAAACGGGACTGGCGGGTAGAAAAGTGTTTTGAAATTATAAAAGTATAGCTTATTTAAAACGAAAAAATAACAAATATACTGGGCTACATATAATATAAACAGGATTAGGCTGAGATATCGAGTGAATGTACTGAGTTAATTTTTTTAAAATTGGGTAATGTATTTAAGATTTTGTTTTGCGTTATTGGTAATGTAGGCAATTCAATAGCTCTTATGACAAAACAATACATCTCCTTCCAATATCCATCGATACTCAAAATATAAACAGACAACTAAATTTTTCATTAATAAAAAGGTTTTAATCTTATTGATATTGTCATCAACCCAAAAACTCACGTCAATTTAATAGTTTTCTTATGTTTTATTAATTAAATGTGACAAAATCGGTGATTTGAGGTAGGTTTTTCTTTATATAACTAATCAGTATTTTTTGCAGTGGATGGCGAGACGAGCATGCCGTTTGCTCATGAACAGTAATCCCAACAGCATCTTGAATTACAAAGCAATTCTTGGCATTCCTTTAATATGTTAAGTCTCAATACGTCCAGTAGTTACTCTGCTTACAATGTTCATAACTTCGAAACACAACAGTGCATTTACACTGCTGTACGCAAGCGGGCTCTTACATATGAGAGACCTATCAGTAAATAAATATAATTTTACAATATGGCAAACATTACGCTAACATTTGTGTACCCATCGGTACCCAGTTTAAAATTACCCCCATTTCCTCTGTAGGGTGACTCGGCAGAAAAAGCTTTTAGTGTACAGCACAAAACTATATTTTAACACGAAATTAGACCTATTTCCCTTTGTTCGGGGCTAATTCGGACCAATGATTGGCCGACCCATCGCACAAATCGATTTCACATTACCTTTTTTAACTTAATGAAGCGAAAACACGTTTTGTTTCAGCTAAACGTTCGGAATGAAGGTCTTTGTAAAAAGGTTTGTTTAAAGGTAAATTAATGATGAAAAAATTAACTAAAATATGCACTGTTTTGTTTCGGATTAAAGGACATTTTAGCCAGAATAACTACTGGACATATTGAGACTAAACTAAATATGTCTCAGGATGGCGAGCGCAGTGGAATGCCAAGCATTGCTTTGTAATTCAAGGTGTTTTTGGTTTTGCTACTGTTCATGAGCGGTGGCATCGCTTACCATCAGGCGAACGGCATGCTCGTCTCGCCATTAACAGCAATAAAAAAATATATATTTTCTTAATTTTTGTGTTATAGGGTATATCTTTAATTTTTATTAGCATACAGTTCTTTACATAAAAAATATATATATAGGTTAACATTGTTAAACGATCATAATATTTAAATACTGAACCATATTATATGATATTTTTAAACTAATTCACCTCAGATGCCTTCCAGAAAAGGCAAGTAGGTATACTGATATGGAATAAATTAATACTAATTTTGTAACACCCAGACGGTGTTATTTTAATTGAGAACATTTATATGTCATCTGCTGAGTTAATTGGCATAAAAAATATACGAACATAAGGGAAATCAAATATTAAAAGTGAATATAATTAATCCTGATACATAATATAGCTTATTACCTTATGTAATTTTTTTTTCGATATTTGTGGCTCTATTTAAAGATCATTTAACCTTTCCACGCCTAACGTAATGAAGTAAATATTCATATATGAGTTTTAAATTAAGAAAAAAACCAGTCACACAAACAATTTTGAAGCCAAAAGCCTTATATCGTGAGGTTTTTTTTTATTGCAATGAATGGCGAGACGAGCATGTCGTTCACCTGATGGTAAGTGATGCGACCGCTCATGAATAGTAGCAAAACCAAACAACACCTTGAATTACAAGACAATGCTTGGCATTCCACTGCGCTCACCATCCTGAGACATAAGATGCTAAGTCTCAATTAGTCCAGTAATTACTCTGGCTACAATGTCCTTCAATCCGAAACACAACAGTGCATTTAAACTGCTGTTTGACGGGAGAAAGTCCAGCAGATACAATAGAAATTTCACTCTCAAACAATCCAGCATTTTTATTAGTGTTTCACACATACATTTATACCTAACACAAATCATTCTGTATCATTTAAACCTGTTAAAAGAACATCCAAATACAAAACGGTTAAAATGCAAAATATAAAACATTTCCCATGCAGATAAAGATCTGTAGAACCCATAAGACAATAGCGAGATTTGAATAAAGAACGCCGCCTATTGGCCGACGAGAAACAATGGCGGACCATCTGTCAGATTTGACAGATGATAAACCTTTCAAACCTCCTTTCTTTATATTGACCCTTGAGGAAAATGCAATGTTTTTGGCGGGATTTGTTATAGTGCATTTGTAATTTTTTATGGCGGCAACGTGAGTATAGTGGACGTGAAGGTGAGAATTTATCTTACGCAAGGGTCAGGTTAAAAATATCCTGAACCGACGAGGATGCATAAAAACTTAATGAAAGTGTATGTAGCGAACGTAGTACTTATGTCAAAATCGAGCGAAATGGAGATCCATAGGCCCTGCCTACCCCTATGGGCTACCGACGTGATGCTAATGTATGATGGTATTTGAAGTCAAGAGTATTCACCGATGTCGAAAGGATAATCTTCGTCGATAAATTTATGTCAGAGTGATATTCAGATATCGGGTGAAATCATAAACGCAGGGTACGATAATCGCTATCCAGACAGTTACGAACACTCTACCCTGGTGGTAAAGCTTTTTTTAATATATATTTTTTTTAATACACATATACATAATTTCACACCTCTATCTGTGAAGGTATGGGCAGAGATGAAAATGTACCACCTATAGTCTTCTAATAAAATTTCTATACCAAAATGTAATACGTAAAAAACTTACGTCACACATTAAATTCGGTGGAATTTTATCAAATATCATTGTGAACTATTTCAGAAAACTTAAAACCATATCTTGTTGAAGCTTGTTTTAAATTAACGTGGTATTTTATATGACTTTTATGTATTTTCAATGTTCTTTCATGTAATTTTACTAACAACTCGGCAATATCTTATGCCAAATAAACATTTTCATTCCGATTAATGAATTTCTTGACTTGGGATTCGAACCTAGGACCTCATACTTTACAACCCTTATACTTACTACTTACCGTAACCTCACATAATCAAAACCACATAAAATATATTCCATATCAAAGTACCGAATCCCCACTAAACCTTGAAATCCCTTTTTCACGAAAACCCTTCGTTAAGTCACTTTGGACTTTATTTTTAGATCATTAGAGTGTAGATTAAGATATTTGGGTGTCAAATTGTCGTGACCCACGGTTTCACCTTGCGGCCCCGCCCGTTTCTTACGTGCAACAAATGGATCGTTCTGATTGGTTGACACGACGCCGCGTGCGCACCGCGTCTTAAAATAGAAATGCGGGTAGGAACGAACTGTTTTGAAAAGATAGGTTCTGTACCTTCTTAGATTAAGTGAATTAAGAGTACTTTTAGTTTCAACAAGTCGTTTCAAAATTTGTATCGTTAATAATATAATTCACATGAGTTACCTATTATGTTCTATTTTGTGCATGCGGAACTAGTCTATAAGAGATTGTTACGTTTAAATAGTTGTTAATCGCCCAGCTATATTATAAGATATGTTTCAGTGTTAACAATTGTGGGCTGGTCTTTATAATAAATATATAAATATGATACGAAACTAAGGAAAGAAAAAAACTGGAAGATAGATGGATAGGCTTCCGTCAATTTTACTCTCCAAAGGAGGAACAATAGCAAAGTGGACGACAACTGTTTTCTAAAATCAACACCTGGCGATATAAGTGCAATGCAGTACAAATATAATACCTAATACAGCCTCCGTGGCACAGTTGGTTAGACGCCGGCTGTGAAAAGAGAGATCGCAGGTTCGATCCGCGCATATATAAACTAATATTAGTACTAACCACAGGTATTTGTTTCGGGTCTAAGTGTTTGTTTGAAAGAAAAGTCTCTGCGACTGTAGTATAACCTAGTACGGTTAACCACATCGAAAAGATTATCTAATTAGTCTAAATCATTTATGCTCTCTCACGCCGCGGAACCCCAAAAATCACATATTTGTAAACACCTTTTAAAAATATTTCGACAGCCATTTTTAATAAAATGTAAACGAAATGTAAAATATAAGTGGATCTCTCAGCGCCGCGCATTACTTGTCCATCAATAACGCTCTTACGTACAGGACCATTACATGTGTTTATAAATAATTCTAAGTGTTTTATGGATCTATTATTGGGAATACATTAAACTTGTATTATAGAATTGTATCATTTTTATGCCGGCATAACACCTGATGGTAAATAGACTCAACAGTTTTTTTAATATTGGTTCGGCAAGTTGGTTCATCTGATGGTAAGTGACCGTGACTGATCACTTAAAATGGAAGAGGGAACGGCTTCTGGCAATCTCATTTGTTGCTACAGTGTGGCCCTATCACTTTAAATGTAGTGTTGCTGTTATTTTGCATTTTGTGAATTGGTACTGTATCAGAGCCAAATAAGTCACCCTTCCCTTCGTTTTCAATTCCATTTTAAGAGATCAGAAACCTACCAACCATTCCAATCTTGCAGTTGCTTTTCCTCTTGTTCTAGGTCGGTGTGAAGGTCCTGGGGGAGGCCCTATGTTCAGCAGTGGACTTCCTATGACTGAAGAGAGAATGATGAGATTCTTGGGCTGCGTTAACCACTTATTATCACTGAACCATTTGCTCATTCTTCAAGCATATTTTGACAAAGGAGCCTTGTTTAAAAAATAGCGGATAAGCTAGCGGTAGAATATTTGCATCCAGCATACAGTAGTTAGGGCTCATGCACAAAACTGCGAATTGGCGCGATGCGAATTCGCAACTCAGAAACAGGACAATAATCGATACGATTTCTTGCGGCAAAGCGTCTCCCTTGCACGATTCGGGTGAAGATAATTGCTAAGGAAATACAGGAAAACAAACAAAGAAGCAGGAATACGCGATGTGAATCAATTTGCAAATTCTTGCGATGCATCTTCGAGACAGCCTCCGTGGCGCAGGAGGTAAGACGCCGTGTGAAACGAGAGGCCGCGGGATCGATCACTGCACCGAGAGAAATGTTTGTGCGGCCCGCAAATATTTCTTCCGGCTCTGGGTGTTTGTGAGACCGAAAAGTCTCTCGTAGTTCCTGATACCCACACCACAAGACTCGATCTTAGTGTGGGGTCAGAACTATGTATGTGACTCTTGGGTGTTATTTATTTATTTTATTTTATTTATTTTCCGTTTTGTAAACGGGTCTGCCTCAAAGCTCAATAAGTCACCCTTCTTTCCTACGCTTTCAATTCCATTTTAAGAGGTCGGAAACCTAGCGTCTTTATAAACTTGTACATTAGATTGCGATAACCACTTACAATCACTAAACCACTTGCTAGTTCTTCAGGAAATGTGCTTATGGAAAATGAGCCTTGTTTAAGAAAAACATGATAAGGTTGTGGTAGAATATTTGCATTCGCCCGTATAGCAATGGTACCACCGCAATGTCTATTTCACCCGCTAAACAGCAGTTAAATGCGCTGTTTTGATCCGGATTGAAGGACATTGTAGCCAGAGTAGCTACAGGACATATTGAGACTTAACATCTTACGTCTCAGGCTGCTGAGCGCAGATGTGTCCTAAGCATTGCTTTGTACACATCTGCACTCTAATGCCCGAATACTGGAATCCCATTAAAATAAAAATTGCTCTTAACAACGCACGGCCCACTGAGCCAGTACATTTAGCGGGATTAACGTAGTTAAGTGCAACTTATATTTAAGTTGCGTTCCAGTATTTGGGCGATAGTGTTTGGTTTTGCTACCGTCTTGGTCGCATCACATATTATCAGGCGAACGGCATGCCAATCCCACCATTCATTGCAAAAAATAATAATCAAGGCACAATCATGACAATCATGCCGGCAAAATTCTATCCACCGGCGATAAATAGCAATCTCGGATGAGATAATGGTTCCGCTAACCATCAAGCGTACTCACTTTGTAAAGCCAATATAAAGACATCTGTATCTGTATCAGCCCATATAGGTCCCACTGCAGGGCACGGGCCTACTCTACAATCGACAGTACGATTGAGAGTGGTTAGGCCATTGAGTATACGGCCATTGAGTATAGTACGCTGGCCTAGTGCGGGTTGGCGGACTTACATACCATAGATTTTTTTATAAATTGCAATGGTATGCAGGTTTCCTCACGATGTTTTCCTTCACCGTTTTTAGTGCGTGGTGATTGACTATCAATACACACATGACTCCGAAAAGTCAGAGGTGTGCCCTGGGATTCGAACCCGCGACCACCGCGAACATGTTGGCAGTCGCGTCTAGTCCGTTTACCAACAGGCCACCACGCACTTCTATATATAAAGACATACAGGAGTATAATTTCAAAGCATTTTTCCGCTTATAATTTTAATAACAACATACTTAGCATAGCGTTTACGACATCCGCGATGATCTTCAGTCTATAAATAGCATCGTGAGAGAGCTTCAAAGCACCGCCCGGCGCCACGGCCGCAGACCTATTGATAACGTATCGAGTGGGGAGAACGGTGCAGCGTTATTGATTTTAACCGACTTTGAAATGAGGTTGCTAGTTCGGACATGTTTTAAAATCAATAAAATAAATCTTAGTGGCTTTATTGACGCTGTTCATGTTCATGATTTATTATAATTTTCTTTTGTACCCAATAAATGAAAAAAATAATTAGCTTTACTGACTATTTTATAACTAACTTTCTATCTCGTTTTTATATATCCATCCCATGGTTGCCTGTAATAAATTACCTAGTGTGATAAGGCCGCTACTTGTACTATTATTTTTATTGTGTAATATCTTGATAGTATATCTGTAGTCTGTACAATACAGTATGTGTAAAAGGATTAAATAAATAAATAACTTATATTTACGGATTTTTTCGCAAATTTGGTTAAAATTTACATTTTTTAACTTCTCGACGTTTCGATTGCTGTACAGCTTCCGTGGTCACGGAGCGGACAATTAAAAATTTAAACCAAATCCGCGATAAAATCTGCAAATAATAGTTTTATGTCAATGGGAAACATTCGTGTAAATCTAAGAAACCATTAGCTTTTTGAAGGATTAAAATAGATGCAGTACGGTTTATATTAATCGCGTAATATTCCAACCTACTCTATACAACATACGATATTAAGTCTCAATATGTCCAGTAGTTACTCTAGATACAATGTCCTTCAATTCGAAACACACTTTACACTGCTGTTAGTCGGGAGAAATAGACATTGCATCAATAATTGAGTATCACTATTTTAAAATATAACTCGCCCTACCGTTCCTTCACAAGTGCGCGTCAGATCAGAGTGCTTGTGACGGCAAGTGGTCCACAAACAGCGGCTCCCGACGCACTCGAGTGGGCTTTGTACGCACCGCCGATACCAGACGCCGCGGGAATAACCCGCCTTCACTGTACCGAGCTGGGTGGATGAAAATAATAATAATAACAGTCTAATAAAAGGCGTGAGTTTAAACAAATTTTCATCTCCATGCGAAAACTGAACCTAGGTACTATCGCTTATTCTTCACCCAAATTGCACCACAAAACTCACAAATCCTTTTTTTTTTTTGGAGACTGTCCCGCCCTCACACCCGCCACTGTAACTCCTGTGTCGCAGGATCAACAGTGGCACGCAATGTAATGACACCGAGCATTGAAGCTCGGCGAGTCTCCGGGAATGTCTAACTTGTCTTTAACCCGCAACGAAATTAATCAGAAAGTTAAATTAATAGGAGGAGTTGGAAATAAATTATTGTCCACTTCCCTCCGTGTAATGCGTGTGACAAAACATTGAACTTAAGAGGTAAGTAACCTCGAAAAAATACTTTTACATTATCATTATTACATTTAAATCAATAGGTCAATCACCACGCACTAAAACGGTGAAGGAAAACATCGTGACGAAACCTGCATACCATAGCGATTTATAAAAAATTCTATGGTATGTAAGTCTTGTAGGCGGGCGTCCGACACTTCGCTTGCCTGTACGTGGCCTCCACTCGAGAACCTTTCGGCCCCTTTCGGAGGTGGACGGACGATCTGACTAAGGTTGCAGGAAGTCGCTGGATGCAGGCCGCTTCCAACAGGTCATTGTGGAGATCATTGGGGGAGGCCTATGTTCAACAATGGACTTCCTGTGGCTGATATGATGATGATGATGATGATGATATGTATAACTGTGGAAACCCGTACCATGCCAGCGTGGTGGACTATATGGCCTAACCACTCTCAATCGTACTTTCGATTGTAGAGTAGGCCCGTGCCCTGCAGTGGGACGTATATGGGCTGATACAATACAATACAATATTACATTTAAACACACATTTTCACAGATTTTATTAGAAGTTAAAGATCTTTCAATTCAAACCTCCATCAGCCTCGATTTAATCGCATTCAAAGCTCACACACTAGATATTTTAATAGCCATCGGAGTGTTTGTCGGAGCCGGACGTAATAACATTCAAATCGGGTAATATCCGCACCACGCGACTCAGTCACTTCAACGCTGCTTTGCATTTTCAAGTTCACAAACATTTCGTTTGGGGTTACTGTTTTTGTTAGTAGGTAGATAAATGAGGATTTGAGAAGGAATTAAGGAAGGATGGGGAAATTTTTGTAAACTTTGAGGAGGTATTGATGTGTTTTTCATGTAGATGTAACAGATTTTCAAAGGTTTTGCATGTATTTAAATTTAATTATCATTGTAACAGATGTAAGAGGATAGGTATACTGTATTTAGACTCAGGGATTTGGTGACTTGCAGCAGCAATATAAAAATAGCTAATCTGTTTGCTCATATATTATGCTTCTTAATAAGTCCCTCATGGGTCCTAACATTTAAAAACCTGCTAGATTAATTATTAACCAAGAATTATTTTCAGTAAAAACATCCAAAGAATCACTTACAATCAAAAAACCCTACCACAAAATTTCCATAACTACTAGATTATTCATAGATCCAAGAACAATGAGTAAAACACCCAAAAAATTAATTAACAAACGAACCCAAAATTCGTACCATACCCTAAAGAAAGTCAGTTGTGTAACAAGCCCTGACTCACCACCAGATGGCGCGGGATAGAGAATTATACATGCGTGTAGTAATTACTAACATTATACATGCAACATTATGCCATAGCCATTTATATAGGAGATGGACGAAAACTTATGGAACCTTGGGCCCAGTTTTACACAGTTAGTTTATGTATTATTTTATAGAGATAATATATATTTTCGTCAAACAGCAGTGTAAATGCAATGTTGTGTTTCGGATTGAAGGACATTGCAGCCAGAGTAACTACTGGACATATTGAGACTTACATCTTATGTCTCAGGATGGCGAGCGCAGTCTATTGCCAAGCATTGCTTTGTAATTCAAGGTGTTGTTTTGGGTTTGCTAATGTTTATGAGCGGTCGTATCGCTTACCATCAGGCGAACGGCAGGCATGTCTTGCAAATCATGGCAAGAAAAAATACATATACAGAAAATATTTTAAAAATATGTCTACTCAATTAGAGTAAAAAAATAATCACCATGCATTATAGTGCAAAAAATCATAGTTTTTGCATTATTGCTAGTGTTAGGAAAATCCGAAAACATTGATAACATTTACTTCATTTTTAAATATAAAGTTAAATATGGTAAAATAAATATTAGTGAACACGATGCGGTATAAAAAAAACACAAAATGGATACTACTAATTTAGAGTAATGACTATGTAGCTTCTTTGAAAAAGTGGGTGTAATGTTTAAATCTGTCATAATAGGCATCAACTACATTTTATTCAACTGATTTAATTTCCCAATGTATCACTTTATTATAATTCGATACGAATCGGATAAAATAGAAAACGATTTTGGTACAAAAATCAAATTATTTTCATTCTATTAGCTATAACTTAATTTTAAGATTGTTTTAAACTCTACTTTAATTACTGAAGTTTACAATAGCCCATTATACTCTAAACATGTAACTACTTGTTCACGATGGCCACAAGACAGGCATTGCCTAGTGTGGACATCACTGATATTCCTTACTGTAATTCTGGTAAAGTATAATAAAGAAAGATTATTAAAGAAAGATTATTATTCTTTCTATGATATGTAAAGTGCCAACCCGCTTAAGTAGAGCGTGGTGGACTATACCGCCTGACCTCTCAACTATACTCTCGATTGTAGAAGACGTCCGTGCCCTACAGTGGGACGTATATGGGCTGGAACAATACAGTATACATACAATAATAGAGTTTGATTGAGTGGCTGAGAAATGTAAGGCCCTGGAATCAATTTTCAAGCCAGCCGTTTGTACATAACAATTTGATTTTTTTAATGAGTTGCATGAGGTTAATTTATCTCGCTGCGGGAATCGAACTTTCGACTTACTGTCAGTGCCTATCTCGTCAGGAATACAATCGTGAAATGATGTGTCAAAAATATATATTCAAACGACAGAAACAAAATAAAAATGGCGCCACTACGGTACCTATGTTGTCTATATCAACACTGCAACTCAATACTTTTCATTAACCCTCCACCTGACACCTAATCTGGCTTTAAAGGGGTACAAAAGGCCCAATCAACTAATTGCCATATAATCCAATGCTGTGAGGGTTAAATCTCGAAACAATGAACTAGCATTGGTCTTTTGTGCCCGGGAGGCTATTTAACCCTTTCAAGTATCAGTCGCAATATTACTTAGTGTTTTCTAGTTAGTTAACTTAATTAAAAGATATATTTCTACATTAGGCCACGTGGTAGACTGCGTGGTAGATGGAGACATGACTTATATTATTTCAATAGCAACTGGTAGGAAGCTTTGGATAAGAAGGGATGGAAGAATGAATTTGAGGCCCTTATCCTACAGTGGGACAGTAAAGTCTAAAAAACTACATTGTATGTTGGGTCACATTCGTCCCACTACTGGGCACGTGCGTCTTCTATGATTGGGAGGTTTGATAAAAAAATATCTTTAAATATCTCGCAATAAAAAAAATTAGAAATACTTGAATTTGGACCTTGGATTCGAACCTGCAATTACTGCATTGGCTATGAAATTCGCTCCTATTTCTCATTAAATAAAAAACTGGTATGATACCAGATGTGACCCATAATGACCCCTCCAAAAATCGATCACAAATTGACCCCAATAAACGCCAAATGTCATCTAATCAGGTAGAGTCATTAATATGACGTAATGATAAAGGGTGCGCGTGATTAATCATGTTTGGGTGATCGGTTGATACGAGCCTGTCTGTTTCTAATGTAATCGTGTTAAAAGCTTACTCCTTTCATTATAAATAAATAATATAATAAATATATAGTATTTTACAGAATTGAGGAATTTTACAGTTACAAAAATTAAAATAAAATGTAATTAATTAAAATAGATATAATCATAAATCATGCAACATTTGACTTGAATTCTTATTTTTTTTAAAATGTAAATAGCTACTAGATATTCATAATTATTAAAAGTGACATAACATGTAACATATTCTTGTAAATCTTATTTTAAATTTGACTGTCAGCATGACAAAGTTTTAAAATAAAAAAGGACCCTCAATAATCTTTCATATACGTTTTATTACTTACTAGCGGCCCGGCCCAGCTTCGCCCGGGTACAAATAGATTTCTGTACAATAATATGTACGTATTATACATATAAACCTTCCTCTTGACTCACTCTATCTATTAAAAAACCGCATCAAAATCCGTTGCATAGTTTTATAGACTTAAGCATACAAAGGGACATAGGGACAGAGAAAGCGACTTTGTTTTATACAATGTAGTGATTACCACAATAATAGATCATAAAACAAAATATTTGCATGTCAAAATATGACAAAAGTTGTGCTTTGCCAATTTGTATTAATTTAGGATCTATCCTGTACCAACTTATAAGCAAATAAAGATTCTTATTCCTACTAATACCCAAAATTCTCATACATAGTCCTGACCCCACACTAAAATCGAGTCATTTGTCATGAGTATCAGGAACAACGAGAGACTTTTCGGTCTCACAAACACCCAGACCCGGAATAAATATTTGTGGCCGCACAAACATTTCTGTCGGTGCGAGGATCGAACCAGCGACCTCTCGTTTAACCCGCGGCGTCTAACCAACTGCACCACGGAGGCTGTCCGTTTTGTTAATTATAGTATAGTTTGTTAATCTCAAGATTTGTTTTTTGATTTAGATGTCTAATCTCAAGAACTACTGCTCCGAATTGAAAAATTATGGGTATAATGAATATTCTTATTTTTTGACAACTACGCATTTCTGCCCTACAAGATCGCAGACGTTTTTTTTTTATTTCATTGATCAGCGAGACTAACTTGCCGTTCGCCTGAGGTTAATAATACAACCGCTCATGTATAGTAGCAAAACCAAACAAAGACTTGAATTACAAAGCAATGCTTGGTATCCCACTGCGCTCGCCATCCTGAGACATAAGATGTTAAGTAATAGATCCAGTAATTACTCTGGCTACAAAGTCCTTCATACCGAAACACAACAGTTAATTTACACTTCTATTTCACGGGAGAAATAGACATTGCGATGGTACCTACCCAGGCGGCCTCTCACATATGAGGGACCTACCATCAGTACCTTGAATGAGATACTTATAAGATGGTCTGAAAGCTTATGTACCTAGGTGCGTTATAATTTTATTACACGAGCGCAGATGTGTCCCCTGTCCCGCTGCCGCCGAAATCTGCAAAGTACTGAGTGCGTTAAGTGGGTACCGTGCCGGCTGTATGCGACGAATTTTATCAGCTTAAGGTAAATTTAAATAAATATATTGGTTTCTTAAATTTTCGCGAATGTTACATATTGAAGTAAAACTATTTTTTGCATATTTTATCGCGAATTTGGTTTAATTTTTACTAACGATTACTTTGCAACTCCCGTGGTCACGGGGTGACTGAGGTGTTTGTCATCCGCTCAGTGAATGTTACGAAAGCCACCATCATTTAAGAATAATTCAAAAAAGTTAATTGATTAATTACGCGCATGACCACGACAGCTTCAAATATGGGTTGATACAGAGAAAATAACTAATTCAATAAAATACCTATGAAATAAAATGGTTGCGGCAAAAGCTGTTATTAGATGTCTTTACCTTAATCCAATCAATATTCCAATACAGCTACATTGAACTATATAACACACTGCCAATGCTAAAACTATAAATAAACCATAGCATTCGGCGTGACGCGTCGGCGCCGGCTCTAACCAAGGGGAAGCCATCATCGTCAATCAGAAACTAACATAAATATGCTTTTACCGTCCCTCCCGCGCCCTCCGCGTCCCTCCCGCACCCTCCGCACTCAAGAGTGCTGTGAGGGTGCAAATGTACCTCTGTGTATACATTAGATGGGGACTGCGTGAAATTTTTACTTAAGCGAGGTTTTAATAATAATAATCTCATAGTAGAGATTAAATATTTTCAGAGGCATTATGTGCTAAATGACCCAATGGGGACCTCGCGCCTTTTATACTATGTTAGAAGTTAGAAAGTTGTGAGAACACGTACAGAGAGCGTAGTGTGTGACGCGCGGGCCGGCGGAGCGACGAGCTGAAGGTAGTGGATGAGAGCTCAAGAGCGAGTGTTGTGAGAGCACGTACAGGGAGCGTAGTGTGTGACGCGCGGGCCGGTGGAGCGACGAGCTGAAGGTAGTGGATGAGAGCTCAGGAGCGAGTGTTGTGAGAGCACGTACAGGGAGCGTAGTGTGTGACGCGCGGGCCGGCGGAGCGACGAGCTGAAGGTAGTGGATGAGAGCTCAAGAGCGAGTGTTGTGAGAGCACGTACAGGGAGCGTAGTGTGTGACGCGCGGGCCGGTGGAGCGACGAGCTGAAGGTAGTGGATGAGAGCTCAGGAGCGAGTGTTGTGAGAGCACGTACAGGGAGCGTAGTGTGTGACGCGCGGGCCGGTGGAGCGACGAGCTGAAGGTAGTGGATGAGAGCTCAGGAGCGAGTGTTGTGAGAGCACGTACAGGGAGCGTAGTGTGTGACGCGCGGGCCGGTGGAGCGACGAGCTGAAGGTAGTGGATGAGAGCTCAGGAGCGAGTGTTGTGAGAGCACGTACAGGGAGCGTAGTGTGTGACGCGCGGGCCGGTGGAGCGACGAGCTGAAGGTAGTGGATGAGAGCTCAGGAGCGAGTGTTGTGAGAGCACGTACAGGGAGCGTAGTGTGTGACGCGCGGGCCGGTGGAGCGACGAGCTGAAGGTAGTGGATGAGAGCTCAGGAGCGAGTGTTGTGAGAGCACGTACAGGGAGCGTAGTGTGTGACGCGCGGGCCGGT
The DNA here is from genome assembly GCA_023078785.2 of Hyles euphorbiae. Classification (NCBI taxonomy): domain Eukaryota; kingdom Metazoa; phylum Arthropoda; class Insecta; order Lepidoptera; family Sphingidae; genus Hyles; species Hyles euphorbiae. The sequence continues at coordinate 1,130,218 of CM041056.1, forward strand.
GGAGCGACGAGCTGAAGGTAGTGGATGAGAGCTCAGGAGCGAGTGTTGTGAGAGCACGTACAGGGAGCGTAGTGTGTGACGCGCGGGCCGGTGGAGCGACGAGCTGAAGGTAGTGGATGAGAGCTCAGGAGCGAGTGTTGTGAGAGCACGTACAGGGACCGTAGTGTGAGACGCGCGGGCCGGTGGAGCGACGAGCTGAGCGTGTGAGGGTGCGTCATATAATTTACGGCCCCTAACCATACACCACAAAGTAATTAACTTGGTATGCATTGTCAGTGCGTTTAAAAGTTAATCTTCATATAATAGTGATTGTCCGTGCGAGGGAGTGACGTCAGCCGCCAGGTGTCGCCGTTTAGGATGGCCGAGGGAGCCACACTGATACCATGTGCAGTTAACAATGTTTCCTCAATTACGAGTATTGTTTCATTATTTTTTATTTAATGTACGAAAAAATATATCCTAATTTCTTTATGCATTTGTGTATCAAAAAATCATTGCGAAAAAATAACAAAAAGGCGATTAGATTAAAGGCGTAGTTGAAGTGTAAACAGTAAAAAGTTAAATGTACGAAACATCAATAAACTAATACACAAGATCTAGTCAATGGATAGTCAAAACATGAAAGCGCTTTCATCAAATCACTAGCTTATGAACCGAAGAAGTTATTACAAAATTTTATTTATTTCCCTTATATTTTTCTACAGTAAACCAACATTCAGCATTTAGAGCACCATGATAAACAATCCACTACTAGAAATAAACATCTCCAAACGCACAACTTTAGATACCCCCAGCTCAGTCTATTGCCCGTTCTTCCCGCCCGTGTGTCTCTACACAGGGTGCGTTGTTTATTTTCCCTGCGCATGTCACGCGATATGTTTGCCCGCCCGCGTGCCCGTGTGTATTATATTACAAATGTTTATACAGATGATGTGATGTTTGGATTCTGCGCAGAAAATTTCGCTCAACTTGATATTGTGTTGAACGGTTGGCTGTGACAGTTTATTAAAATAAAATGTAGATGATAACTGATGCTTTTGTGGTGTTATAATTTAAGAGCAACGACATAAGTAGACTTATTTTTTCTTGAAAATCCACAACTCGTAATCACTACATAGTATAAAACAAAGTCGCTTTCTCTGTCCCTATGTCCCTTTGTATGCTTAAATCTTTAAAACTACGCAACGGATTTTGATGCGGTTTTTTTAATAGATAGAGTGATTGAAGAGGAAGGTTTATATGTATAATACGTACATATTATTGTACAGAAATCTATTTGTACCCGGGCGAAGCTGGGCCGGGCCGCTAGTTCTACTATAATACAACTAGTATGCTTATCTTTCGGCCAGTATCGGATTTCATTTAAAAAATATAACTATTATTTAATACCCAGTTGATAGATAAATAAATGTATTCAACCAAAGTTATTTTCATAAATATGAATTTTTAACGTTACTTTATCGTATTTACGCTGATTTTTAAAATATCAATTATAACGTTTTTGTACTTTGAATATTTCGGATTTGTGTAAAATACTACTCTAATTTAGTGTAGTAATTTTAAATAATAAACAATAGATATAATTATTTAGTCTTTTCGGTTCTGCATTACCTGAACCAAAAATTTTTTTTTTTTTTGTACTGGCCTGGCATTGTGGCGGCATTGCACCTGATGCCGCCCAGGCAGAGTATCCATTGGCATCGGACGGCAGTCCCATGCCAATGGAAACAATTATGCCGGCCTACTAATATATTAAACAGTCATGCAATTACAGGTGAATTTTTACTCATACAAAACACAAATCTTAAACATATATTCTCTCATTCTCCTCTTACTATATACATCCCAAGGTTGCCTGGAAGATATTGCCAAGTGCGATAAGACCGCCTTTTGTACTTTTTAATGATGATAAAGTGCGTGGTGGCCTGTTGGTAAACGGACTAGACGCCAACATAATCACGGTGGTCGTGGGTTCGAATCCCACACACACACCTCTGACTGTTCGGAGTCATGTGTATATTGATAGTCAATCACCACGCACTAAAACGGTGAAGGAAAAAATCGTGAGGAAATCTGCATATCATAGTGATTTATAAAAATTTCTATGGTATGTAAGTCCGCCAACCCGCACTAGGCCAGCGTAGTGGACTATATGGCCTAACCACTCTCAATCGAACTGTCAGATACAGAATGATGTTCTTCCTATTATGTAACTAGATCTTGGTATGGTACAACAAGGGATAAATAAAATAAATATATTTTAGCTAAAAGTATTACCTACCAGCCTGTACTTAAAGGCAGACGAACCCGCGCGTCCATCTAGTTAATTACGGGGTGGTCGCGTGCCGCGCACCCCAGTTAACTCCTGTCCAATTCTATTCTAATCAACTGGACATTGACTTATGAATAAATGTACGCTTGTAAAGTAAAATAATAAATTAATTAGATGATTCATAAATAATGTAAAAATAGATAGTTCGACTTACTTATACTGGATTTCTGATATTGGATTTTGTTTTTGATATCAACCTGGAGTCAGGAATTTGTGCCCGATATGGCGATAGGCTTGCTCCCTATCATATCGTGAGACGGAATATACAAGGCGAAATGCAGATGTCCTATGCCTACCCCTTATGGAAAAAAGGCGTGAGTTAATGTACGTATTATGATAAATAATCTTCACACTACAATTACGATACTTTGGAAATTCCTACAAGTTTGTTTCTGGAAATAAGACAATGATATGTATCAGCCCATATATGTATGTCCCACTGCAGGGCACGGGCCTCCTCTACAATCGAGAGTGGTTAGGTTATATAATCCACCAAGAAACAAATGAAATTTTTAAATTTAAAAACTCGAACCTACACTCACAAAGCGGAGTGGCTGACCTAGGATTCAAATTTAGAATTACACGATTCCTAATCTATGTACTGAATGCTGAAACACTAACGAAATGATGTCCTTTTATTGTATGTACAATAATAAAAATATTATTAATGAAAACTTATATTAAAGCCGTGACCAACGATCATATCGACACGCCCGTAAAACAAGGTAGTATGTGATCAAAAGACGAAACCACTTTTTTTGTATATTATTCTTTAGAAAACAATTCTTTATCAGTACAGCTTGAAAAAATAAAATTATTATGAATACTTTCGGAGATATTCAATCGGACAAAGTTGTATCTCAATATTATTCCAACGTACAATGTCATTATAGCACGTACATTCTTGTCGCCTACCAGACGAAAACGTGTTTGGATCGGTAAGCTTCTGCGTATCCTCAGTTGTAGCGTTGTCTGATGGATTACGCATGTACAATGTTCACATGACTTCAATTTTATTTTAGTTATAAAAAATGTTATTTTTAGGTTTTATAGTCAATAATATAATAAATGTATAAAACTAGGACGTATGTTATGAATCAACATTATTCTACGGAATTCTTAAAAATATATTTATCTCAATACTTTATTTTATATTCCACACTGTTAATTATATCTTATGTATTTATAACATTTAAATTATTTATTAAGTTTTTTAAAAAACTGTGTCGTATATAAGTTATGCCACGTTTTTGTTTGAAATTTCTGTAAATCATTTAGATCATATGTACACATACGACGTCTTACTTCGGGTATTCGTTGTATTTTTTTAGTCGTATCATAGTTTACTTCGTTGTTGTGTGAAGCAAACTAAAATAATACTTTGTTCCGCATTTATAAATGCTTTTTACTTTATTTATATTACACTTACTGTTTATAAAATACTGCAGTTTTTTAGTTCATGGAATTAACTCATACTTTTGATTAAATGTTAATTTCTTATGATGCAGATTTTGATGTTGGTGGTGTGTTGTGGTTTGATACATCACCTCTACCACCAGGTGTAGAAAAATTTTTATTCAGCTAGCAGGTGTCTGGTATGATGTTATTGGCGATTACAATATAGAAAACTGTGAATATAGTGAGAGAAAATATTATATTCATCAGTTATCTGTACCAAATCCATTTATATGAATAAGAAAATCCATAGAATATGATGATCCCAACTTTAAAAATGTACTGCTTTTTGTTATACAAAAAAATTAAATATAGCATCTATATACAGATAATCACTATTAAATATTGCAACACCAAAGCCTTTTCGAATTACTAATCACGGCCACTGGAATGTTTTATTTTGTGCATTGCTCAAGAGCGGTCGGTTTAGCTTAATGCTAACTTCATAGGCAATATAAATATTGTTTTTTTATAGTTTACCCGAATTAAACGGTAATCTGTTCTACTCCTCAACATGGAAAGAACGCAAAATATGTAAAGATACATGTTTAGAAATGAGAAGGATATGTTTGTTAAATCTGGTTAAGAATCATGTTTTAAAGAAACGAAACGTTATACATTAAGAAGATATGACTGAGCCTTGCAAAAATAATTATAAATATGGATATGAAATTTCTTATAAACAATGATTGAATTATTTTATAGTATAGTCATTGATATTGGAACCTAGGCCTTAACGAAAAGCAGTAGGCGTTTGTTATAGAATATACACTTAAGCTAAAAGAGTTTCCGATACCTTAATTAGGATCATCCGAATAGGCGCAAATTTAGCTACTGTTTATATTGTTTTCTTCTTTTCATGTTATAATGATACAACAACTTTGCGCTAATCTTTTTTTTAATTAGCTATGTATGCTGTTAAGCAGCTGTGTACTAGATTTATTGTCCTAAAACCCAAAAAGTGCTTTATAAAAAACTGATTTATCGTGGGGGACAAAATCGATACAGAATTGCTTATTATTTTGTACATTTATGCTGCTAAAAAGTTTAATTTGATTATTTTTCAAAGATTTCTCGTAAAACAATCAATTAGAATTCTAATATGGGCCAAAACAAATTCGAATCTATATTTGGTACAAAATATGCACCACAGGTCTCTTTTGATGTTTAATCTAAAATTTAAAATATGCTTGTCTTGAAAAATATCAGTAACGAAAAAAATATCATGTAACAAAATAAAAGATGTGTATAATATTGATAAAAATGATCCTAGTAAATAATTTATAAATATATTCTAAATAAAACTACCGTTACCTATAGTTGCCTGATTGTTGTCCACATCTTTACAATTTCATCTTTGCACGTTTGAAATAATACATAGGTATATATAACTCTTGACAAACGATTTCGAAGCTTATAATAATGAGGTATAAATAATGATATATTCATTTTGTGTATTGTGACCTCTATTATTTCTGAGCACTTATTCTTCAAATGTTGCATTAATGTTCCCTTTTAAATTTGATGGGTAAAAATATTTATTAAGAAATTAATTTTATATTCTTGTATATGATTTTATATAATATTAACATTTACATTACACTATGAATATGTATCTTTTTTATAATTATGATAAATTATTAGTTTGAAGATCATAAGTTAATAAAGCTTTATGATCGTTATGCTAAATACAACGGGTTGAGAAATATTTATCTATGCTGTACTATTTAGTTTTAAATGGTAGTCTTAAAGATAATTGCAGTTTCGTTTTGAAAATTTGATACCAAAAAAATAACTTAAGTACTGAAAAATGTAATAAATATACAGCTATAACAATAATTACAATATATGATTTAATATCTAACGTTAAATATATATATATATATATATATATATTAAAATAAAAGATTTTAATTTATTTTTCAGTTCAAAAACTGAGTTTTGTGCTCAAAACAAAAACATACATCATCATTTTTCGTTCACCATTCCCTACAAAAAAGTCGGTAGTGCACATAGGTAACCCTAATTTTCATAGAATATTGCCGTAAGATAACAACTAGCGTTCTCATTTACGTAGTACAACGTGGAATGTTCTCATAAAACACCTAGTTTTTAAAATAATTGATAAATTTTCTTCATATTTATTTATAAAAAGGCTTGACATTGGAGTATAAACTTTTGGTAAGTTATATTTAACCGCAATAACTAGGAATAAAATAATTCAATAAAAAGTTTTTCTAAAACTTCAAACAGCTCTCCTGTAAAGTAGAGATTTTGCAAATCCGACTTTGTTCTACGACAGTGTCGATATTTCACGTTTATCATCACGCTATCACACAATAGGACTAATCAGTACAAATACATCACCGAAAACATGGACAGATGACCAACAACATTACCATCTATCATTGACCTCTCATATCACAAATATTATTCATCATGACAGGCCTTTCTGTTCTGGTCTTTAATTCCAACATAAGTTGACCTCCCATTGCTAGCATTTTGTTCAATGCGGTGGATCTATTAAGTGGATTTGATATCTACCCTTAAAATCAGCTGTACCCCAGGCGTCCCATATGTGTCGATAAGGATCTACATGGATGGCAGTAATTAGATGATACAGTAATAAAATCATTGGCGGGGGTTGTAATCATTCCATCTATTTCATTTCCCTTTGTAATTATTATGACGTAATAAAATCAGGGTGTGTTTATAGAATATTATTAAATATATCAAACCCAACTCCAGGGTACATACTTGTATTTATTGTAATATTAAAATATTCTTTCAAAACAGAGATAAAATATTACAAAAAAATATTGTGAATGATTATAAGCATTTGTTTCGACTCTGGGTGTTTGTGAGACGGAAAAGTCTCTCGTAATTCCTGATACCTATGATACAAGACCTAATTGATCTTAATGTGAGGCCAGTACTACGTACATATGTGACTGTTGGGTGTATTTATTTATTTATTTTTTTACCAGGAAAGTCTCGCAAGTTTTGAAAATGGGTAATAATATAGATTTAAATTCGTTGTTTCAGAATTTAATCTTTGTTACCTAGTCCCGCGTATAATTGCCGTTCACGCCGCCGAAACTGTTAATTGCAGTATTTTGACAATATCTGTCTTTGGTAATACCCAATTTTTGTTTAAATTTATTTTTGTTCGAATTGTTTAATTCTATTTAGGATGTGTACCTATTGTTTAATTTTTTATTCTCATCATCTACATTGTTTTACAGTTATTTTCTTTTAAATTAATATGGCGTCGCATTGGCCTCGGCTGTTAAGATGTTATATTTGGTGTAAATAAATAAATAAATCAAAATCTTCTTTTCCAAGTTACCATTTTCCGCACCTAACATCCAGTAATTCGGTCCAAAAATGCGTAAAGTAGAAAGAAAGTATTTTAAAATACCCCTTACATTTATGAGTGTTCGGCACGTGTCACCAATAAGTAAAGATAACGTTATCTCCACACTTTGTACCTTATCTGGTGACTTATGTTAGCGGCCGACTTGTACTTAACTGCTCAACACGCCCTCTATTTACTTAACTTGTTTATTGATGTAATGTTAATGAGCTTGAATGGTTTTACATATGATTCTGGTACTTTTTAATTGGAACTCGCTCCCGTGATGGAAATTGATTAACGTATAATGAAATTTTATATGTATGTTACTGGTAGGTCTCTCATATGTGAGAGGCCGCCTAGGTAGGTACCACTGCAATGTCTATTTCTGCCCTCAAACAGCAGTGAAAATGCTCTGTTCTGTTTCGGATTGAAGAACATTGTAGCCAAAGTAATTACTGGATATATTGAGACTTAATATCTTTTCTCAGGATGACGAGTGTATTGGAATGTAAAGCATTGCTTAGTAATTCAAGGTATTGTTTGGTTTTGTGAATATCTATGAGCGTTTATGTAGGTTACCATCAGGCGAACGGCATTCTCGTCTTGTCATTCATAGCAGTAAACAAATGTTATTTATGGATTACCTGATGGTAATTAACATGTATTGAATATGGTTTATTAAATCGCAGTTGCTTTGCCGGTCTTTTATAATAGTAGAAGATAGAGAAAGAAGGATTGAGTCTTTGGAAAAAATAAGATAGAATAGAAAGCGCTGCGAATTGATGTTCTAAAGAGTATCAAGTGGAGACCACAAAAACTATTTTAGACGTCCACAAAAATGGACAGTTATTATAAATGTTGCTGGATATTGCTAAATTGCCCGTGTACATCCTCCTACTAGTAGGCCGGCATAATAGCATCGATTAACGATATAAATAAGCTAGTCCAAGAATCTGTTATTTGTATTCAACTGCGCTCACGATCCTTGTATTCCAGTTTTGCTGCCAAGACAAACAAAAATAAAACTAGGAAATAAAATTTAGTAAACGTACAAAAACAACGTTTAGACCAAACTAAGGCAAAACTCCGCGGATAACACTTCCGCTCGCGTCCATGAAACTAAAACATTTCAATGTAAAAATAAAATAATATATTACACGAGGCGAAAGCTTTTAGCGGTGAGCGCGTGCGAGACGGAACCAACAATGTTTATAATTCTTTGAGTGAGATTTTTTGTGCTAAATATTTTTAGTATTACTTTTTATAAACAAAAAGAACAATTAGTAATATATTTAGTTGATAGTTTAGTTATAGTAGTAATCTTTGAATAATTATTAAATATTCAAAGATTACTACTAATACTATAATAAATATGTTCAAATATTTTTAGAGTTAGAAGTTCTATTGTCTGTACAGTGCGCCAACATATTAGGCCAGTGTGGTGGACTAAATGGCCTAACCACTCTCAATTGTACTCTAGGTTGTGGAGGAGGCCCGTGCCCTGCAGTGGGACGTATATGGGCTGATACAGTATTTACTCAAAACCCGGAATAAGCACCATTATTGTTACATCTACAGTGGAGCTTTACGGAAATAAGAAATCGCGCGCCACGATTTTCAAAATCCTTGTTTGTATTATGACAGAAAGTTTAAATAAAGATAATTTGATATCACGGTCATCTTTTTGGTGCTCCAAATGTACTGAACGGCCTATCATTGATTTTTAAATCCATGACATACACATTTATTTCTGAAGCGATGTTCGTTCTGCAATCTTCATCGTTCTCTAATTTCCTATCGAAACTGTCACAACATCAATTATGAATATTTAATATTTTCAATACAATTTTACTATTACGCAACCTCAATGCCTGATGTGAATTGTTCTCTCATGCATAACTTTGACATAGTAAGAGTTTACAAGGTCGCCAGTCACGCCGCACTATCATATGAAAACACAAGGTAATGGAGATTTCCTTGCATTATATTAATTTGCAAATTAAATTACAAGTTGCAAAACCAAGCTAAAGCACAGAATACTAACAGAAGTCAAGCTTGTGTATGTACTTCACTTTTGTTGCCACACTCACACTACGCTCGGCGTTCGCGCAAAGCATAGCGCAAAGGTTGAAACTCGCTCTCGCAGTGGTCTCGACTGGTTTCGAATATCGTGTCAGTAAACGCTGTCTATGTGTGCGTTGATTTAGCGCGCTTTGTATGAAGCTTGACTTCTGTTAGTTTAGTATTCTGTGGCTATAGGCAGTTGGACTACATTAAAGAGTTAATTATACCGGCTGGATTATTGTCTCGCAGATAACTTATCTTAGGTTATAATGCTGAAGATAGTTTTCTTATGATACATCATATAGAAAAGGTTGCAGGAAGTTGCTGTATGCAGATTTTCCGAAATTAATCTATTTTTATGACGTACGATATAAGATTCCAGCATTGTGTGGAGTATTGTGTGGAGGTACATAAGTGAAGTGTGTCGTACGGTGTCCGAACATTCGCACTTCGTATCGGATCATAAAGTAATCCCCCTGGTTATGGCCGCAGGAAGTTACTGTATGCAGGCCGCTTCCAACATGTCGCTTTGAAGGCCTTGGGAGGGTTACATTTAGCTGCTGACATCCTAATTTAGAGCAAGCTCAATCTATCAATATAGCTTCAAAAATCAGTTGCCTTTTTTATTGCAATGAATGGCGAGACGAACATGCCGTTCGCCTGAAATTAAGCGATACGACAGCTCATGAACAGTAGCAATACCAAATAACTATGAATTACAAAGCAATGCTTAGCATTCTACTGCGGTCGCTATCCTGAGACATAAGCTGTTAAGTTTCAATATGTCCAGTAGTTACTCTGGCTACAATATCCTTCAAACGAAACACAACAGTGCATTTACACTGTTGTTTGGCGGGGGAAATAGACATTGCGGTGGTACCCAGACGACCTCTCACATATGAGAGACCACCAGATGCCTGGATATAAAAATTAACAAAGTCAGCTCCATTCCACTACTATTCCGCATTAAAAGCAGATGGTTTGAAGATGCGCTATAACCGTGTCGTACCGACATGAAACAGTAGTCTCCAGTCACGAACTCAATGGCTTCGTGGTTACTGTCCGAATGACCGTTCGATTCTTGACCTTGGCACTCTTATTTGGTAGGTTTTATTGTAAGTAGTTTGGGAATCAAAAAGATTTAGGAGTAAAAGAACCATTCCATCATTCATTTTATGCTTTCTTTTTAGCTAGTTAAATCTATGTTAGGAAAATGATGCTATCAAAAAAGTCCTGCTAAGCTTTATAGGATTTATCATGTTTTATATTAGCATATCAAACAGATGAGTTCTAGAAAATAGTATCTACGTTTTTCATCAACTGATATAAAATAATTGTTTAATTTTATTTTCTAAACATGCCAGTGAAGCCTTGGTCGTACATTAAATGTTATTATTGAAATATGAATCTATGAATACGTCTTAAAATATTTTAACATAACTTGCAACATTTCACCGACATTACAACATTAGCACACATGAATAACCATCAATGGAGATTGAAGGAGAAAATCGAGCTCGGCGGCCGAGCGGAAAAATTCACTTCCGAAGCGATGTGCACTCGATTTGAATAAAAATTATCTATTCAAGAAATGTATGGTAGAAAGATTGAATTTATCGCTTCTTTTTACATTGTGTTGGTGTTAAAACGCTTTGTCACGATTTTGGTAATTTAATGGAGAAAGGATTTGTAAAACCTGTCCATAGAGTTTAGTGATAAATAATTCATTTGATGATATGTTAAGGACAACTTTTTTAAAAGTTGGCTCAGGTTTACTAAAATAAAATCACTTGATTAGTTTTGTGACAGACTTTCAAGGATTGTGAAGTTTTAACTCCTCGATTCCTGGGTTTGACTCCAAAGTACGAAATATCGACTTTGTAGTTTTCGTTCGTGACACGCAAAATGATCAGCCTTTTTAAAAACTCAAAATTTCAAGATCTCTGCTAACTCCAATACAAATACTCGTTCAAAAACCACGAAAAACGTGCAGGTGGCTCTAAATATATATGTGAAATCAATTACTTCCATTTGGTTTTTATTTTGGTTCGAATCGCCCTTCGTTCAAAACTAAGTGAGCACGAAAACATTTCAACAAACGGTAAGGGCGTCATAACTCGCGGACCACTTAACCCGGCGACGTAAATTTGTCGGATCAAAGACTCTTTTGTTTTATAGTCGCATTCAAGTATGTTAATGAAAATGCATCCGAATGTGTTTGAATTATTTCGGTATTGCTTTTTAAATCTGTGGCTGTATGATTGCGTTTCCTTGATTACTTCCTTTAAGAAACTTTTTGGCGCGAACTCTGTTGGAGTTGAAATTAAAGTACCTACCGCCAAAAACAGAAAAAAAGTACCTACCAACTTCATCAGTTAATACATGTGTTTAAATGCGCTGATTGTGTACAAACAAGACCTTTTTAGTATTAGTTCATTTGTAATATTAAGTACCCGGTCACTCGCATACCAATACTAAATAATGAATTATGTGCCATATTAAATATCCTTCGTTAATATATTCTCATGGAGATAAATGTATTTCTTTTGCTCTGCCCATTTATTAATATGTCACAGTTTGTACGCAAAGGGTGAACAAACATACACATAGACAATATGTAAAGATGAAAACAATAATTCAACCCAAAGTTAAAATACATGCTAACTCACCGGAGTCTCTCTTCCCAAAGCCGATGATCCGCTACAACTCACTGGTCTATACTGTACACACACATCACATCACCAGCCTACTGTGATCCACTGCTGGACATAGGCCTCCTCCAAATTGTGCCATTTAATGTCTTCGGCTTGTCGCATCCAGCATCTGCCAGCGACCTTTCGCAAATCATCACACCATCTCGTTGTATTTATTTATTGCTATGAATGGCAAGACAAATATGCCGTTCGCCTGATGGTAAGCGATAGGACCGCTCATGAACAGTAGCAAAAAAATAATTACAAAGCAGTGCTTGGCATTCCACTGCGCTCGCCATCCTGAGACATAGGATGTTAAGTCTCAACATGTCCAGTAGTTACTTTGGCTACTATGTCCTTCAATCCGAAACACAACAGTGCACTTAAACTGCTGTTTTGGCGGGAGAAATAGACATTGCGTGGTACCTACCCAGGCGGCCCCTCACATATGGGAGGTAAGTCGCCCCAGTAGATCCCTATAGTATGCAGGTTCCCTCACAATGTTTTCCTTGACTGTTAAAGTGTTCACACACACGCACACACAAGCTATACACACACTACACATTATTGTACTTGTTAGTACTAGATATTCGAACGAATTAGGAAAATACCTAGCGCGGCGACGGTACACGCACGTGCGTTCCGAAGTGCACGAGTGACTTCCAATATGACAGTACATAGCGAGATAACAACGACAAACTACCGTCCAGTAGATTTATTAAACACAAAAACTTGGGAAAAAAGTGTTTGTTTTTAACGAGGGCGCTTATATATTAATAGGGCGACCATATAATTATACTACGACGGATAAGGTATGGACAATTAATATTTTTCTTGATTTTAACAGACTCTTTGTTTATTTTATATCACAAAACAAACAAAAATCTTAATAAAATGTATAGAAATGCCTACGTATAAAATTATTCAATAAAGAAAACGATATATTTAATGGTGTTCCCATATTTGTTTTTCTTGAATGCCAATTGTCACCGCATCGTACCTACTCTTTTTACTCTTTTTTGCCAAGCTATGCGTCGTTTCTTGTTGTTGCTATTTGATAGTTTCCGTGAGTGGCTCATTTGGTTATTCGCCAGTTGTGAAATTAGAGGCTGTAGGTCCACTTACCGCATCGAGACAAATGTTTGTGAACTCCATAAGTAATTATTCCCTGTCTGGATGTATATCTAAAACTAAGGAGAGCTCTAATTACCTACATAATTGTCCAATGAAGAAAAGTGCTGTAAAAAGTGTCTGGATGCAGACATCTTATTTTGTATTAAAAAACATTGTTTATTATTATGATTAATTACATATTAATGAACTGCACTGATATAAACCAAATTGTAACATTTCTAATAATCACTGTATTATATATAAACTGATTTTGAGTTCCTTACCCATTGAACCGGTGCTAGAATAAAAAATTGCAATCTACATGCTGTATGTATTTTATGGATTCAATAAATTATTTTCATTTCATTTCCATCACATCGTAAGTAAATAATAATACACTCACCATCAAGATTATTGTACGCACTCACTTTATGCGCAATATTTCAGATTTCAAAATTCAAGGTTAAATAAAACACCACAGTACTGTTACACAAATAACATATTTATTCGGCACTTTTACACGAAAACACGTGAGGTTACATGAAACAAAAACAGCTCGACTGAACCAAATCACAGATACGCAATACGTGCGGCGCTCCGCATTCAAGGGGGGTTAGGTCTTACGTATTACTCATCATCATCATCATCTCAGCCACAGGAAGTCCACTGCTGAACATAGGCCTCCCCCAAGGATCTCCACATCGACCTGTTGTCGTCGGCCTGCATCCAGCGACTTCCTGCAACCTTAGCCAGATCGTCCGACCACCCTGTAGGCGGGCGTCCGACATTTCACTTGCCTGTACGTGGCCTCCACGCTAGAACCACTGTACTACTATTGTCATGTAACATGATCGTTGGATTCCTATCCGAATAGAGACCATGGTATAATGGAAAAACAATGTTTTTTTTTGTTTTAATATATGGTGAAACAAGAACGCCATTCGCCTGACGGTAAGCGATACGACCGCTAATGGACAGTAGCAAAACCAAACACCTTGGATTACAAAATAATGCTTTTAATCCTGAGAAATAACATGTTAAGTCCTAATATGTCCAGTAGTTAATATAATTAGATCGGCATTAGATATTCTGTATACATGGATCCTATCCTTGGAGGAGGCATATGTTCAGCAGTGGTCTTCCTGTAGCTGAAGGGAAACAGAGAGGATCTTATCCGGATTGCAGTTACCGTCACATTTCTGGAAATCTGAATAGCGACCATATGGAATATGTGAAACATGGCATATTGAAATTACGAAGCTTTGGGTATATCCCCAAGAATTATTTGTAGGTATAGCTTCTTTACTATTAGGCGGAGACGTATTATTCCGTCTGGCAGATTAGTAAAGATTTTTGTTCGTTTACCACCGGTTGTACCTTCTAGAAATTCGATCAGATTATACCACCACGAGAGGCAGACTTGCCGTGTTTTTATCTCTGTCAGGTCTTTGCCGACCAAAATATTGATAAAGTCTGATTCAATAGACTCCATGGGTAGCCTATGGAGCATGGCCTTATGAAGTAGTTTTTGGAAGAATATTTATATATTTTTGGAAGGAAGTTTATGATCCAGTGCAAAATGTGCAAAATTTGAAAGGATTGTACATATTTAACACATATCGGAAAAATATATTACTATTAATGATCGACTGAAAATTCAGTTTCACACAAAGTTCTACTTTGGGTCAGAGTTTCAGTTTTAGCCAAAAATCGATCGACGCATCAGCGTCACAATTAAGGTTCATAAAATGTCGTTTTTAACCGTGTGTTCGCGAATTTCGGCCGAAACTTAAACCCAAACCGAACTAAGTGTTGATTGCAATATTTTAACATATTCTTATTCATATCGATCACTAATAATGCATACATTTATTTTATTACAATGACAGTATTTATCTTTATTTGATGGTTAAAGTTTTTTTCACCCTACCCTCAATCAGCAGAGCGCCGGAAGGACTATAGTGTCACTACTTGCCTAAATTTAATAAAACGGACTAAAATATATTACATTTGCTTTGTTTATAATATAAGATTAATAAAATAATAATAATAAAAATATACGATATAAAAAAATCACAGTTTTTAGTAAAAGTCCAATGTTATCACAAGAACTGAAAATTATGAAAGAAAAGCGCCGATTCGAAATCGAGCGAAGACTGTACAATATTTTTGGGCTTGTAACGAATGCATCAGCTTGTATAAGAGTAGCTGTTGGATATTGAACACCCTGTACTATGAAGCGATGAAATACTTACATCAAACCAAGGCATTATTTATTTATTTATGTATTAATATAGCTCCCATTCTTGTTTTTCTGTGTGATTAATATTGAAGAGGGTTACTTAATGAAAACGATACGAAAATGTTCGGACGCCGTACATAAAACTTCACTAATGTGCCTATATACTCCATAAAATGTTGCATTTCTTTATCGTACGTCGCAACCATAAACTAAGTTCAAAAAAAGTGATAAGTATTAATACATTAACATTCAAACTTCGTTTCGAATCATAGAGTAATCAAACAAAATAGAAGGGCAGAACTGGACATATTCGTGCGTACACAAATCTGATAATTTTATATGGAAAAACGTAGTATTGTTTTATGTAAATGTAATCACTAATATATTGCGTTCTGTATCCACATTTTTCAAGTAATATCTACCATACTTCAATGTTTTGTTAAAATGTTTTAAAACCAAATGGCAAGTTTAATCAGAAATTTATTAAATTCATCATTTTAGAAGCCATTATGGCCAAGATAGCCATTCTGTACGATGAAAATGTCTACAGTAGTCTCGGCTGATGGCTCCTCCATGAATTTTCTTGTGTACTATCTGAACAGCAATTTAGTTGACATCAGTTTAATTAAAATCACTCTATTCGTAACGTCTAAAGTTTTGGCGCTATTTAAATATTGTGTCCGACACTTAATCAAAAAGTGCCACACAATTCGTTACAAACCCTTTGATTACAAATTAAACCAAAATTTAGTATAAACGTACTGGTAGAGTAAAACTTCCATAGCAAGTCTTTATTCATGATCCATTGCGTAGTTTGTACGAATTCAGAATATTACAATCTCTAATCTTCCAAGCAATATATATGTGCAAGCAAAATTATTATTAATAGCTAAAGTAAAACTACGTATTTTGTGACTTCTGCTAGTACATTCGTGAAAATCTATTCACCTGCTGACATCTCAATTATACCATGCAGATGCATTGCTTTGCGCAGTCAGGTTGTGTATATTCGGTTTCCACCAATTTTTCTACCTAGTGCTTTGTGACCATGGAATCGTGCAATTTTATAAAAAAGAAACCCAACGCCTAACCATTTTAAGGTCATTTAAATCACGCTAGGTTATAGACTATAGGTAAGGCGCACTTGCAAAATCGATAATAAAACAAATATTATCAATCAATACGCTAGAATTGTGTAATGGTAAAAGAATTTCTAATACAAAAGTAAAAGTAGCTCAAACTAATTAACGAAAAACATAATAAATATTAAAAAACCTGCTATAGAAGTTTCACTCCCAATTAATTTAACATCGAAAACACCTATTGTAATTGTAATTAGAAAAAAAACTGCGTAACAGCGATGTTGCGAATAGGAATTTACGCATTGATTCTCGCGTACGTCCCTTCATTTACGCATTACGCATTAAATAGATAAATAAATAAATTATCAATAAACACTAAACAATATTGTGCGAATACTTATGCTTTTACAAAATCACAAAACGCGTATTTCCGCGCGTACCGGTGCGTAAATCCGCAACTATCAATGCGTAATTTCCCGACTATGCGTATAGTCAATGATCGGTACGAAACGCAACATGACTATTTCGCATTGAGTACGTATAGTGCAAAGAACACTCATATTGCACGCTTAGTATTAAAGTGATAAATACAAAACAAAAAAAAGTTTTTGCAAAAAGATTTTTGCAGAAAGATATCCTGTACTTTATTTTAGCGAAAATGTTACAAAAACGTTATCAATTTTTTTTTAACAAAACAAAATAAGGATGTTGGAATAGAGTCATTTTCGGTTAAATTAAAAATTGCTGTATTTTCTAATCACTTCAATACTAAGCGTGCTATTTTTAAGCATACATTTAAAGGCCCTATGCCTTATAATACCATCGAGTAGTTTTTTTTTAATATTAGTCTGAAGGCACAGTTGTCATAAATATACAGTACCATACATATTGATACAAGCGTAAAAAAAACACAAAATAAAAATATATGTAACATTTTTTGAAGCGACTATTGATATTTTTAAGGGAAGAAGGAATATGATTTTTAATCGTGCCGGCATTAAAATAGTTAAAACTGGCTCTCCAAGTGTCAATCGCCAGTTGCTACAATTTTGCCGGCGCGACAAACCGCGGGTTATTTTCAACTGTGCTTTCAGATAGTGAATATTTGCCATAACATAAACGCTCATACGATTAGAACTAATATACAGTAAGCGGCATCAGTCAACCGTAATTTATTAACACGTGTCGCGGGGTAGGAAGGATCGGTTATTTTGTAAAACTACCCACTATTACAAAATTTTGGTAAGTGTATTTAAATGATAATATATAACTTGAAATTTTGATAATATTACGTTAGGTATGAATTTTATTGCTTGATAAAATTACCAAAACAAAATGTTCCATATTATAATAATTCATTTTTTTAACAGATTATTATTAACTATGCTGAATATATGAACTTTCCGATTATTGTTCTGATTTAATATATTTTGTTGTGTTACACCATATCATTTAAATAAAAACTACAACCTGAACTAAAATACATACGTGTTTTATATTTATTTAATGGCCACGAACCCAAAATAGTAATAATTAATTTGATTCTTTACGAACCCGCAATGTATAAACTTTTCAGTGAATTATAGTGTCATCTAGACTGTTTGCGTTACATTGCGTTGTTTAAATATTAATTTATACGAATGATTTTTAATGCAATAAGTAAGTGAAATTTTCCTCACTTTCTTTATACATACTGTTTCTAGATTATTTTGTATTAAACAATGATCTTTCCACGCCTTAATGTCAATATAAATATAGATGATTAAAATATATTAAGGTAGTACAATTATTTTTTTATTGTTTTTTTTTTTATATTTGATTACAATATACTAAACAAGTAAAGTAATATTTTTCTTTGGAACGCCTAGAAGATTTACAAAATAACCGATTCTACCCAACAATAATAATTTCACTGTGCAAAACATATAATTTCGATTACACAAAACACAAATTAAAATAGAGTGAAATACGAGTGAAAAGCTATGCTATATATCAGAAGTGTATAGTATTTTTTTTACTAATAGTTGTAGAAAAATAGCTAGTCAAAAGTTTCCCAAAAGTCATTTTGTAAGGGGGAAAAAAATAATGTTCTCCTGAATTCCTAATACAATAAGCTTTTCCTTTTACATTTCTAAGAGATCGGATTATATGCGGATTATAACGTTTTTGCTTGACGCGCTGGCCTCAAATACATCAAGTTAAGTCTACAGTTCAAAACGGGACTAATGACTTAACACACTCCCGTAACACACCATAACAGCTCACGCGGTCATCTACATAAAAACTGACCGCGTTAAGCATTACTTAACCCATGTGAAGTCGCGAGACCAACGACATATTTTACACAAAATACAATGACTACGTTATTTGATACATTATTAAATGTTTAATACGTGAAAAAGGTTAATAAAGGGAATGCAAAAACGCGGCACACCCTCCGATCTCCCTGTGAGTCTTAGTCCCTTTGTGTTTAAGTCTAGATGAGTTCACTTCTTACCCGCCTTCTTGAGTCTTGCTTGCTTGATCACCTGCACGAGCTTCACTTTCTGAGCCTCGGAACTTAACATGTACTCGTCTAGCATCTGGTGGAACAAAAAATACATTAAATTTTTGAATAACATTAACAGTTACTATGTTTTTTATGGCAATGAGTGATGAGATGAGCATGCCGTTCGCCTGATTGTAAGCGATACGACCGCTCATAAACAGCAGAAAACCAAGCAACACCTAAAATTACTAAGCAATGCTTGGCATTCCACTACGGTCACCATTCTGAGAAATAAGATGTAAGTGTCAATATATCCAGTAGTTACTCTGGCTAAAATGTCCTTCACCCCAAAACACAACAGTGCATTTACACTGCTGTTTGACGGAAGAAATAGACATTTCCGTGGATCCTATCCAGGCGACCTCTCTCCATGAAGACTGAAATTGCCAAAAATTATACTTTTTTTTTCTACAATGGATTTCTGGTGACATTTTCAGTATACAAACACCAGTTTACTTACTTATTTTAACCTAAACTTATATTTTCCAGTTTCATCCAACACACAAATGCATACAATAGGTACAATACAAGTTCCCAACACGTGCACCGAACCGGCCTCCTCCCATAAACGCTCAATTATCGTCCATTTCTCGATGATTTAATTAACAAGCCACGTCTAGAACTATGGACAACTCGTCTAATTAGCACCGTACTCTCAAACATACTTGATGAATGGAGATATTTTAATTCAAGTTCTGATGTGAATGTATGCTTGTTGCTGTTATGAACAATTTTTTCTACCGACTGTTTGATAAAGACATATAATGTGCATGAAACTGGAACTGGAACATGAATGTTACTGGTGGTAGATGTCTCATATGTAGGTAAATATCATCATAATTTCTATTTCTCCCGCCAAACGACAATGTTAATGTGCTGTTGTGTTTCGGTTTGAGACCTAAAATCTTATGTCTCAGGATGATGAGCGCAGTGGAATGCCTAGCATTGCTTTGTTATTAATGGTGTTTGGTTTTGTTACTATATTCATAAGCGGTCGTAACTGTTATCATCAGGCGAGCGACTTGCTCGTCTCGCCTTTAATTGCAATAAAAAAAAAACAATTAAAGGTATAAATTAAAACTTCGCGATATCGGTCTTGTCCTCGATACCAGCAGGGCATATTCATGGCTCTTTTAATGCATTTATCAGCATCATTGAAGTTCTCTACAGGAATTTCAAAGGCATTTTAAGTCAACTAAGCCGCACTAATCCACCGAGCAGTACAAAAGGCCTTATACACTTCTAATTATAAACAATCATCAGTTTAACATCATGCCCATTCATCGTCATGATCTATCGACATATTTTTACGACGATTCTAGAATCCTATCGTACATACAATTGACTTCTTATATATTCTTATATTTTTATTATTCTTAGCTGCGCAAAAAAGGAATAGAAGGCAGTATTATCGCTCTAGTCGATTTCTTTCAGATGGATTTATGAAGACGAAGACATTCACATACATAGTGTTGGCACTCAAAGTATGAAGTTGTAAACATATATTTTTTGTATTAATGGTCAGACGACCTGGTGTCGGTCGCGGGAGGTCGCTGGATGCAGACTTCCTCCAACAGGTCACTGTGGAAATCATTGGGGGAGGCCTATGTTCAGCAGTGTACTTTCTTTGGGTGATGGATGGATGGATGGATGGATGGATGGATGATGTACACGATTATTTGTTGTCCAAAACAAAAAAATATATAATAATATCAAATATTTTTTCTAAGGTAATGTCTCACCTCAATGCTAAGCTCAGAAGCGATGGCAGCGAACGCGGATGTGCTCTCGGAGAGCGCGACGAGTGTCGGCAGGAGAGCGTGACAGTGCGTCTTCGACACCAGCCAGTTGGCGGGCAGAGTGCATAGTGTCTTGATTACACTGCGACCTTCGCACATGGTCTCCTGTGGACAAAGTTTAATATATGTATTAAAACAAATATATAAAGAATATAAAACATTTTCTGCTGAGCATCCAACATAAAGCAATATTACCAGAGATTAAAACGAAAGACCTTTCGGTACATTCAGTTTCACAAAGACGACTTTGAAAATCGCGCCAAAATAAATATTAAATTGACTTAATTACATTGATTTCATCTAAATGGTGATAAATAAGTTAATTAATATACAAATTTTGCGACAATATTTACTAAGAATCATCATTATAGCTTGGTATTTTCCTTTTATTGTAAAAGCGATCTTGGAATCCGCAATCTTGAAGATTAGAACCATTTAAACCCACTGGCCACTGTAGGGTATGGAATTCCTTAACAATAGAGTTCGATTGAGGCACTGGCGGAATATGTGTCGGCGAATTGCATTTTTTTTTTGAGTATATAATTCAAGATAATACTCTACGTAATCTCATCTGGTTTCAAAACCATTTTGAGATTTTTGTCTACGTTACCAATATCGACATTTAACAGAATAAAAGTACGCTAGCGTATTCGACTACAGGAATTATATTTACAACATCATAGTTACGTAAGAAAATCTTCCGCCATTCAAAATGAAATAAAATAAATATTCATAGCAAATACTAATTTTATAGGGTAATATTGGGTAATATACTCTAAACGACTATTTTTACCGCTGAACTTTAGTTTATTTCAAGAACTTACTTGAGTCGTAAAAAGACTGAATTGAAAACCAAAATCGTGATATTCGACTAAAACACCAGGCAGTTTTTTCACACTTCATTTTTTTTTTAATGTTACCCGTTGTAGTATTGATAATGTGGTTTAAATTGAATACCATTGTCATTCGAACTATAATATCACAGTTGAGAAATAAATTTCGGTAATATCAAAATAATTAATCATTTATTGATTTACAATATTTTGTACACAGAGCACACATAAAACTAAAATCTATGATGTTACGACAATATTTATATAAAGAGAAAGTGACAGTAAATTAAAATTGTATTACAAGTATAAGTTTATAAGACAATGTAAAGACACAACCACCCCAACTAAAGTTCCCACGGTCTCAGGTGGCGTAGTTATTAAGGAAACGACTCAGGGCCGTTACAAGTTCGAGTCCGGACGCGGAATAATTTACACTCGTGAATAACTCATGCGATGGACCGACAGGACACCTGGGATCTCATAGACTGAGGGGTGAAATGGGACTAAAGATGAGAAATATTTAATGATAGTAAGGCAGTTGACCAATCAAGAAAGTTTTAATTATTTAATACGCATGAACAAAGTGAAAATAAATACAACTAACAGTATAGTAGATAGTGGTCCGACCTTGCCCAAGTATACTTTTCAAAATGACGACTAAAATGCTCAATCCGCCTATCAATTTAGAATATCGACCAATCCGACCACGAAGAACGGGTAAAATTTCCCCGTATTTGCTAGATTTTTCACTACTGCTTCTCTCCTATAGGTCATAGCGTGATGATATATAACCTATAGCATTCTTCGATAAATGACCTATCCAACACAAAAATAATTTTTCAATTCAAACCAGTAGTTGCTGAGATTAGAGGTAACAAACAAACTCTTCAGCTTTGTATATTAGTATACATTACAATAGGTTCGTCACTATTTAGTTTACTGTTATTTTTATCAACCACAATGTTACCACTACTGGATTACATACCTAACTTAACAGCCGACATAGATTTAGGAAAGTAATAGATAAGTTCCTAAGGTAAGAATGACCATTAAACCTCTTTAAACTTTCTGGCCTGACCATTAAACTTTCCCATCAATTCGTCCACACCTGATGCACATAAATATCCAATGTATCTGAGAAGTTGTATTCCGTTGAGTTTCCCATGCGGGCGCACCTGCGTGCGACACGTGTATGAGCTAACACAATTATCGACCTTTACTGGACACACTGCATTTGTCTATAACTAGTTTTTTAATTTTTAAAAATGCTTGTAGACCTGTTGGTAAACGGACCAGATGCGGCTGCCAACATGTTCACGGTGGTTGCAGGATCGAATCCCAGGGTACTTATCTGACTTTTCGGAGTCAACAACTAAATACTTTTCATTAATTATAAAATTATATACTTAATTATTTTGTGAATATAGATGAAGTACTTTGAGTATGTATTGACTTATCAAAAAACCTTTTGATTACTATTAACATTATAAATCAATTTCATTTCACTGTTCACTTCATTTCATAGTCGATTACAATGCACAGTGAAGGAAAATATCGTTAGGAAACCTGCATACTGTAGCGATTTGTAAGAAGTTCTAAAGTATATAAATCTCGCCATCCCGCACTAAGCCAGCGTGGTAAACTATTTGGCCTAACCACTCTCAATCGCACTCTCGATTGTAGAGAAGGCCCGTGTCCGTGGCCCTGCAGTGGAACGTATATGGGCTGATACAGATACCCCCCATAATAGTTTTCCTCATATATCTTCAATGTCGATCAATCAGTTACAAATTATAGTTAAAATATTTTGTCATATTGCTTAGAATAATTGACTTTTTTATTGCCTTGAATGGCGAGACGAAAATGCCGTTCGCCTGATGGTAAGCGATACGACCGCTCATTAACAGCAGCGAAACCAAACACCTTGAAATACAGAACAATGCTTGGTACTCCACTTCGATCGCCATCTTGAGATTTATGATGTTAAGTCTCAATATATCCAGTAATGATTTATTATTTTTACTTTTATGTCATTGCGTTGCAAAAAAATATATCGATGTAGACTTGTTGGAACGTGATACTACATCACTAGAAAGTTTCCAAATCGAAATGTCACAAACATTAGTGAAGCGACATGAGATAAGTAATAATAAAATTACATTACACAGCGTCTTACCAGCAACAGTGGGTTATTCACCACGACGAATCCCACCAGCACGATGAGGTCCAACACCATGGCTTCCGATAACGTCTGGTCCAGCCGCTGGTTGCTCAGACCTGGTGGAAATTCAAGAAATGATGAAGAGCATAAAGGATGCGAAGATCACGATACTATTGTAACTTATAGACGGGTAAATTTAATCTTTAGAAAGCAAATAGCATAAAAAATCCCCACTTTTTCGAAGTCAGTCAAAAACTAAACGGCTCGAGAATTTGTTTTCTTTTTCTTTTACTCCAATTACAAGATTTAAAACTTTGGTAACTTATATAATTCTGAATTGATTTACAAAATTCTTTGTTTGATTGTAGATATTTTTGTAAATTTTATAAAAAGATTTAAGTGAAATGCATTATTGTGTCAGTTGAAAAGTCTCTCGTAGTTCCTGATACCCGCGACACAAGACTCGACCGTAGTGTGGGGTCAAGACTATGTATGTGACTGTTGGTTGTTATTTATTATTTATTTAATTTAAAAACATGTGTATAATGTACTCACGTAAAGCCGTAGTCCTGGGCGCTTCCTTATCATTAGGCGCATGTTGAGACAGCAGTCTGGAGATGGCCGCCCTGAACTCTATCGGCCAACCGCCCTCGCTGAACGCGTCCTAAGGACAACACATATATATTTAATTAATTATTTATTTAAATTCCTTTTATTAATTAAAAAAACCCTTCTCAATTGTCCTCTCGACTGTAGAGGAGACCTACGGGTCTCCTTCGTTGCACGACTTTATATTTAAGATTCAACGCCAAATCTCTCGGCCCCAGCATCTGAAATCTCTAAATCAGTGTCCATCGCGTGCGTAGAGCGAATCAAGTTTGCAACCACGGTGCGTAACGCAATCACTGAGTTTACTACGCGGGATCACAGGACACGGTCAGTTTATTCACATGCTCGTGACCAATGGAATTTCTTTATACGGTGTGTTGCTATCTTAAAGGTTTTCTCTATATTGGAACGAAGTTCCTTATCGCGCGTTGCGAAAAATTAAGACCAAAAGTTGTAAACACTTTAAAACATTTCACAATCGTTTTTTTACAATTTGAGTATGTTACCCTGCTGTCAATCATCAACCCTTCATTTGACAATTATTACTAAAATTGAGCATACTGCTGAAGTTTATTTTATTAACAAAATGGTTGCACTGCACTTGATAGTAAACTCAACACCGTCTAGATACAACATCAATTGGTTATTCAACAAAATGTTTTCTATTTAAATAAGAAATAAAATGTATTGCTAACAACAATAATAAAACTAAAAATACAAAGTACCTATGCACAAAAATATATTTCACCATATAGCCATAATTTTCTAGATGAAAACAACCCTATAATATTTTCTGTACCTCTGATGACGAGTATATAAAATAACATAAAAATTAGTTATTGCGTGTTAGCGTGGCAAACAAACAAATTTTTGGATTAACTGAAGTATGGAATTTGCAAAAGTTTTTTGGGCGGTAAAGCACATTTTAGTAGCAGAATCTGTTGCATACATGCATGGAATATTTTACTAGCTCAGTTTGTTCCCCAGCATCCCACATCTGAAATCAGAGGTGATAGCGTGCGTACAGTGAATCAACGCTGCAACCTCACTGTAACGCAATCACAAGTTTCGTGTGTAGTGCACGGAATCACAACGCCAGACACGGTCAGTTTGCTTCTCATCTCGTGACTGATGGGACTTCTTTATTTGCGGTGTTTTTTTACTGAGATTGTTGGGGGTTCAGCAATATTTGAACGCAAGTGGATTTACTTGGAGAATGAAGAGAAATTAAAATTTATTACAACTACATAAGTGCTGGTAGTTTTATTGCAATTTTTTTAATGGCTAGACGAGCATTCCTTTCGCCTGATGGTAAGCGATACGACCACTTATGAAGAGTAACAAAACCTTGAATTACAAAGCAATGTTTGCATCATCCACAATTTCTACTTAAAATTCAATGATGTTCATACATACATTTTATTTATTAATTATTAACTTTATCGTACACCAGGGAAATCAGAAATTAAAACAACATTTAAAATAAGTACAATCAGCGGCCTTATTGCACTAGGCAATCTTTTCCAGGCAACCTTTGGATGGACATAAGAGAACGGAGAGAGAAAGCGCAGTCTAGTGTCATTCATGTAGACTACATGAATTCTGTATTACAATAATCCAGGCCATTTTAAAGGCCATCGCTGGTTTAAGGACAATACCCTAAACCAACTATCACAAACAAAATAAAAACATCCATAATCAAATAACACGAGATATTTGCACGCACAGACACGAGTCCCCACAGAACGCATCTGCGTCGGCTGGCTAATAAACTCATAATTATGTTTATAATCTATTACTGCGGTGGGCACGGCAAACACGCGCTCTCTATAGGGTGGGGTACGGGATTCATTGTCCCGGGAGGGAATTTATAACGTGGTTTTTTTAAAGATGTTTTAAGTAAAAATAACATGACATTTATGAATTTAATTATTAAAGATAATTTTTCAGGATTTGTATTTTTTTTTGGCCCCAACACGTCGTTTTATAGTTTTTTTTTTTTATTTCATATATATTACAAGTGTATCAAGTAGAAAAAAATACATATATGGCCTTATTCAGATTAGGATTCTAAGCTCGATTCCAGGCGCGAAATAAAACAATATAAACTATTGACCTTATTCACAGTTAGTTTTAACCCTTTATATCACTATGTGACATAACTGTAACAAACAAAACAACTCCTCAAAAAATCTAAAGTTGTTGTTTTATTCCATTTTAATTCACTGTGTCACGACGGTAACAAACCGTTTGATACATACTTAGTGTCATTTATGCAAACTAGATGGCGTTACTTGTATCAAAGTTGGTTCGAAATTCTCATGTCGTAAGTTTGTAAAAGACGTTAGTGGGTAAGGATTGAAAAATTCGAAAAAAATATAAAAACTGGATAAAATACCTAGCTGTGCTGTGAAACTAAAAAGTAAGTATGTAATTTAGATAACTTGTTATTAACTACGCGTAAAAATTAAGTAATTTGTTATAAAATTATTGAATTATGGTTTGTGACATTTCTGGCACATTGCCTAATGACTTTCCTATCGTTTAGTACATTGACCTTTGTTTGATATTTTTACAGGATGACTTCTCGAAACCTGCGAGAAGAGGAAATCGAACAGTTTCTCTTTGATTATGAAGCTAGTGAGGATGGATTGGACGATGATGACGACAGCGTTGCAGATCCAGATTTTATTCCAGATCTGGACCTCCCTTGTGATGATGAAGCTTCTGAAAATATTGAGGGTTTAGATATCAATAGTATTATTGAAGGTTTGGAGCATCATGATGATATTTCCCAGGATTCGCCCACCGCTGCATCTTCTTCCCAGTCAAGATCATCTCCTCAACCAGGACCATCAGCAAATCGCCGTCAAACCAGGCAAAAACTGAATGTACGCTGGAGGAAGAGGAACCTAGAACTGAATGAGCAACAACTCCGTTTCACAGGTAACGAGACCTTGTCCCCGGATTTCTTAGACCTTGATACTCCGATCCAGTTCTTTTTCAAAATATTTCCAAAAAACTTGATTGAAAACATTGCCAATCAAACGAATCTATATATTGTGCAAAAAGATCCAAGTAAGACTTTTCGTGTCACAGAGACAGATATGCAGCAATTCATTGGACTTGTATACATCATGTCGTTAGTGCATCTTCCAAGAGTTACGAAACATTGGAGCAGGAACATAGGAACACCTCTTGTAAAAGACACAATGCCAGTAAATAAATTTGAAAAAATAAGGCGATTTATACATTTCAACGACAATTCAAATAATGTTCCTCGCGATCATAACGACCATGACCGTCTTTTCAAAATTAGGCCAGTTATTCAAACTCTAAATGAAACCTGCCAGAATGTGCCCCTGGAAAAGTATCTTTGCGTGGATGAGCAAATTTGCTCAACTAAAGCCAGACACAATTTGAAAAGGTATAACCCTAAGAAGCCAAATAAATGGGGCTACAAAATTTATGTACTGAGTGGTGTGAGCGGTTTTGCATACAAATTTGAGCCTGAAACTGGAACAGAAAATAAAGTTGAGCCTGGTGAACCAGATTTAGGAGCTGCATCAAATGTTGTTGTGAGACTTTCTCGTGAAATACCGCGAAATCAAAACTATCGCCTTTATTTCGATAACTATTTTACATCTTTGGCACTCTTGGAATATCTAGCCAAAGAAGGCATTCTTAGCCTTGGGACAATACGACGTAATCGCATACCTGATTGCAAACTCCCCCAGGATAAAGAGATCTCTAAAAAAGATCGAGGCTACTCAATTGAATATGTTGGCAGTATTGAAGGAACAGAGATCTCTACAGTTGCCTGGAAAGACAATAAAATAGTCACACTTGCTTCAAGTTTTGTAGGCGAACTACCTAAAGCTGATAAGGTGCGTAAATGTTATATAACCATTGATCGACCAAATATAGTCGGAGAATATAACCGTCATATGGGCGGCGTTGATTTGATAGATAGTATCATGGGAAGATATAAGATCAAACTCCGAAGCAAAAGATGGCAGGTTCGTATGTTTTACCACTTTTTGGATCTTGCTATGTCCAATGCCTGGTTGCTATATAAGAGAGTATATAAAACCAAAAACATGCAAGAGAACATATTGTCGTCAGCCGATTTCCGAGAAGAGGTTGGTACAGTATTATGTAAGATCGGGACAAAGGCAAATATAACACGGAGAAACATTGAGCCGGAAATTCAAGCCAAAAAGCGCAAAGGTCCAGCTCAGTATGTGCCCCCGGTAGCTGTACGCCAAGACCAAGTTGGTCATTGGCCTGTGTGGGCTGAGAAAAGGATCAGGTGTAAATATCCTAAATGTGGAGGCGTAACACAAACGCTGTGTGAAAAGTGTGGCGTAGCGTTATGCTACAATAAACAAAATAATTGTTATAGGGCCTTCCATACATCTTAAAGGAGCAGTTTGTGTCAATGTAACATATCTGTCACACTCCCCTTTTTTTCATTTTGGTACTTTTCTAATAAAAATAAAGAAAAATAAAAAAATACGTGTATTTTAATTTATTGAAAACTACCATAAAACTGGGTAATTTATAAATTTTACGAGGTTGAATTATAAAGGGTTAAAAGCTATTCTAGTTATCGAGTGTTTTGTCTTCTTCGCTCAAACTGAATTCAAAAGTCATTCGAAAGAGACAAAACATTAGAAGGTTTAAATATTTTTAAACTATGAATAAGGTCGCCAATTTATATTTTTTAATTTCGCACCAGGAATCTAGCTTAGAATCTTATTATTATATTATTAATACTTCACTGCACATTCAATATACAAAGAAAATAAACTAGATATAACAATTACATAAAGTACAAATGGCGGTCCTATCGCTTTTGACGATTTGTTACAGACAACCTTGGGATGAATATATGAAAAGTAAAAATAATTTGAATCTTGTCTAGTTTCAAATTATTTTTATTTTTATTCTATATTATTTATTCTATAATTCAAACAATTCGCAATATTTTTCCCATCACTACCAATCCCGGACAGCCGTCCATCCCGTAACAGTCCCGCTATATCCCATCCCTACAATCCCCAGGGGTAAGCAATTATTCATGCCGTAAAATGGATCCGCCAGTACACAGACATCAAAGTTTCCATACACCCGGGAATCGAACCCGCGACTGAGGGGCAACTGAAGTATTGTGTGATTTTTATTAGTGCCGTTGGATGAAGTTAATCAAAAGCTGTGTAAATAATGAGGGTATTCGCTTGTTTGGTTTTAATAATTGGTGTGAGATACAAGAGGTATTTGGTTCGATAAATGAGTTATTTTCACTAAGTAAAAATAAAATCTTAATGTGAGAAGAATCCTGAACCGACGAAAACGCATGAACACGTTGATGAAAGTAATAGAACGGTAATATATTCAGCGAGATAAATATATCGACGTATTTCTTTAAAAAAACTTGACAAACTTTACTGATGGCAGGTCTCTCATATGTGAGAGGTCATCTCTGGGTAGGTACCACCGCAATGTCTATTTCTCCCGTGAAACAGCAGTGTAAATGCACTTTTGTGTTTCGAATTGAAGGACATTTTAGCCAGAGTAACTACTGAACATATTGAGACTTACACCCGTATTCACAAACAATACTATGAGGACGCATAGTGTAGCCAAACGCACAGAATTGTCAATTTTGATTCATAAACAATACTTGAGTGATGAGTGACACTATGCGTTCACTTAAGAAGACCCTCAGGTAAAGAAACTCAACAGCTATTTTACGCAACGCATAGTGTCGATTGAAAACGTAAGTGACAGCTGTGAATGTAAATTACCATTTCATTTTATGTATTTTGCACTAAGGTTTTCTGTTAGGTTTTATCCATTTTCAATACAATGGATTACAGCAGCGAGGAGAAGTTCGACAATTATGTTGATGATACTTATCGTCCTGCGTTCGGTAAGGGCACCGAACGCAGGACGATAAGTGCAAGAAATATTATTCGAGATTTCAGGATCAGGATCAGGATCAGCCCATATACGTCCCACTGCAGGGCACGGGCCTACTCTACAATCGAGAGTACGATTGAGAGCGGTTAGGCCATATAGTCGACCAAGCTTGCCTAGTGCGGGTGGGTCGAGATTTACAAAATCCTTTTGATTTTTACAATGACAAACAATTTAGAAGACGCTATCGATTTACGAGGGATATTGTTCTTCATGCACTTTTGCCACTAGTCTGAAAGAGGCCTTTCAATACCGCCTATTCGCCAATTACTTGTTGCCTTAAGATTTCAATCATCTGGGAGTTTTCTGTTAGTAAACGGACTAGATGCGATTGCCAACATTTTCACGGTGGTCGCGGGTTCGAATCCCAGTGCACACCTTTGACTATTTGGAGTCATGTGTGTATTGATTCAAATTCAAATATTTTATTGATACATAAACAAGCTTACAGATATTTTATGTGTACGTTAACAACTGCATTAGTTCGGGAGAACTGTGTCGCAGTTATTAGCGCCCACCTCCAGGAGGGAAGACAATCGTATCACAAAAATATTCTTTGATAGTCAATCACCACGCGTTAAAAAGGTGAAGGAAAACATCGTTACGAAACCTGCATACCATAGCGATATATAAAAATTTCTATAGTATGTAAGTCCGCCAACCCGCATTAGGCCAGCGTGGAGGACTATATGGCCTTACCACGTACAATCAATCTCTCGATAGTAGAGGAGGCCCGTGCTCTGCAGTGGGACGTACATGGGCTGATGCAGATACGGGAGTTTTCAAGTTAGTACCTAATCATCTACGTATTTGGATGCAGGCTGCCTCCAACAGGTCACTGTTGAAATCATTGGGGAGGGGGGAGGCCTATGTATGTTAACACCCACAATTTACCGCTCAAAAATGTGGGAAATAAATTTTAATAAATATTTGGAACGTAAATATTTGAAGTTGTCAAAGACGTCACTCACGAGTAATTCGCGGGACATGCGCGGACACCAATTGTCAAACACCAGAGAGAAATTAGCAACAGTAATTGACCAATCACTGATCCGAATTGGACACTGTGCGTTCCCATAGTAAAAGGGTGACTCAAGTATTGTTTATGAATAAAAAGGCTGAGCGGAACGATCACTATGAGAAATGTCTTACTTAGCATAGGGTTACTTCAACACTGAGTAAAGTATTGTTTGTGAATACGGGCCTTAACATCTTAACTTAGGCAAGCGCAATGGAATGCCAAACATTGCTTTGTAATTCAAGGTGTTGGTTTGGTTCTGCTACGGCTCATGAGCGGTCGTATAGCTTACCATTGGGCGAACGGCATACAGGTCTCGTCATTCATTGCTACAAAAAAATCCGTAAGAATATATTTTATTTCAATCTTGACTTAAACTTCCAACAGTTACACGTCTACCCTAAAGACAGTTAGTTGAGTCGCGACAAGAGATCGCCACCAGGACAATCCATTAGCGCATTGTGTTCGAATCCCAAGGGAATGCCGGGACCAGTATCGACTGGAGAAAGCTGGGGGATTGTTGATACAAATGTTACTCAAAACCTCTGATTATTAAAAATAAGGTAATTAAATAAATAGATGTATATATATACATCGTAGTCACGTGATAATTTGATTGGTTAAACAACATTATTACCAACTCTTTAGATCATTTTAAAGCGGTAAAAAAGTTATTTAGCAAGAAACTATAGCAGGAAATGTGCTAGGAAGATGAGTTGTGCTATCAGAGGTGATAAAATGAGTATGAATAGACTGTAGCCTGAGTAATTTCCATCTGAATATATTTTTGTAGCATGTTTCCCGCATACAAGTCACCTGATGTTAAGTGATCACTACCGCCCATGAACATCCACAACGCTTGGATCATGGATATGTTGCCGAACTGTCAAATCGGGAAGAGAGCGGGATGGATAAAGAATAAAGGGAAGGGGTAGTGGGCATCCGACTATCTCACTCACCGAACGAAACGTGACGGCAAAGCTGTCGCTTCACGTCCATCTCCTAGGTTTCGATACGTGACGAGGCACGACCCTTCTGTACTACGTAAATTGATATGTCTACCTAATATGTCAGAGGAAATTATGCTTATTTTTTAAAACCAACAAGCCTTGTATAAATGGATTAACCATTTCAGGAATTCATAGACCTTAGGTTTGGCCCCTTAATACAAAAGATGACAGAAAGCCCCACAATATACTATAGACATTGATGAAAAAATTCCTTACAGTTATAAACGTAGGCAGTACTGCGCGGGTATCGATCCATCCCTCCTGGGAGCGCCCATTAAAGTATCGGATGTCCGCGCAAACACCGCCGATGCCAACGAAAAACGCGCTTTATGAAGCCGCGTTATATGAGACCGTGTTGTGTGAGGCTATGTATAACGTAGTAAATGTCCTACGCTCTTAATAGGGTTGGGTTCAAGGTTCGATTTGGAGCAGTATGTAATGGTTCCTTTAATCTAGTGGTATGTATTTTCCACCCAAATATGAAGCTAGGAAAAAAATAACAAAAAAACATAGTCATACCGACATAGATAGATAGGATATAGAGGACAACATCCTTACTAAATGTACAATATCGTTTTGACCCATCCGGGATCCGAACCTCCAATAATTCTTACAATATTACCATTAATGTATATGCTTTACTTACGAACCCTAAACCCATATTGTCTAATTACTACGGTGAATATTTGACGAAGTAAGAAAGCACAGATGCGTCCGTGTCTTAATGGGCTATAACGCTTAGAAACTTACTCAGACCTAATGCCACCTACTATTGCGGATGGATAACTGGAAAATGGCTTCTGGACTTTCTATGGATGGACTTTCCATACCATAGAAAAATAATAATCAGTATGGTATGCAGATTTCCTCACTATGTTTTCCTTCATCGTTTTAGTGCGTGGTAATTGACTATTAATGAATACATGACTCCGAAAGGTCTGAGGTGTGTCCTAG
Organism: Hyles euphorbiae; assembly: GCA_023078785.2. Taxonomy (NCBI): domain Eukaryota; kingdom Metazoa; phylum Arthropoda; class Insecta; order Lepidoptera; family Sphingidae; genus Hyles; species Hyles euphorbiae. Next base: position 1,163,471 of record CM041056.1, read on the forward strand.
GATTTGCTCCTGCGACAACCGTGAACATGTTAGCAACCACGTCTTGTCCGTGTTCCAAGAGGCCACCAGGAAAATGTCTTACCTAATAGTAAATAACTAGCGGTCGGGCCCGGCTCCGCCCAGGTGCATACACGTTTTAAAATGGCGGTCAAAATGTTTAATTCTGACTATCAGTTTAGAATATCAACCAATCGGACCACGAAAAACGTACAAAATTTCCTTGTATATGCTAGAAATATTACTATTGCTTTCCTCCTATAGGTCATAGCGTGATGATATATAGCCTATAGCCTTCGTCGATAAATGGACTACCCAACATTGAAAGAATCATTCAAATCGGACCAGTAGTTCCAGAGATTAGCGCGTTCAAACAAACAAACAAACAAACAAACTCTGCAGCTTTATAATATTATATATAGTATAGATTAACATGAGAGCTTATGAAATGTAATTATTTTCTTGATATCTTGCAAAACCTGTTGGTAGTGTATTTTGGTGTGGAGGCAAAATATTCGAAGGCTGATGAAATGACCACCAAAAACAATAAAACTTTATTTTATCTAACTGGCTAATCACAAAAAATTCAAGAACCTATTTTTTTAGCAACTAAATATTCAGAATAATCAAGAATAGACAATGTTAGATAACCCGTCTATGTTTTGCTACCGAGATTTCCAAATGTTCATAAACTGGAGTATGCAACCTAGGAAGCTTTAGGAGACCGAAGCTTTAGTAGGCGTTACACCTAATAAGTTGTCACTAGACCATTGACGCCGCAGTATAATTCGTACAAATCGTATGTTAGGTACGTTCCTACATACAAAAGGTTGGAATCAAAATAGTATGTTTGCTACAAGAACAAACGTTGGTATGGCAACAGTATGTTTGCAAACGCTACAAGAATCGTCTCAGTGCTTTGTCCTCCTGTCTAGAACAGTAGGGTAACCACAACTCAAACGTCTCTGTACAAACATCGAGACAAACAAACACGCAAGCAAATAAAATAGTGTGGGGCATCAGATCGAATTGATGTAAGAAAAACGTGGACATGCAATTTTGCAATTTTGCATACATAAACTCACGCCTTTTTCTCAGAAGGGATAGACAGAGGTGCTAACAGGACATCCACACTTCGCCTTTAGATTTATTAGCCTATAGCATTCCCCGATAAACAACCTATCCAAGACAAAAATATTTTTTTCAATTCGAACCGTATTTCTTGAGATTAGAGGTAAGAAACAAAAAAACAAACTCTTCAGGTTCATATTATATTAGTGTGTGTGTGTGTGTATATTCGATTATAGACGCGTACAACACTGCTATAAAATATTGATACGCGTCCTTGAGAGTATAAAATGAAAATGATTTTTTTATTGAATCCTTTAAGATATTCTACACCTTGAAATAAAACTATTATTTACGGATTTTATCGCGGATTTGGTTTAATTTTTACATTTTTATATATTCTACACCATTTAGATTCAGTAATTCTTTCTATCTACCACCCGGTTCGGAAAGCGATTTTCACTAGAGAAGAACGCTAGAAACTCTAGTGTTGCTCTTTTCAAATCTTATTTACAATTTAGTGACTATTACAAAAGTTACAAGTGGTTTAAATTAGAGCAGTTCATTAATAATTTGTTATTATATTTAAAAAATACGGACATGTATACGTTACATTAAATATGGCTGAGTGAAGGGAAGACGAACGAACGGAGAGTCAGTATCCTCCGCTGTATTGCAGGGGCACGCGTCCACTCATCTATATACACACTGCGTATTTGTATAGTGGTATTAATTTGAGCTCTTTGTAGTCCCACGAGAGAAAATACAAACGTGAATGTGTTTATAACACACAAAAAAATATTTCAAAATGTATGTATGTGTCGGGGTGTTCTTGTGTAAAATCCATATGATAAATAATTGTAAATTGGCCCTAAGGAATCTACGGGTAGTTGCAGAAGTAACTTTATTAAAGGAAACCCTGTTGTGGTTCTATTTCACTACCCACTGTCAGAGTAAGGGTGGGAGCATGACAGTTTGCAATATAAACCGCCTCCGAACCGCAGACAAGATATTGGAGATCCAGCAGTCGGCGGTGAAACAGTGACAAACGCGTGTTTACTAAAGTGTGTGTGTAAAGTAACAAGTTGTCGCAGATATTCGGATAAATCGTTAATCCGTTAATTATAACGTGTGGTGATAATTATAGTTAAATAATTAACACAATGGATTTTATTACCGTCATCCTACATCAGAAGCGGGATCGTCCTACGTTGTAGCCACAACCGCTTGGTTATCGACATCAGCTGGCGCAGATTCTGACACAAACTTCATGGACTCTACGATGAAACGAAATGCAGACGGCAGGTGCAGAGCACGCTCCGCCGCGCCAGTCCGAACTGCTGTATCGGCGCAGCAAAATCAAATCTTAATACATAAGACCTTCTTAGTAGTTGGACCAAAAACAAGCCCACTGAGTTTGATTCGCTGGATCTACTCACAGCTGGGTCGTGTCGCGTTATTTCCAGTGGTAAAGTAAGCCCGCTGAGTTTGTTTCGCCGGGTCTTCTCAGGACAGGGCCGCGTTGGATCCGGTGGTAATTTTAAAACGTTTATACCTACGTCACGTTTCGTATATCCTCATGGTCCAAACAACGACAGGGTGCCCGTGCACTCTTATTACTCCCGAAACATAGAATCAAGCTAGGCTCGATGACAATAATCGACCCACGCATTTAAGCTACTATTGATACCAAGAGTTTTTTAGAAATAGCATTTAGTAAAAGATTTGTAAGGTGAACGTTTTCATAGACACAGTTCACATGAAGTAATTTGATAATTAGTAATTACTATAATTATTGAGGGGTTTCTTTGAGACCTGTGAAAAAAGAAGACAAAATACAGTCTGATCTGCCAGAGTTATGCAAAAAAAAAGGAAATTTGTGTAAGCTAAAGGGGAATTATCCCGGTCTAGCATAGTTCGGTCCAGTTTTAAAACTGAAGGAACAATCTGCGCACTTGAATGGTTGTCTGAAGGGAATACTTTCCGGACTAGACTGTATAATAATTATTACCATTTTGCGAATTGTTATATTATGTGAACTGAGTCAGGATGAACGAACAAATGATTTCTTTAAATGATGTATAGACAGTAGACACACACACGAGGACGTGTCTCGTCAGTATGGCCGTGTCGGGGTGTTCTTGTGTAAAATCCATATGATAAATAATTGTAAATTGGCCCTAAGGAATCTACGGGTAGTTGCAGAAGTAACTTTATTAAAGGAAACCCTGTTGTGGTTCTATTTCACTACCCACTGTCAGAGTAAGGGTGGGAGCATGACAGTTTGCAATATAAACCGCCTCCGAACCGCAGACAAGATATTGGAGATCCAGCAGTCGGCGGTGAAACAGTGACAAACGCGTGTTTACTAAAGTGTGTGTGTAAAGTAACAAGTTGTCGCAGATATTCGGATAAATCGTTAATCCGTTAATTATAACGTGTGGTGATAATTATAGTTAAATAATTAACACAATGGATTTTATTACCGTCATCCTACATATGCAAAATTTAAAATGTTTTTTAAGAGTCTGAAATGCTATACTTCTTGTTAATTACATACTTTTTTAATTACGATGCGTCTGATGCCAATTGCAACGCAATTCTGATAGATTTATCCAATTACAAGAGATCCCCGGAGCTCGAAACATTTATGCCTGTTTTTTTGAAGTGAAAACTTCTTTAGCGGCGTTGAGCACTTTTTCTGTAATGGGTATAAAATCTTAAACTCGCGTCAGGACACGTGACCTGATCGTAAGACGAAAAGCGTAAGACGGATGGAGAGTAGACAGCTGTCAGTTAGCTGTCAGTTTATAAAGCTTTGATGAATTGCCAATGATTTTGAGTGGAGATTTCAACATAAACTTCGCAGACGATAAAAATCAACTATTAATTGAATTTTTAAATAATGAATTTGGTTTAACTATGTCGAATGATCGCAATCTTAGCACAACGAAATACAAAACTACTATTGATGCGGTCTTTATTAGACATTTAAATAGGTTCGAATCAAAACTGTTCGTTTCTTACTTCAGCTACCATAAACCTATCGTATCAGTTTTAGAGATTGGCGATGTTAGTTCTGGTAATGATGATGGTGAAAAAGTCGTTGAAATTATGGATGAAAGTTGATTTTTCGGAGAGATAAACTTTTTAATGTAAAATAATTGTAATAGTTTTAAAGTGTTAAATTTTTAATGTAATATAAATTGTCATGTTTGTGTACGATATTTATTGCTCTGAATGGCGAGACGGCAATAGCATTCGCCGATGGTAAGCGATACGACCGCTCAGGAACAGTAGCAAAACCAAACAACACCTTGAAATACAAATCAATGCTTTGCGTTCCACTGCACTCGTCGTCCTGAGACATACGATTTTAAGTCAAGTTCAATATGTCCAGTACTTACTCTGGCTACAATTTCCTTTTAACAGAAACACAATAGCGCATTTACACTGCAGTTTGGCGGGAGAAATAGACATTACGGTGGTATCTACCCAGATGGCCTCTCACATATGAGAGACCACCAGTCTCAAAATAACTATCTGAGGGACCTATAGTGTCGACTTACTTATTTACTTATTTACATTTTAAGTATGTAAGTTCATGTAAAGTTTATAGTCGAAATTGAATATTGTGACTGTCATCTCGAAGTTCTTTCGTATTGCCGCTATAACCTACATAATAATTTCACCTACCTTCCTACGTGTATCAAAGTATATTCCCTATTCTCCCGTACATTCCCCCGTATCCCGAGCGCTCTATGTTTGCCCGCTCCTTAATTAGCTGTAGTATCATCGCGCCGTGTTTGTGCGGGGTAAACACGACGCGCCTCGAGCGCCAATGAGTTAGTGCCGCTGTGGCGATTCTTTTAATGATGGCAGATCGACGATCGGTTTGTTTATTATGTATCACTAGCGGCCCGGCCCAGCTTCGCCCGGGTACAAATAGATTTCTGTACAATAATATGTACGTATTATACATATAAACCTTCCTCTTGAATCACTCGATCTATTACAAAAAAACCGCATCAAGATCCTTTGCGTAGTTTTAAAGATTTAAGCATACAAAGGGACATAGGGACAGAGAAAGCGACTTTGTTTTATACTATGTAGTGATGGGAACTGTTGATGAAACGAGAGGCCGCGGGTTCGACTAGACTATAAATCATTTAAAATATGGTGAAAGACTAATTGACCTGATAATACGCCAAAAGAATTTGTAAGGTTATCTGACGGAATTAAAACAGCTCAATGATGGTGATAAAATCTATCAACTCCCTGCGGTGATAGAAGACTGCTAAGCTTCGATAAATGTGAGTTTTGTGGAGTTTAGACTGCAGCTGTAAAACGAGAGGTCGCGGGTTCGATCCCTGCACCGAGAGAAATGTTTGTGTGGTCCACAAATATTTCTTTCGGGTCTGGGTGTCGGAGTCTCTCGCAGTACCTGATACTCATGACACAAGACTCGATCTTAGTGTGAGCTCAGGACTATGTATGTGACTGTTGGGTGTTATTTATTTTATCTATATATATGTATAAAAGAAAGTCGTGTTAGTTACAGTTCTTTAGTTATAAATAACTAAAGAACGGTTGAACTCATTTGGTGGAAAATTGGTGAGGGGGGTAGTTTAGAACCACAAAATGTTTTCATTACAATGAAATAAAATAATTATTAGTATCTTAGACCTTAGACATTATTTCTGGCAAAATAATATGGTGATACCATTGAGGTATTTTACTAGAGCGGACATCGGGAACAAAATTTCTGCGTATGATGCGTGCACACGGAACACATGTGCCCGGTACACATTGAAGCGAGAGGGAAGATATATTACTTCATTGGCGTGACAGAGACTGAAATAGAATGTACCCTTCATTTTGTCCGCGTGCACGCACACACACACACACATGTGTACACATCTCACCTGCACGATCTGATGGTCCAGCTCGGCCAGCGCTCGCAGCAGGTGCGCGGTCCTGGCGGCGCGCACGAACACGCCGCTGTGCGCCAGCCCCGCGCCCGCCGCGAATAGCATGCAGAACTCAGCGCGGGAACCGCACACGCCCGTGCCCAGGGCGCAACGGAGGGACTGGATCGCTGATGTGCGCTCCGGACCCTGGGAGGACACGGTGGAATTAATCCTGGTCGCAATAGGGGCTTTTGGCGATCATCGTCATCACATCAGCCACAGAAGTCCACTGCTGAACACAAGCTTGCCCCAAGGATCTCCACATTGACCTGTTGAAAGCGGCCTGCATCCAGCGACTTTAGCCAGGTCAGCCGTCCATCTACAGTGGAGACCACGTATAAGCAAGCGAAATGTCGGGCGCCCGTCAACCCTATCATACTCTAAAAGTAACTCAAAATTAATAAATTGCTTTGTAATTCAAGGTGTTATCTATTTTGCTACTGTTCATGTGCGGTCGTATTGCTTACCATCAGGCGAACGGCATGCTCGTTTCGCGATTCATAGCAATGCAATTCAATGTGCAATTATTTCGCCTGTTTTTAAATTATACTGCGGAGAAGTATTTTGAAGCGTTATGAATATCACATATAATTTGGACACCGAAGTGGTTATGACATCTTCACAACGCAAATTTAATGCGTTGGGTTCAGTTCGTTTATTTTTTATGTACAGTTTCGACCACGCAGTTTCACTTTGTCAATATGAACAATATCAACGTCCCTATAATATGATTAAGTGCGCCACAAGTTCCTTGACACTAAGACAAATACAAAAAATAATATATAAATCTCAACACTCACGACATCGACTTCGCAGGGGTGGCAGAGATCAGCGCAGACTGTGAGCAGCGTCTGGACGCTCTCGCGCGCCTCTCCCGCCTTCTCGGCTCGGGATATACAACCGCACAGGCAGAGGTAACTGCAACAAATTCATTAAATTAGTTACATGCCAACAGTAAAATTGTCAAGTCTTCTTTTTTGACGGCAAATATCTACGGCACAGTGCCTCATTTCACCACACATACAGTCAAACATATAGGGTATATCCACCAGATTAGGATCGAAAAAGTAGTCAGTTTGTAATGTAATGAGTACAAATACAACGAAACTAAACATTTCACCAAAATAGACGACAATTTTTTTGTAACCGTTTTTAGGTGGTAAATACATAATTGTTAATCAAATAACGATTTAAGACCTAGCGTACCATAGAGTCGTTAAAAATAAAACCGTGTAAATTATTATTTTAGGAAATCTATGTATTTATCACCCAAATACGACGATAGGATTTGTTTTCAGTTTGGATAGACCTCGTACAGTCTGCAAACAGCAATAACACATTTCTTGGATCCCACTGCAGGGCACGGGCCTCCTCTACAATCGAGAGTACGATTGAGAGTGGCTAGGCCATATAGTCCAACTCGCTGGCCTAATGCGGGGTGGCTCGTCGTATCGTTGAGTCTTCTAGTATTGGCAAAATCTCCTAAATATGATTTTAAAAATATCCAAAAGACATTGGTCTAATCTCTAGAGTCTAGAAAGGTCTAGAAAAGTAACAAAAAGGCTAGTCGAAATTACAAAAGATTATACCACGACGCGAAAACACAATTTACATATTCGTTTACCGCACAAAGTTTTACCTCTGTGCGATTAAAAATTACAAAAACATGAACATAAACATATGAATAAATTAAATTGTAATCAAATGTATGTGAGAAATAATACCATTTCCGCAAACAAAAGACGATAATGAAAGCGGCGATGTCTCTTTTATTTTGCCATGTTGCGTTAAAGGTAAGCTTATTTTAGTATTATATCTAGTATGAAAAGCTCATATAAATAAAGTTATTTTGAATTATTAGGAAACAGCTTACAACACAATACATTCGGACTAACTTCTCGGTGCATAAAAGAAAGTTATTTCAACCATTTTAAAGATAGGAATTTGGAAAAACTATTTTTAGTATTCACTTATGATGTATAATTTATCTGAAGCTTTTTATTTGAAGTTGAAACTCATATTATTATTACGTTGTCGAAAACCTCCCTAACAAAGAGAACACATAAACATGACAAGATGGTGTTTGCTAAAACAAATTATTAAATAAATCAAACATACATTCATACTGTACGCAAACAAACAATCCACTTTTGTTCCGATATCAAATCTATCTCCCAAGAGATGGCCACTCGATTCCAGCAAGGGGCGGAGAGTGCAAACTTAAATATTGCATCCTAATCATATTTAAATTGAATGAAAACTTCCTCTTAACCGGACCGCTGGCAAATCCGAATGAAAAGCAAACAACACTTAGCGTTGGCTCCACACGAAAACAAACCCGCCGGGATTGGATTATGTTGTACCAACTCACGGCCCGCGGGCAAACTCCAGCCCGCTCCACAAATAACCAAACTCCAGATACACCGGCCCGCGCGTCACACACTACGCTCCCTGTACGTGCTCTCACAACACTCGCTCCTGAGCTCTCATCCACTACCTTCAGCTCGTCGCTCCGCCGGCCCGCGCGTCACACACTACGCTCCCTGTACGTGCTCTCACAACACTCGCTCCTGAGCTCTCATCCACTACCTTCAGCTCGTCGCTCCACCGGCCCGCGCGTCACACACTACGCTCCATGTACGTGCTCTCACAACACTCGCTCCTGAGCTCTCATCCACTACCTTCAGCTTGTCGCTCCACCGGCCCGCGCGTCACACACTACGCTCCCTGTACGTGCTCTCACAACACTCGCTCCTGAGCTCTCATCCACTACCTTCAGCTCGTCGCTCCGCCGGCCCGCGCGTCACACACTACGCTCCCTGTACGTGCTCTCACAACACTCGCTCCTGAGCTCTCATCCACTACCTTCAGCTCGTCGCTCCACCGGCCCGCGCGTCACACACTACGCTCCATGTACGTGCTCTCACAACACTCGCTCCTGAGCTCTCATCCACTACCTTCAGCTTGTCGCTCCACCGGCCCGCGCGTCACACACTACGCTCCCTGTACGTGCTCTCACAACACTCGCTCCTGAGCTCTCATCCACTACCTTCAGCTCGTCGCTCCACCGGCCCGCACGTCACACACTACGCTCCCTGTACGTGCTCTCACAACACTCGCTCCTGAGCTCTCATCCACTACCTTCAGCTCGTCGCTCCACCGGCCCGCGCGTCACACACTACGCTCCCTGTACGTGCTCTCACATCACTCGCTCCTGAGCTCTCATCCACTACCTTCAGCTCGTCGCTCCACCGGCCCGCGCGTCACACACTACGCTCCCTGTACGTGCTCTCACAATACTCGCTCCTGAGCTCTTGTCCACTAATACTAAGCCAGCCCTATAACTAAGATTTGGTTTGCTCAAAATGTAAATTTTCTCCCGGGGTTTGTAGAGCGCAGAGTAAAGAGAAAAAGTAATAATTTGGCAAATGAAAAATCTCGCAGTGCAAGCATCTTCCGCGGCCCGCGCTGTGTTCAATTATATCTTATGTAAATATTTGCACCGATTGTACTCGAGTACAACAAGCTCAGCGGTTCTCAACATTAATGACCATATTTAAAGCATTTATTCTGTATCATCTAATAATTGCAAATAATTGTACAATAAACACAAAATATCACCTACGAAATTAAATTTACGTGTTCCAATTAGGTTTTTCCGAGATGATAGACTCGATAACATGTTCGATAAGTTTTGTCTGAGATAAGTTATTCAATTTCTGAGCACTACAGGTTAATTTGCAATATCCAGGCTGAAAAAGTATGTACCGCCTTTTTTTAACCATTATAAAATTTAATAAAAGCTTCTGGAAACCATAAGAAAATTCTTCAAATTCTTATCAATCGTTCATAAAACCGATAGTTCAGAGTTGACTCCCATGCATTCTATCAGTTTTACTCAATATATTCCAAAGCCCCCCGCTTTGAGAGCTGCTGGCCCGCTGCCTCGGCGAGGGTTGTTACCGGTTCGTCGGCAGATTCACCACTTAATCTACAGTAAGCGGCGTAAGACGGGAAAATTGGACAGACGTCTGCTAAGATCTCACTCAGTGTTGAACCAGCGGCCCCTTACTACTACACAAACCTTGGATTTGCAAGGATTATAGTGATTTAATTATATTGGTATTGTGCAATTGATAATAATTAAGTTTATTTTAATACTTATGATTTATTAATAAAAGAAATAAAAGCGCTTGTGACGACGTCGCTCGGTAAGATCGGACTCACAGTCAGATTATTCACAATAACACCTATTTTCAGAAGTTGTAGAGCCACGCTGTTGTCAGTCATGACTTAGCATAAATGGGCAGGCTCGTCAGGGGCGTCACTGTCTCATAGAAGGTCGACGTGCATCTTTGCTGTTTCATTCCTTCAGTGAGTGAGATTGTTCAATGCCCAATTGCACTTCTATCTTCTCATCCTATATCCTTCCCACTCCCCTCCCAATTTGATGGGCCAGCACCATATCCATGATAAAAGTGTTATGGACGATCATGGACGGCAGTCATCACTTACCATCAGGTGACCTGATTGCTCCTTTGCCGGACCTATGCTATAGAAAAAAAAAACATTATGCACGTTCTGAACATGTTTTATTCAAATCGAGGTTCTCTGAGCCCAAAAAATCTTCTAATTTCAAGTCGGCACATGCACAAGATCCATATATGTTGTATATGACTATGATTTTTAGCTATTTACGTTACTCCTATATTCCTAATCAGAAACCAAAATAATCAACAAACCTATTCAATAACTACACCTACAACTTCTTGCGACCTTTATCGGCCCTAATGCGTGTCTAAACTATTCAAAAGAACGTTTTTTACATATCCCGCCAAACCCTTTGAATTCCGACCAATTAAAATCGTAACACAACCGAATACTTCTATTATCAAACGCCACTATAAAAAAGGCTGTTAAAAAACATGGCGCCGGCGGCACGCAAAGAATTTCAAATTTCGAACGAGCCGTTCTCGTGTCGCTATTGGTTAGATAGCGAGGTGGTTTTATTTGCCGCTTAGTGATTGGTTGTTGAACTTTATACGTCGCTAGATAAAGGTGTATTTTATAAATGGAATTGTGTCTGTATGGTCAGTTGAAGGATGACCTCAGAGCGAAGTTCGCGATAGTGTAATCTAAATAGTTTTAAGTTTTACAGATTTGAATGAAATTTTAACTGAGGTATCGGGCTTCATCAATAGGTGTAGTAAGGTACTGGATTCCATTCCCAAACTAGACGTAGAGTTTTCCATCGAAAAATAAGATTTAAACAAGATTGGATAAATATCAACGATTTAAATTATTAAGATGGCGTAACCTCTAAGCAAAACAACTAGATTAAGGTAGTTAAACTAAAGATTCAGCTGTTTTGTTATTTGTAGATGATATTTTCGAACAGTAATCTTAAAGCAATCAACAAAATATGTAAAAACATCAATTAAAACTAACAAGAATCGGATAACAGCTGACACAAAAAAGAACATACAGTCTTATTGGGAACGCCACATACTAATTTTTCGTACAATATTTAACACTAATGTTACATAACACGTTTTATAATCTATTCCACTCATAAATATTTACATTTATAAACATCCCACGCTCAAAAAAGCGCCATAAGTAATCACAGATATAAATATCCCACTAAAAAGCTAGTAAAAAGCAAAATACCATTTGAATATAAAAAGAAACAAAACATTCACAGAGTGAACTATGAATTTATAACGCGTCACGAGTGTAGTGATTTCATATTATTTTCATAAATTATACTTCGGGTACAGGATGTTACAATTTTTTCAATCTATAATTTTATGGTTTCCAAAAACTGAAAGTGAAGTCATGAAAACCTAAGATGAAAGGTTGACTGCGTCTAATATAAGGGTGTTATTGAACTGGGATGCGTATACAGCACACGTCGAAAGTGTTATTTCCATATAGAATATGTCAGCGCCGCTTTTATCGATAATATAGAGTTCTAGCAATGCTGCTAATGTGTTAAAAAAACCACAGCGGTTAAATTGTTATGTCGCATTATCTGAATGATCGAACAAAACGCAACAGCGAATATGTTACTTCGCAGGTATCCGTAGTAATATTGGCTACGCGCAACATAGACTTGCTACGTATAAAATACAAGCACACTGTTATTCCATCTAAAATTTTAAAACGCACTGCATTTGTTAAATAATCAAATTCCGAACTTTCATAATTTATCGTACACTCATTTTTCCTAACCCCGAAAATGTGAAAAACATTAAACCACACATCAGTTTTAAGGCTAGCCTAAATACTCCGCGCACCCTGTATAACGGTACGCTTGGCGCCGATGATTCATTGCGAGCGCGGCGCGGGCCAATCACGGCGCGTTCTAAATACGAACGCGCTAATGGAAAGGCGCGCTTACGAGATGCGCCTGCGCATCCGCGTGGATGGTGTTGCCAGGGTTGACGTGAATTGGGAGTATTCCGGAAATTGTAGGATAAATTACCGTCAGCAGTTATTTATTGATTAAGGTTGAATGATTTTTCTAAGATAACAGTACGCTTTCGGAAGTTTCATAAACCTTTCAGTTCCTAATACATTCCATAACAATACAATTACATGGGAAATATTATACCACATCGAACATTTCGTTACCAGTTTCTTGCTATTTCTTGGTCAATATTTAATTACATTAGTAGCTGGAACAAAATATTGCAATTGTAATATATAAAATAATTTATTTTTAATTGTTATTGAGCATACAATTTAACTAACCCCGTTAGTGGACTTCGTAGATAAGTATATTAATAATTTATTGTTCTAAATACATATTTCACTGTCCAGTACAAATCATATTTTATTATTGCAACAAATCCCCATAAATATCACAAATTAAAAATATCCATGGGTAATTCACGACACGCATCTGGCAACACGTAAAGAAAGCACTCAGCGCACGGAACAATTTATGGCTCCTTTAAAATGTTTTCGTTCTTAATTTCAGTTAGATAAAGTGGGCCGCGTGTGTTTCGGCGCCTTTGGCGGCGCGGCGGTGCGCGCGTCAAACGTGCGGCGCTTTGACATTAGGAAGACCAGTGTAAGTTGAACTGTCTTAATTTTGGAGGATATGCCCTGAATATGATTTTGTAAAGTTATTGCAAGGCAGTTTTAGTAGTAATTGCCATTAAATTTGAAACTGCTATGCGATAAAACTATGAGATAAAGCTGTCTAGAATATTTCATTTTAGAAAAATACATACAAAGGCGATTTACGCATGTACTTGCATAAATCAGCAACATTTGCATGGGAAAACATAAATTTACCTCAAAATAACTATTTACATTTAAACAATGCGAAATAACCATTAATTTTGAGTTGTCCGACAGTAAGCATTCATATTTTTGACGTACATTGTTTTTTTTATACACTCATTCATTACTCTACAATAAATAGATGGACTTTTGAAATAAAATCGCAATTCGTATTCCACAAAAAAGTAAAATGACATTACACTACATTTTTGATAGCACAAACAAGATCCAGCCAAAACCGACTCACGCACCCGAGGGGTCTTCACAAACTGGTCACCCCAAGCATCCGAAGCGCCCGCGGAACTTTAATTCAGTATTAACAATTTATTTTAATTGATGCGGCGGTAATGGAAGGAAGACTTGTTTGTTTTGACGCGTCCGTGCGCGGGCGTTTTGTCGCCGCGTTTGTTTATGGACGGGATGTGGCGGGATGTGTTCTCGACCACCTCGTTCGTATGAGGAAATTCGATGGACTAATGTTTCCAATATTTCTATTATTTACAGATGATGGTGTACCAGGACAAAATATTCATAGTTTTTTATTGCTACAAATTGCAATACGAGAATGCCATTCAACTGATTATAAACGATACGACTGCTCATGAACAATAGCAAGTTTGCTTTAGCTTCTGTTCGTCTAGTCTTTTTTTTATTGCAGTGAATGGCGAGACGAGCATGCCGTTCGCCTGATGGTAAGCGATGCGACCGCTCATGAACAGTAGCAAAACCAAACAACATCTTGAATTACAATGCTTGGCATTCCACTGCGCTCGCCATCCTGAGACATAAGATGTTAAGTCTCAATATTTCCAGTAGTTACTCTGGCTACAATGTCCTTCAATCCGAAGCACAACAGTGCATTTAAACTGCTGTTTGACGGGACAAATAGACATTGCGGTGGTACCCACCCAGGCAGCCTCTCACATATGAGAGACCTACCACCAGTAGTACCACCACTTAGTTCTGATCGTATCGCTTACCATCAGACGAATGGCAAGCTTGTCTCATTTATAATGCAGGCTGGCGGACTTTACATGCCATGAAAATTCTTACAAATCGCTATGGTATGTAGGTTTCCTCACAATGTATTCCTTCCCCGTTATAGTGCATGGTGATTGACTATCAATACACACATGACTACCACAAGTCAGAGTTGTGACCTGGGTTTGAAGCTGCTACCACCATGAACATATTAGCACCCACGTTTGACACTTTATTTTATCAGCGTTAAAATTATCCTGATTAAAAACTTGCACTAATATCCCAAACTGAAGTGCGTGGTGGCCTTTTGGTAAACGGACTAGACGCGACTGCCAACATACTTACGGTGGTCGCGGGTTCGAATCCCAGGGCACACCTCTGACTTTTCGGAGTCATGTGTGTATTGATAGTCAATCACCACGCACTAAATCGGTGAAGGAAAACATCATGAGGAAACCTGCGTACTACAGGGATTCATAAGAATTTCTATGGTATGTAAGTCCGCCAACCCGCACTAGGCCAGCGTGGTGGACTATATGGCCTAACCGCTCTCAATCGTATTCTCGATTGTAGAGTGGGCTCGTGCCCTGCAGTGGGACGTATATGGACTGATACAGATACAGAATATCCCAAACTAATACATCTTTAACCAAATAAACCCATTAATATAATAAGTAAACATAACATTGCGCAACAGGTGCGGGGGCAGTTAAATTTAACTCAACTATAAATGGACCGCGCCATTAACCAAACGAGGCGCTGCCGTTTTATTAACCCAAAAGATTTCTAATCACTTGTTACTGGTAATAAGGCAGAATTACGTAGCAATATTTATAAAAACATATATTTTAATAAAGAAAAATACTTAACATGGGACAATGCCTAGACTAGACCAGTAGACATCGATTTCTAGAATTTCTTATTAAACTTCATGTGTGTATAAAATTTCTTTGTATCTTAATTAATTGTGTTCCAAGTCCAATGCTATTTTTAAAAGTTTCTCCATTTTGATCTAATATAAATTGTCCAGGCACGGAATTTGTACTAAAATATTCAAATGCTCTCCCTGTATCACATTTATTATAGAAATAGACTCAGCTATCTGTCGTCGAAACCTCATAGTCTTTGGCCCCTGAACCAATATCACTAGACTGCTCAACTATAGAGTTTTAATCTATTCGAGTTATTCCATATTTAAATTTAAAATTTAAAAAATCATTACCGATAACAAAACGTAACCCCGTAACATACCCCAGACACATTAAGACATAGTTTTTTACACTAATAAAACGCAAAATATATTCAAATGTGCATACAATTGAAACACGCCCCTCTATAAAACAGCATTAACAAAACGTGCATTGGAATCGCGATGGGGACTAGGAATAATGTATGCACAGTTGGAGAATTAACTTATTATTGTTGTTTGAATGAGAACGAATTGAGTGAGAGAATATTGTTTTATTTGGAGCTTTGGGGCGATGAATAAAAACTTTTTGTTGTAAGTTCATTAATCAATTTTAGGCGTGCAGGTTGGTCGCATAATGGTTACCATAAGGCTTTTCTTATTAGTATGTATACAATTATATTTATGAAGATAAGATAGAGACGAACAAGAACCCCTTAGAATAACCTTCCTTCTTTTTAATCTTTTTTCCTTCCCGCTCTCTCAATTTGACGGGCAACACATCCACAATTCAAACGTTATGAACGTTCATGGGCGGCAGTAATCACTTACCATCAGGACCTGCTTGCTCGTTTGCCGGAAATAATATAAAAGTAGCTTGCTGGGAATACATGGTCACCATCGCCTTTAAGTATCATTAATATCTGATTATAGAAGTCAGATTTCCCGTCGTCGGCAAATATCTCTTCACCGAATGAAACGCAATATGCAAAACTTACATCACGTCTGTATTCTTCGAGACAAGGAATACGGTCGGTTCTTTTTAAAAAACTTGCTTGAATACACACACACTAAGATGATTCTAGCATTATGGGTTATTTTGTAAATACACATGTGTATCTGCATAGATCCATATACGTCCTACTCCAGGGCACGGATCATCTCAAAAATGGAGATTACGATTGAGAGACTTTACTTGCAAAGGGCATACAAATACTCATACTATACTGTAGTAAAACTACTAAAACATAATACTTAAATTTAAATGTTTAATTTTGTTATCTTTTCTTCTAGAATTGTCTTAGAATAATCGATATCACAAACCCTTTAACCTAATTTTTAGTATTCATATTAGCTTAGGACTTGTTAGGTAGGCACGGCTGATTGTAATCGAATTCCTACTCGATCACAATCAATCGTGCCTAGGCTGGAAATCCAAATTATCAAAACAAAATTTAAAGAAACAAATCCAAATTACGAGCAAAATTTTTGTCAAATTCGAACCCACACCCACACGTATGCATCCCTCGTAACGCCGGGCGGAGCCGGGTAATCCCGCTAAGTGATTCCCGAGTAAGTAATGCTTTGATGAATGAAATTAAATCGCACAAACAAGTGCGCGCGGCCCGCGCCCTGTGTCGCGGGCGAGCCGAATGACGGCTAGTGACGTCATCATACACTATCGATATTTTAGACCAACATGCATTAGGCTAGTGTGGTGGACTTTATAGCCTAACCACTCTCAATCGTACTCTCGATTGTAGATGTGGCCAGTGCCCTGCAGTGGGACGTATATGGGCTGATACACATACAACAAAAAGTTTACAACGTAGCGTACCAGTAAATGTAAAAACGCCACAAAAATTGTCTATTACCGCATAGACTTATTCACGGGTAACTTCTATAATTAAGAGGAATTGAAATCAAGACCTCTGAATTTTTGGTTAAATCCTCTCCCAATCATAATTTTGTTCACACTCTTATGAACCCATCATATCAGAAATCATACCTACCCTTTATTACCTTTGTAAGAGCTTAAAAAGTCCACATCCACTGTGGATTATCAAAAATGACAAAAATGTTAACAGCCATCAATCAATGTGATCTTCATAGAAATCAAAACTATGAAAGTATAATTTTTTGACAACCTTGATACTCTGATATAAAATAAAATGAAAAGCAGCCAAAATATGAATATTAAACAAACAACATTTTATTTCAACCAGAGGCCTAAGTCCAGCGTCCATTGTACGCGAATGGCTTGATGATCATGATGATAATGAGTTTATTAACAATTTTTTCTCTTTTATAAAACCTCACAATTACTTCAAGTAATTTAATCAATCAGTCAATCTACTTGTAAAAAAAATATCGATACCAATAACACCACACCCAATCCCTACCATTCGCCAAAAAGAACATCGCGTTTCGACATGTGCGCGACAATCTGTCGTTGTAAAGCGAGCTCTCTCGACAATCCACCCTCTCTTTCTACCATACATACTGTGGTATATTCCATCCCTCTCCCCCGCCCCATGTTTCCACCCCGCTACACCCCGTCAGTACTCAACGCACTGATAATAGGCGGAATCTATTGGATTTCGCCTTGTCCAATACTATTTGCAATGTGCGAAGTGGCGTATAATGTTAGCTGGCGACAAAAAAAAAATATAAAGCTAAAAAAATCATTAGAAAGAAAGAAAGGCATATCTATTTGTCAAACAAGACAAAGGACATACTCGCTTATCAAAAATTTACACATACAATGTACATACATAATAATACTTACAATAAACGAGAATGCACATCGCATCGCTGTGACAAAGTAAGTGACCACTCAGCTAAGAATTTTACAAAATTACATTTTATGTGTTGAAAATATAGGTAAATATTTTCTTTTTTTTATGGATTGGTCTGGCAAATAGCAATCGATGTAATGGCAAGCAATTACCAAATATGGCTCACCTATAATATGTACATCCTATGCGTTTACCTTTTTAATATGAGGAGAAAGGAAACTTGGTAAATACCTCTTATTATGAGACAGTAATTTCTCCTCGGTCTAACCTGTCCACAACAACTTTAGAATAGTTTGATATCTTTAAAGGTGTATATTTAAGTTATACACCTACAATACAAAAAAAATACAATAACAATTCGTCGCTTTTTTGCAAAATGTTAAGTTGCATTGTGTCTGAAGTCACTAAAACTACCACCTGGCTTCGCTTTCGGTCACAGTCTAGATATACCCTATAAATTCAATATCTGTTAAGGCAGTTGTAGTTCTCTTTTAACGCACAATATAATTATTTCCAACGTCTCTATATTACTTTTCCATCTCGTTTCCGAAACAACACCCAACCATGCCAATGCATAATAAATCAAATTCCTTAAAATTTGCATTAATCTGTTAAAATCACATGCACTTCCCCATTCAGGCGACGGGGGGCAATCTGGCGGGCATTACACCCCCAATTGAAGACGCAAGTGGTGTGAATCCCACGCCGAGAGTCGAACCCGGGCGTGAACGGCACCTGGCCGGTCTCACGGCACTTAGCGTCAAGTCGACAGCTCGGGATGACGTGTTTTGGTTTAAAACTTCAAGTTCTTGGGGATATTTTAGTTCTAACAGATGAAAAAATACCTTTTATTTTGAATGCCTGGATCACACAATATATCGGAATCAATTCATGTTCTAATTATTGGAAATAGTAATGTCTGCAGATGTGTAATAAAAAATTTGATCTTCATAAGAGCAATTTTTTTACTATAGCTTAATGACAAACTAGATACTCTAATAATAAAGATGGAACAGAAGCCCAAATATCTATGTAATCCTTTTTGCACTGTACAGAGATACTATCAAGATATTTGGAATTATATAAGATATGGCATGGGACTGCCGTCCGATGCCAATGGATACTCTGCCTGGGCGGCATTGGCACTTACCATCAGGTGCAATGCCGCCACTATGCCAGGATATTATAAAAAAAAAAAATACACACTAAAAATAATAGTACAAGTAGCGGCCTTATCACACTGGTAATTTCTTAGAGACAACCATGGGTTATATTAAAAGGAGATAAAAACGGCAAATATCAAAATTAAACAAACACAATTTATTCAAACCGTGAATCAATCCGCTATCCTCACATGAACGCCTCTAAGTATGATGTACAAGTGTTATTCCCCACAATATCGTGGTACAACAGCGCAGCGGGCGACACCGCGGGGCGCGCATATAGACGTCACTCGACGATTTGATTTATCGTGTACTAAACAGGGAATTGATGTTAACTGACCACTGTTGAATTTAATTCTCCGTTGGTGACAGTTAAAACCTCGAAGTTTTTTGTTTTAATCCGAGACAGATTGACGACAAATTAATGCTAATAAAAACCGTCGCTTATGATGATGACTTTTCAGAGTCATTTGTGTATTCATAGTCAATCACTACGCACTAAAACGGTGAAATTCTAGCGTATGTAAAGTCCGCCAACCCGCACTAGGCCATCATGGTGGATTATTTGGCCTAACCACTCTCAATCGTCCTCTCGATTGTAGAGGAGACCCGTGTCCTGCAGTGGGACGTACTCATATATGAGCTGATACAGAGCTTATGAAGGGTTAGCTATTACTACTACTACTCGTATATTACTACAGAAGCCAACAAAAAATAAAAAAACACAAATTAATTTCCATCAGTAATCGAACCCACTATCTCTCTATGTACAAGTGTTATACCCCACAATCTGGCACAACAGCGCAACGGGCGACGCCACGGGGCGTATATAGACGTCACTCGTAGTATACGCGTCTTAATTGATTTGATTTATGTGCAGTAAACATAATACAACAGGGGGTTGATGTGGATTAACTGACCACTGCAGTGGGTTCGATTCTAGATGGGTGTAGTTAAAAACTTATTTTTTTTTAATCTGGAACACTAGCAATCTGCTCAACAGCTGATGGTAAATGAAAATTTACATTTGGATTTGTAGTCCGGCCATTCAAAATTGGAGGGGAAATAAATAAATAACACCCAACAGTCACATACATAGTCCTGATCCCACACTAAGATCGAGTCTTGTGTCGTGGGTATCAGGAACTACGAGAGATTTTTCAGTCCCTCAAACATCTAGACCGAAAAAAAATTTTTGGACTGCTCAAACATGGCTCGGTACGGGATCGAACCCGCGGCCTCTCGTTTCACAGGCGATTTCGTTTCAATGTAGATGTGTTTTATTCACCGATAACTGGAAGACAATTTAAAATCAAATTAACAAATAAACTTATAACCCCCTTTATTATTATTATTTACCATTTAGAAATAAACAAAACAAAACTTCAATACATATCTTAACCGTATAGATTTCGCCCGCACATGTCATTGAAAGTTGTCCAAATTTTTTGTCCAATTCCCCCGACAGTGTATCATAGCGCGTGACACGTCACGGGGCCGCGACGAGTATCGAACCCGCTCCCGTGGGGCTACAACAAAACCACATTTGCGCCACGCGACCTTAATTTTGATGTCCGCTTTATTTAATTATAGGTGATCGGTTACGGTTTCCAAATTATTTTTGTTGCACATTTTGGTTCAAAACTGAATCACCAAATTAGACATGGCGGATTCGATTCGTACATAAATCCGAAGTTCAAATCTTCGTGACGTTTTTCGTTTCGAAACCTACTCTGTAACACGAAATTCGAAACGTCGGATCGAAGAATGAATGATTCGAATATATCGGCAATCCGAACATTTACATTTTTATTTACTATATTCATCCGAAACGAAGTTTGAAACTTCGGACAAACGAAGTTTGTGACGATACGTATGTACCTACTCTGCAAATGTTCGTATTGCCGATATATTGGAATAATTCATTCTTCGATCCGAAGATACGAACTTCGTGTTACAGAGTAGGTTTCGAAACGAAAAACGTCACGAAGTTTCGAACTTCGTTTCGGATTTATATAGTAGGGCCCATGGTTCGATTGGAAAATCTAACTTTCGAAGTATATGAAATCTTAAATAAATAGTGATTATTGATTACATTGACAGAGTATGCTTTTTAATAGTCCAAAATATTTACCTATGACTATAGGTATTTACCAAGCCGCACTAGGCCAACGTGGACTATATGGCCTAACCACTCTCAGTCAAACTTTCGATGTTAGAGTAAGCCCGTGCCCTGCAGTGGGACGTATATGGGCTGATACAGTATAGGTATTTAACTCAGACCAATAAAGGAATTCCATCATTATCTAGCATCGAATAATTTCAAAATAATAATGTTAATTTTCATTGTTGGTAACGACAACCGTCACAAAATATTCAAGACTCTAAAAGACCTCAAAACACATCATCACACCCTTAAAACATTTCATGGGGTTCTACGAACTAAACTGGCACTCGTCAGTACCTACACTTTGCATTAATATTTTTATTACTCCGCGCATATGGCGTCGGAGCGTGTTCAATTATATTAATAAAATCATTGTGCAATGATCCGTCAGATGCAATCGCGTGAGTGTAGGGGATGGCTTTTTTGGCGAACATGTGTAGTTGTTTTTATACTGCATCAGCTCATATACATCCCACAACAAGGTATGGGGCCTCCTCTACAGTCGAGAGTATGATTAAGAGTGGCTAGGCTATACTGGGTATCTCAAGACTGCTACCGAAAACGAAGCCGGGTGGTAGTTTTAGTGACTACAAACACAACGCAACAAAAAATTTCGCAAAGAAACGCGACAATTATTTTTTATGATTTTTTAAATATCTGACGATATTTGTTAGTTTTTGGGTGGTAAATCCATAGTTTTTGCTACAATAATAATTTAAACTCTTTTATACCGTAGATTATTTATAAATAAAAGGGTATACACTATTATTTTAGAAAAAAATGTATTTACCACCCAAATATGGTTATAGGAAAAAAATAACAAAAAAATATTGTCGCTTTTTTTTGCAACTTTTTCTGTTGCATTGTGTCTGAAGTCGCTTAAAAGTTAAACTACCACCCGGCTTCGTTTTCGGTAGCAGTCTTGATATACCCTGTATAGTCGCTTGCATAGTGAAGGTTGGCGGACTTTACCTAGCATATAAATTATTGAAAATCGCTATGGTATACAGGTTTCCTCACGGTGTTTTCCTTCATCGTTATGGTCCGTGGTGGCCAAAATGATCCGGATATACACAGAATGAACTCGAAACTTTTACTGGTGGTCTCATACGTCAGAGGCTGCCTGAGTAAGTACCACCGCAATGTCTTTTTCTACGACGAAACACCAGTGTAAATGCACCGTTGTGTTCAAGTTTGAAGGACATTGTAGCTAGAGTAACTACTGGACATATTGAGACTTAACCTCTTATATCCATGATGGCTACTACAGTTGAATGCCAAGCATTACTACTCCATGAGCGGTCATATCGCTTACCATCAGGCAAATTGCTGATCGGCCCGCCAATTCACAGCTATAAAAAATAAATTTCAGAAATGGAACAATGACGGGTCAATTTGGAGGAGCCAAAACAGATATTACGTGCGTTGGTCGCTGATCGCTCTAGCGTGATTAAGAATATCATCCTACAATAAATCTTGTATTACAACTCATTTAAGAAATTCACCAGTCACTAGACAGACAGCCTTCGGGGCCCAGTTGGTTAAGAAGACGGCCGTCGAAAGTGAGACAATTTGCATTCCATATGTATGTTGTATGAGTTCATATTTACGTTAAATAAATTGTATTATTTGCAAAAAATCCAAAATGATGACCAGAAAAAGCCCACATAAACGGCCACGCGTCACGGTCGTGCGGTAACCTCAAGGGTCCACATTCGATGCCCGGCCGCGTCCCTAAGGTCCTATACACACCGCACGTGTCTTTTAAATTCATAGAAATAATATTTTGAAAACTTGCTTATTCATTTTCAACCTTATTCGATTTAAAATAAAGTTGACATTTGGATGGATGTATTTTTTCTAATATTTTGTAGACGTGGTAATTGACTTTCAACTTTATTATTTGTGGTATAAGGTTGTAATTTGTGTGTGTGTAGTTTTTTCGGATTATGGATTGTCACGTGTCGCATAATTGGTGGAATTTGTGTTAGAATTAATTTAATTATCTAATGACATACACCGGATCCCACAGTGGCAATCCCAATAGATTACAAAAGGGGTAGGCAGGAATCGACCTATTACTGGAATTTATTTCCCATGATATAAAAGGGACCAAATTTTTCCTCGTACCTTGGGCTATTCATAACACTATTTTTCTCAAATGCGCTGATATTATCGAATCCACAAATAAAAGTAAGATTTGTTTAGAGATAAATCTACCATAATATTTAAACTTAAAATTGTGTGACAATAATTAGAAACGCCTTTTATCACATTATATCAATTACTTATGAATATTATTAAATCCCTGAAAAATCACAATATTCGATCCAAAGAGTCATTTAACACCCATTTCTTTAACCAAGAATCTTAAACAATTTTCAAAAATTATTTCATAATCATTACAGTCTTTCTACTAGAGTTCAAAAACCAGAACATATCTCAAAATTCCCAACAAAAAACAGGACATTCGTCCAAAACAAACAATGTAACTGTAACTCCCCATACAAAAACACATATAAACGACATTTTAATTCACCATACTGCGAGACAACACAAACATGATCCCGATGTGTTCATCAATTGTATTCACATGTGCGGTAGCATTAGGGTGGGTGTAAGACAAGCGTTTTTTTAAACGCTGAAGACGACGTGTGGGTTTAGTCATCACGAAATATTGATCGGTTATTAACGTACATTAAAATGTATTTTAGATTTTTGTAAATAATAAAACAATAATAATATTATCCTACATAAGCTGTCCTACCACTGAGCAAAACCTTTTAGGTTAGAGGAAGGTATTAGCAATTAATTATAAAATTGCGATTCAATTTCAAAACTCAAGTTTTTAAAAAAAAATCATAGTAGACCAGAGTAACTTAATTCTTTAGTAAGACATAGTTTCATAAAGTAACTCAATTCTTATGAATATCTAGGATTCAAGACTGATTTGAGAAGAATACAATCATCAACATATATAATTCCAGCAAATATGTAACGAAACTACTTACAGCAACTTAAAAAAAAATCAAATCTTTTTTTTTCATGGAATAGCGAGACGAGCATGACGTTCGCCTGATGTTAAGCGATACAACATTTATTATTAAAATGTAGCGTTTTTAAAACGCGATCTCTGTTAACACCCTAACTATCCAAAGTATCCACTAACCGTCACCTGCCATTAAACCGAGCGCGCATCATTGACAACGCACAAATTGTGCGCCACCCCTGCCGGTCACCCCTTCGAATCCGGGGGTGTTATTCAATAAACATTGTCTCTTAAGAGATAAAAAAAATGACAGATGGAGTGCATGCAGCACGGATCATGGTCTGAGTGCTTTAAATAAAGATATATTATGAAGAGTGCACTTCATTTTAATATTTAATTTATTAAGGGCTGAAGTCCGCACCGTGAACACGAAAACGGTACAGTAATCGAAACGTCCTCGGGAAGTTAAAAAAGTAAAAATTTAACATAGTCCGCGATAAAATTCGCAAATAATCAAACATTTGCGTAAATCTAAGTAACCATTAAGGGTTGAATTTTCTATACTCTGATACAGTTATCCGTCAAATAAGTTTTCACTTAAATCAATATATAAATGACGAAATCATACATTTTATTAATCACCTGTTTCATTTTTTTCGACGCTAAAGGGTTTAGCAGGATACGTATGACGAGTCGGCCCCCAAATGGGAATCGATATCGAAACTTATGTTTTGATATTGACTTGATGTTCTAACACGATTTATGTACTTTTCGCGACCGACTTCTGCTTTGACCTTGAGATAGAGAGCAAAATATCTGTATTCTTGACTTTTACTAAATGTGATATATCTCTGAAGCTAATTAAGATAAAGAAATGAAACCAACGCGAGGTATTAGGTTACATTACAGAGTACATCACATATATTTTTTTATAATTTTTAGAATAAAAAATTACATTAAAAAAATAAAAATTAAAAAAATCTTATTTTTTTTCTGAGTTCTCTGTGACTTACAATCACGAAATTAATATATGTGATGCTCCTTTGTGTGCTCTATTACCCATAAAAATTGCGTGAAAAAAAAGTTGGTGCAACACAACGAAAAAAAATTATATGTGATTCGCGCCTTGCAGTGTGACTGTATAAACATGACTCTATTTAACACGCGCGGACAAACAAACAAGTTCGAACTTGTTACATATCGCGCTGTTTATTGCATCGTTTGTTTAGCTACAATCGCAGTCATTTGTCTTACACAAGGAGGCAGTTTATAACTTAAATTCTGTCATCGGTATTTTGTATCAGCATTTTGAAATTATTAACTATCGAAGCAAATTATTATTAAGTCATAATGTCGAAAAAGTGTAAAAATTGTAACAAGTACCTGTGTAAGATTCCTGGTTATAAAAAAATTATAAAGAATGAAGAAGAAGCTAAAGTGTTTAGTGACTGTTTGAATAAAACCGTAATAGTTAATGATATTTTTTGTAAGACTTATCCCATATGTTTACAAAAAAGCTTCTACTTCTAAATGTGCAGCATTTAACGAGGTATCTTTAAGCATAAAAGAATCTGTTGAAGAATTAGCGACTAGAGAAGTGCCGGAAGAAACTTACGTTTACTCTGAAGATTCTGATAACAGTAGTGACAGTGATTTTACATATAAATACCATCTGAGTAATGATTTTATTGAAGTTCCACTTCAACGTGTTGCATCTTCTCACAAGTATTGCATTATATGTCAAAAAACAACTGATCTTATGACAATATGTTTGGAGATTTAAAAGTAGTTTGCACATTTAGAAGTAGAAGCTTTTTTGTAAACATATGGGATAAGTCGACACTTCTTACAAAAAATATCATTAACTATTACGGTTTTATTCAAACAGTCACTAAACACTTTAGCTTCTTCTTCATTCTTTATAATTTTTTTATAACCAGGAATCTTACACAGGTACTTGTTACAATTTTTACACTTTTTCGACATTATGACTTAATAATAATTTGCTTCGATCTATACTAATATTATAAAGAGGAAAACTTTGTTTGTTTGTTTGTTTAATTGTAATGAATAGGCTCAAAAACTACTGGACCGATTTTAAAAATTCTTTCACCATTCGAAAGCTACATTATCCACGAGTAACATAGACTATATTTTATTTTGGAAAAAAATAGGGTTCCGTAAGATATTTGAATTTTTCGGACACAAACTGAAAAAAATCAACCAAAGAAGTTACTTATTTTGCGTACGCTGCCTAAACTATAAAAGATAGAACCATAAAATGTTATAATTAATTGTAGATCTTATAAATATCTACAAAAAAGTCCGCGACACACTATACCTATCTATGTCGAGTGAGGCACAACAACCACATTTTTATTTAAAAATCTTGAATTTTTTTTGGACTACATTTAAACGCGTTTATTTTACTCATGCTATTAATCCTTATCAAAATAAATTATTTCATCAATAAGTACAGTTTATGTTGATAATATTTGGTCTTTGAATGATTAAAATTTGACGTTTGGTTTTGAAGTTGTGGTGAAATTAAAATATTACGATTTCTGCTGCACAAAAATTTCATAAGGCAATCTTTATATGTACATGTATATGGAGAGACGGGATATAATAGAGTGGAAGATACGGGAGAAGGCTGGGATAGCTGACAGATTTGATAGGACGAAATATAAATGCACGTTATAAGACGGGATGGATAATAAAGAGAAAGGACGGGATGGATTGGGAAGAGACTGAACAGACGGATGAGACGGGATTGAGCCGGACAGTAGGACAGCTACGTCAAGTTTAGGTATACAAGAGTTTATACGAAAAATAACATGTATTTGGTGTGGAGTGGAATCAAAAAATATATGCACCCAGACGAAGCTGGGCCGGGCCGCTAGTAGTTAATAATTTCAAAATGCTGATACAAAATACCGATGACAGAATTTAAGTTATAAACTGCCTCCTTGTGTAAGACAAATGACTGCGATTGTAGCTAAACAAACGATGCAATAAACAGCGCGATATGTAACAAGTTCGAACTTGTTTGTTTGTCCGCGCGTGTTAAATAGAGTCATGTTTATACAGTCACACTGCAAGGCGCGAATCACATATAATTTTTTTTCGTTGTGTTGCACCAACTTTTTTTTCACGCAATTTTTATGGGTAATAGAGCACACAAAGGAGCATCACATATATTAATTTCGTGATTGTAAGTCACAGAGAACTCAGAAAAAAAAATAAGATTTTTTTAATTTTTATTTTTTTAATGTAATTTTTTATTCTAAAAATTATAAAAAAATATATGTGATGTACTCTGTAATGTAACCTAATACCTCGCGTTGGTTTCATTTCTTTATCTTAATTAGCTTCAGAGATATATCACATTTAGTAAAAGTCAAGAATACAGATATTTTGCTCTCTATCTCAAGGTCAAAGCAGAAGTCGGTCGCGAAAAGTACATAAAGCGTGTTAGAACATCAAGTCAATATCAAAACATAAGTTTCGATATCGATTCCCATTTGGGGGCCGACTCGTCATACGTATCCTGCTAAACCCTTTCTATGGAATATTGAAAATTCCGCCCATAAAGTAGCACTAGTTTGGAGAACAAAATGTTTCCTTATTAAGAAATAAACATCAATCAAAAAAACATCGCGAGGAACCCCGGATATACCTAATAAGGAGGGCCTAATAAATGTGACACAGTTACAAGTTGTAACTTACAACTACTGCAGTTATTATTGTTTTTCCATTGTTACATTATTTATTGGTTCAGAAATAAACTTTATTTTATTTTATATATTTTATTTTTATCTCTTAATTATTGGGCAAGTCCAGTGCCTCGTATTCGCCTATCAGGTTATAACTTCTCAAAATCGCTCCAATCAATCGGCTTATTGCAATCAGAACGATCTCGTATGCCGTAGGTCCCGAGTTTACCCTCAGAACTACTCTGTGATTGCGAAACTGCATGTGTTTTTAATTATTACCACAAAATAGAATGCAGAAGAGAAACATCATGATAAAAACCAGAAGTATAATGAAAGAAAGGAAAACATCATGAAGAAACCCGCATACCTTCTGTATCAGCCCATATACGTCCCACTGCAGGGCACGGGTCTATTCCACAATCGAGAGTACGATTGAGAGTGGTTAGGCCACTACGCATTTACCAAAACCAAATGTGATCTACGAAAATGAACACAAAGGTAAACCACACAACATCACCTTTAAAAAATATGACCAATGCAGCAGAGTGACATAAATGGAGTGATGCAAAAAGTGGACTATATTTGGGATTCAAATCCACTTAACCCAAAAGCCAGTTGCCTTTACACATCACCGAAAGATGTTTGCATACTTACGCATATCAAGTAATGCGAATTAATGTTTGCATAAAATTTAATACCTTATGTCTACACAAAGTACGAATTGAATAATAATGTTTGTTGAACGCTAATCGAAATTTTTAATAAATTTAAAATGTCCTCTCGTTAAGGACGCGGCGTGGTCGCATTTATAGCGAGTTTTATTTTAATGGTGAAATGAAAAGAAAGTGATCGATTGCAGAAAAAATAAAACAAAATATATTTATAAATATTATGCTATTTTATGTTTTTTATACATTCAACAGCCACATACATAGTCCGGACCTGGTTGGGTAATGATTATCAAAAGATTCGTAGCTTTTGATAATCATTACCCAACCAGACTCCGTTTTCACAAACAAAAAAACGCAAAACAAATACATCATCACCATACAAACATTTGTCTCCGTACGGGAACCTAACCTGCTGCGCGACCTCTCGCTTTATCAAATCATTGACGGTTTCACCTTACTTTTTCTTTTAACGTCCAATTTCTTGCACATACAATCCCAAATTATTGGCTTATTGCATTTATTAACTTACACGCTCTTTTAGAGCACTATTATGTCTTCAAAAAGCACAACGTAAACAAATCATTACAAAAAACTTAAATTTAGTTTAAAACCCGCTCCGCCTATAAAACCGCTAACAGTGAGCACACACGCAAGGGGGGCGAGCTCACGCCACGGGACACTGGCCGTTTTCATTTTCAAATTAACGGCGACTTTTTAATTTCGGAATTGGTGGGCGGAGCGTCCCGATTGGACGCGCGGCGACATGCTGTCTAATTATAAAGCGGCTCATTGGCTTTCTGCCATTATTAATGGGGGGATTCTATTTTCAAATTTCAAGTGATTTATTCCATTGTCCGCGGAACGTTGATTGAGACGTTCGGTTGTGTTTACACGCTCGTTGTGGGACCACCAATTAATAATATGTCATTTAATGAACGACACAAGTCGTTATTCTATGGAGACACATATCAACAGAACTACGTCTGTGTATATGAGAATATTTAGCGAGCTGCTTTCTACTGGTATGATCGAGGCTCAGTGAATCAAAGTTTAAGAATTTCGATTATGGATTTATCTCATGTAAGTGGTAAAGATCTAGTAGAGTCCAGAAGTCGTTAAAGCTACAGAACCAATGAGTAGGCTTGATCTTAGTAACACCATTGTCTCACAGATACGTGATGTTACAGCTTTGCTGTTGCGTATAGTTCGTCGAATGTGACTTAAAAGCTTGTAGTGAGGCATTCGTGTCTGCCCAGAACGCGACCACCGTATATAACAGTCGAAATAATGCAACCACAGAAATGTGCCGCATTTCAAATTTATATTATGTATTCGTATAAGGTTGTGAGCAAGCCGACATAACTGTGTCAACCGATAGACATGATGTAAGATATAACCAGCCCTGATTGATATTTTATTAGAATTAGATTATACTCTACCGTGAAACGCATTGTCTCCACCAATATATTTTTCATTGCTTTAAATGGCGAGACGAGTAAGCCGTTCGCCTGATGGTAAACGATACGACCGCTCATGAACAGTAGCAAAACCAAACTACACCTTGAATTACAAAGCAATGCTTGGCATTCCACTCCGCTCACCATCCTGAGACATAAGATGTAAAGTCTCGAAATGTCCAGTAGTTACACTGGCTACAATGTCCTTCAATTCGAAATACAACAATGCATTTAAACTGCTGTTTAGTGGAAGAAATAGATATTGTGGTGGGACCCACCCAGGCGGCCTCTCACATAATGAGAGACCTACCACAAGTGAAATAAAAAAACAAAAAAACAACTAAATAGCATCACAAAAATCCAATCAATTTGCAAGCACTGCCATCGTGCCTACGCACTAACAAGCACTCGGAATCACTCGGAATCGAATTAAGCACTCAACGCTATTATCCCTTTGTGAGGCCCTCCTAATGTAGTTATGTACTCGATACGGCTCAAGATGGTCCAAATCACTACGAAGAGCTTCGATTCGCCACTTTCGGATCAATTAGAACTTTATACATATTGCATAAGTATTGTTAGGTCGTAGAACGTGTTGAAAACGAGGGTAGGAGTGGAGTTTAAGGACTTTTCAATACGCCATATCCTGCCATGACTTGTTAAGTCATTGAATTGATGTTCTATATGACCATATGATAATTGCTTAATGGAAACAAGAGAATTTAAATATAGTGCAGAATGTCAGTGATATTTGTGGTAAATTGATGGCGTAATTGAAGTAATATAAATCTAATAAAACCTACCATCTCCTCGCTTCTCCGATATAAAGAGGTTTCGTTTCATGAAGACGTTGCGTCTATGCTAACAATAATATTGTAGGTATTCTTGAACTAGGTACCTTCTATCCAGTCTCTCTCATCATCGGGTAAATATCTTACTCATCATTTAAACTAGCTCTACAAAATTACTTAGCTAAGTCGAATTAGTATTGCTCGAAATCAGCCTATTACCAGCAGTGGACGAGAACGGGCTGATGATGATAATAATTATGATAAATCGAAGGTACACAGGCATTAGTTTGAGTTGGTATTCACCAAAAAGCAACACAATTGTGTAAGTAGGTTATTACAGTTTGTTTTCCAACTTGTACGGTGACTACTAATCAACCGAATACCAATATCACTACCAGCAAAACTTCAACATATTCAGCGCAACAAAACCGATAAAACTCCGGTACATTTCGCAAATCACATTCCGGCAGATTTAATTCACTAACGGTGCGTACCTTCTGTTGCCAAATGCATCACCCTTCATGCTTAAACCGATAAATCTGGAGTGAATCGATAATGGAACATAATCTGGCCAATATAGTTGTCGCGGGCCCCTCGCATCACGCGAATTAACAATTGTCAGGGGACTACTGTTTGTATGGGGGCATTAAATGTAAATCAATGACCGAAATGCAAGTACACGTAAGAGATAATCTCTTAGTGCGTTCTGTCTCTCTCTCTCTCTGCATACGTTTTTGGGCTACTGTAGCTGTAGACCGACTTCAAAAGAGGAGGTAATCAATTCAACTGTCTTTTTTGGATGTTTGTTACGCGATTTTTCCGGCAATTAGGAACCGATTTTGAAATTTTTTTTTTGTCGAAAGGCATATTATTCAGGTTTGGTCCCATAAAAAGTTGGTGAAGACCTGATGAATATCTTCGGATCTGCCGACCAGAACTCCCTAAAATTGAGCAGTCCAGTATTAATTCTTTTTGCGTTAGATTAACTTTAAATGTATTATTACAAAAGGTGGTTGAAAATGGAAAAAGGGTGGGGGTGGGTAGAAAATAGGTACATTTGAAAATATTCTATATCACCGGCAGTACTTAATCGATTAATAAAATAACTTTTTGTCAAAGAGTATTATATATTAGATTGGACCAAAAAAAATCCTGAAGACCTGACGAATATTTTCGGACCTGAAGGGCAGAACACCTAAAAATTGAACAGTACAGAAATAATTCTTTTTACATTAGGGTTTCGTATAAGTGTACACAGAGGAGGAAGGAAAGAGGAAAGTGCAAAAGGCGGGGGGGGGGGGTAGGGGGAAAGAATATATAGAAATATAAATACTTAATATCTCCGACAGTATGTAGCACTGTTAAAAAAATCTTTATTTTGGAACGAATTATATATGTAATGTTGGTCACATAAAAATGGTGAAGATCTGATGAACATATCTGGAAATCAGAACTAATATACTTATACTTAATAGTGGCACTTTGAAGTCGGTCTTTAATTTTACTTAAAATTATGTTATGATTATATTATGTTATTATAATATTATATTATGTCGAGATTTCTAGAACCTACAGCTATAATTGCTTGCAGTAGCTACATTCGATTTCATTCGTACAAATACTTCACTGGACCTAAAACTAAATTTCCTTCTCTAAAACGATCCCAATCAACTCATTGAACGAGCAATACAAGCACATATGTGGACAATAGGAACACATGCGACATCGCCATTCACCCGCGCACTGTATGCACTTGTTTACGTCCACGACAATGGAACTAGTCGACTGAGCATAAATAAATATCACGCGTTATAGGGATTATTTTAATAGGTGCTTGTAATTGGCAAAGTGTGATTTTTAAATATGTAATCTTCCTTATAGTCTTTAAAAGAGAAAGCGATGTTAAAGACAATATTTTCTGTGTAAAATGCTAGACCGGAATGGTACAACCGTCTTACAAGAAATCGACCAGAAGGGCTGAAGTGAAATTGCTGAATGTATTCTTACGAGTACTAAAGATGACGTCTATAGGCCGTGTAATAAAAGTTAAAGGATTTCGGTATCTATGAATCAGCGCCTCTTGCAACAAGTCGCTGAGAAATTCGACGTGGGCCTACATTCAGCTGTGGACTTTCAGCGCCAGAAGAAAAAGACAGAAGATGCCCCATAACAATGAGACGAATGTACTAAAGAATGGGACATTTTACTACCTCCTCCTACAACCTTAAGCCCTGCTTTTTTTTTAAACTGGCCCGGCATAGTGGCGGCATTGCACCTGATTGTAAGCGCAAATGCCGCCCAGGCCCATTGGCATCGGACGGCAGTCCCATGCCAATGGAAACAATTATGCCGGCCTGCTAAGGTGCCTCTTCACACTACGGCGGAAGGACCCAGGATTGTAGGCCTGCCTGCCCTGCTTCTTTAAACTAAGCGTAAAGAAGCTACAAAACAGTACGACATAAGTGCCAAATGGTAACAATTGTTTCTAGTCAACAAACATTTTCAAATAGCACTGCACTGTTTCTAGTTTTATTATTTCTATGAATGGCGAGACGTGCATACCGTTCGCCTGATGGTAAGCGATACGCCCACTTATGAACAGTAGCAAAATCAAAAACTTGGATAACAAAGCAATGCTTGGCATTCCTCATCGCTCACCATCCTGACATACAAAACGTTATGTCTCAATACGTCCCGTAATTACTCTAACTACAATGTTCTTCAATCCGGAACACAACAGTGAATTTAAACTGCTGTTTGGTGGGAGAAATAGACATTGCGGTGGTACCTACCCATGCGACCTCTCAAATATAAGGGACTTACCACCACTGAAACATTTTTAAATCGCACTGCACTTCCCTAACAATCAAGGTAATCACTTTCGTCGCAATATTAAAAACGACAATACCAATGGGGCAATGTTAACAACGCCAAAAAAATTACTTACCCCAAATATCGCGAGTCAGCGGGCATCAAATCAAACGTCATCGGGAAACAATGAGAGCCGGTCGCGTCACATGATTGCTATTGTTATGCCGGCGCGTAGCCAACCGTGCCAGGGGTCGTGATGTTGGTACCAACAGATTTTTTAAGGTTCCTTATCAAAATTGTAAAAAAACTGAACAGTTTATGTCAATCAGTCTGCACAACATAATATGCATAGCATTAGCTAAACGACTTCTTATTAAATTTTGGCAGCAAGCAGGGTCTCATGCAATATTATGTCAAAAATACAAAAAAAAATTGCGGTTATATTTTCTTAGCATATTTCCAATACCTCTAAATGCGACATATTTTTTAACAAAATTGGTCGTTCGATACGACTAATCCTTTCCTTATTCTATGAACTTGATTTTGGTCTAACTTAAAAATTCATCCCTGCTTACAAGTTTTCTTATGATTAAACTAGAGGTATTGTACGGGACCCCAGCTCTAGTCTAACTCACACTTGTCCTTTATATATTTTTTAATTAAACCCGATGCATTGACAAGGCGTCGCGTATTGTCAGGTGTATCGGTGGCGGGTGAATTGGCGACGTATTCTCGTATTAGCGACGATTGTCGTTTTAGTGATTGCTTCTGGGTGTTTGTATTGTGCTGCTTTTAATAACTATGAATGAAGGTGGGATTTTGAAATTACTCAAGTGGAAGTTCTTTATTTGTCCGAAAGTGGCAGAAATGGTTTCACTGGTGGTTGGTCTCTCATATGTAAGGTGACAATATTTTAGAAAGAAAGATGCTAGTACTAGAAAAATGCTAGTACAGCCTACAAATATTTGTATCAGGTATGTGTGTTCGTGAGACTGAAGAGTATTTCGTAGTTTCTGATACATTATGAAAGACTTATACTTATATACAAGCTATGTATGTGATAGTTGGGTGTATTTAATTATTACTTTCAGGTTTAAGCGTTTCTTAGATTTACGCAAAAGTAGTAGTTACAGTTGCTGAACATATAGAGAAAGGCTTTAAGTTACTAAGGGGATGACTAAAACCTCAGTCCGCCCCGTGACCATGAAAGCTGTAGAGTAATCGAAACGTAGGGAAGTTTAAAAAAATGTAAAAAATTAAACCGAATCCGTGATAAAATCCGTAAATAACAGTTTTATTTCAATGCCCTAGCGCTTGTTAGACCAAAGAGCCTTCATAGTTTCTGACACACGATGAAAGATATATCTATACAAAGTATGTCACTGTTGGTTGTATTTATCGATCAAACATTCCAGTACTCAGCGCGATATGAAAGACGGTATGATTAAAGAGCACTTGGGTGTCATTTTAGTAAACATCACGATAGTAGTGCCCCCTCTTCACCCCTACACCCGGGGGCGCGGCAGAGCATTAAGCAAATTAGATTAGAATGCTATCGCGATCGGGGGCGAGTTGTAGTTTCACTTGTAGGGGGTTGTGGAAAAATAAACAGAGAAATATGTGTTTGGGGGTGGCTTCGTGGATATGTGTGCAGGTAAAATTATAGAGCTGTTGTTGGAAATTGTACAAAATGGAACTTGTTGTACATTGTATACATATACCTGTATCATTATATTGAAAATATTTTTTAAAAATACAGGGCATATCAAAACTGCTACCGAAAACGAAGCCGGGTGGTAGTTTTAGTGACTACAAACACAATGCAACTAAAAATTTCGCAAAGAAATGCGACAATTTTATTGATTTTATAAATAGCATATTGCGTACCATAGTGTCTTTAAAAATAAAAGGGTGCACACATTTAATAATTTACAACCAGATAAAATAATTTACAACCAAAAAAAAAAACAAAAGAACCATCGCTTGTTTTGTGCAAAAAAATTTGTTGCATTGTGTCTGAAGTCACTAAAGCTACCAACCAGCTTCGTTTCTGTCTGTAGCAGTCTTGATCTACCCCGCATATAACTGTTATCTTTGGTGATTCTAATTAACAAATAAATCTTAAAGTCCAAACTCACCTGATGAGCGTATGCGCCCTGCTCCTCAGCGTGGTCAGCTGTTCCGCTTCGATCGTGGTCTTCTTGTCTTCATACAGCCGCGTCATGCACAGCACCGAGTCCAGTGTCACTGACAGACAGTCGCTCAGTTGCTTGGCCAGGTCCATCTCTTTAGGATCCGACTGCAGGTCTTTCTCCTGTGGATTGAGGGGTTTTGTTAGACTGGTTTTTATTGATGGAATTTTAACCAGACACCTCCTATAAAGCGAGGCAGCGGGTTGGAACCAAGCACCGAGATAAATGTTTGTGTGGCCCACAAATATTTCTTTCGGGTCTGGGTGTTTATGAGACCGAAAAGTGTCTCGTAGTTCCTGATACCCAGGATACAATTTTCTGTAAGAGTTCGAATTCGTATTATGTACATCGTAACCATAAATCTATGGTTACGACCATAAGTCAATAACGGCCATAAGTCTATGTAAGTACATTCGTAACGTCATAAAATTCCTCCGAAGGTTCGAACTTCGTTTCGGATTTTCAGAGAAGGGCCCAAAACTCGATTTTAGTGTGGGGTCAGGGTCATGTATGTGACTGTTGGGTGTTATTTATTTATAATTTTAAATCTGTCTTATTGAGACATTTTATGTCATTTTTTTTTTAATCCTTACAAAACAGAAACTTGCAAGGTGTTTCTTTATAATGAAAAGTGTATATTTAAAATCGAGTAATACTCTAAATACTTTAAGTTTAAACATAGCGTACAAAGCGTAATGTCGGTTGTTGTAGATACGCATAAAGCGCTATAGATAAACGTCATAAGGAGCGCCCGACGCTGTCAAGACGCGGTTGGGCGGGACTTTATATGCTGCGTTTGTACGGGATAGTAGCTGGCGGGATAGTAGCTAACGGGATAATAGTGGGATTGGTGACAACCCTCTTCATTGGTGGCTCTCAAATCGCCATAAGTTTCCTAAACTGGCTAGGCTGGCGAGAAGATACTTAGGTGTCCCAGCATCAAGTACATCTTCTGAAAGGGCTTTTTCTACAGCTGGAAACATTATTAGCTTAAAACGCAACTGTTTACTACCCAAAAATGCTAATTTATTGATTTTTCTATATCAAAATATAAATATTACAGAAAACAAACTTAATAATTAATTTAAGAGCCATTTTCATAAATAAAATATTGTAAAGTGTTAATTAATTAAATAAATTACTTTCGTTATTTCGTTATTTACGTTATTTTTGTCATAAAAAATAATTATTATTATTTTTTGAACCTGTCTGTGAATAGCTGAAAAAAGAATTAGCTGGTTAGCCGTTGGCTAATTAGCTGAGCTAATTAAGTTAACCGGTTAAATTAGCTAAGCCTATCGGTTAGCTAGCTAGTTAATTTAGCTAACTTTTTTAGCCGGCTTGGCCGGTTAAATTGTACCGCCCTAATATTTATTCACATTTGTTTCGGTGTACGTATCGTACCCACGGCCATCCAGTTCAGTTGGTGTCTAACTAACTGCGCCACGTAAGCTGTTAAAATGAAATTATGTAACGTAAGTTTGTATTAAAAGCGCGTAAGTGTTCTAAATGTTTCCAGCAATGAATCTATTTTATTGCTTTGAAGTCAGATTATGAAAAATACTCCATCCATACAACGTAGTGATTTTACTTATGTTGGCAAAATCTAGTGGGCGATTTCGTTTGCCTTTGCAATTAAATTAGTTATTGCAATTAAATCTTTTAGAAAATGCAGATACACTTCAATAAATGATACATTTACGAATCCAATCTCTTCGTTAAAATCGATTGCCCGAGGCAGAAAGAAAAAGACTTGAATATTACCAGTACCTAAATCGTAAAACCGTTCGATCTTTCTAGTAAAAACAAGAACAATTACTATTGACTAACCGAAAAACCTCTTAATAGTTTAAAAAATTGCGTAATTGTATTTAATACTATACACAGAATACATTTTATAAATATAACCCAAAAAATGTTCATAAGGGCATAAATTTTAACGTTAAGAGATAACGTCATGCAGTTAATAAATTGAATAACTAGACGACCTACAGAATAACTTAAAATATTAATTTTAATAAAAACAACAAGGTCGAAACAATAATTAACACTGAAGACAAGTTTTATTACAAATTAAAAGTATTTATTATCATTCAATGTTACGTAGAGGTTAAAGTATATTTTGCACTCGACTGTTACAACTTTAAATCGTCAGCTACCTAAAACTTCTTAAAGATTATTACTGTTTTTAAAGATTTCTTTTATTTATTATCAATTTTGCAGTAGCGAACGTTAATCTTAAAAAAATACTGTGATATCCACCAGATATAATATGCAGTATACGATTTTCAACTGTTTTGTATCTTTACGTGTGGAAGTATAGTATAATCATGACCCCAAAAGTTAGAAGCTTTTTCTTCTACTTTTTAATCTTTGAACATCATTTTTTTTCATCGACCATTGTTATCAGAGATCCATCATCTCTGTCATTAACACGATCAAGTTTTGCCAATCGAAAGCTTGCTGCAAACCCTACAAGGTACCGTGACATCAAAGATACAACGACAAAACAAGTTATGATTCGTACAAGACATAATTAAGACAAAATACGATCGCTTTCCAAACATAGTTCTACAGGTTTCAATATTTATCTCAGTAGATAACATTGAATTCATAAAGTTTCAAATTAAGCTACCTTTTACACTGAAATCAGCGGTTGCCGAATCCGTCGACCTCGACATAATTCCTATAATATTATACACATTTTATACATTCATAACGGGCTAATACGACTTAAAGTACCTGCGAACGCATAAAAAGTATCATAAAAAAACGCCGATCGCGAAACACCAACGTTCCATTTTACGCGGTAACAATAAAAATTGGAATTTTAATCTCGCTACAGTTCCGCGACGTCTTCCTTTATTGTTTCACAATTAATATGCGTAAATTGGAACGCGCGGGCCGCCCGGCGGCCATGTTAATTGCCCCTTATCACCGACGCCATCTTGCCTTTTTTCGTTCCTTGGGCCAGTAAATCTAGTAGTTTATGAGGGACCGGGGAGATAACATCTCTGCCCGAGTTTTGCAACTTTTTTGGGCTCCGGCTTTTTGATAAGTTCTCGGGTTTATCTGGCCCTTTGTGCGGCGATGACGCGCACTTTTAACGCTGAGGATGTTTCAATTAAGTTAATGTGACACAAACAGCCCAGCTTAATGTAAAGGGTTTACTGTGGCGGCGAGTATTTAAATATAAATTTGTAGATTTATATCTCGCGTGTGACCAAATGTATTTTCTGATCGATATTGCAATTAATATACTCGACATTATTATAGCTACGTTATACAGATTGGACTCAAGTATTTCTTGGGTCAATTACAAAATATAATGAAGCATCTGCCTTCAATGGAATTTCGCTTACAATCCCGATTCGCAATCTACATATTGTGTTTGAACCAGCCTATGAAATATGAGCTCTAAAATCAAATACAAACATATAATTCCACACGAGTTTATGGCAGTCAAAAAGGTAAAGAATTTGGCACTGTAGGTGTTATATTTAAAACATACTAAACATTCATAAATTCTACAAACTTTTAAAAATATATTTCACAATTCTTATTCCTACTTGATCCGTTATGTCCGTAATGTAATAAAGTCCGGCTAAATCATTTAATAATGAACTTTTTTTTTCTTTTCAAGAATGCCGTGACGAGCATGAGATTCGCCTGATGGTAAGCAATACGACCGCTCATGGACAGTAGCAAAACCAAACAACTTGAATTAAAAAACAATGCTTAGCACTGCGCTATGCATGAAATTGCAATATTCCTGAGACATAAGATGTTAAACCTCAATATGTCCAGTAGTTACGTTGCCAAAATTTCCTTCAAACCGCAACACAACAGTGCATTTACACTGCTAATAATACTTTTACATTAACGTTTACTTAGCTTTCCTTTACCAATTTTAAGTTCTTCTTTCCAAGTATTTTTTATCATTATTTCCAAATCCATACCTTTTTACACAACAACGATAGAATATATTAGTTTATTTTTTCCTTCCCCGATTAATTTATACAAAATGAACGTAAAAACCTCAAGAGACAAACATGGTCACCTGCCGGCCCGTTCAGTAAAACGTTGTACGTACGCTACTTTGTGCCTAAATTGACGTTAACAGCGTCCAAGGGAAGTTATGTTAAGTTATGGGACGGTATCCTGTTCTTAAACGGGAAACTAGTCAGGATAAATACGTTTCCAATGCATAATATTATCGTAAACTGTATTTAAATAATTCTTTAATTTCTTGTGGGTTCTATTATGTTTTACATTATAGGAAACTAATAGTACGGTCTTAATTAATCGAGTTGATAATACTGTATATTGACCATATCGATGGGAAACATCAGCTTCACTAATACGTTTGGTTTATTCCATATTCCTTTAATTACATGTATCTTTAAGTACGGAAAATGCGCAAAAGGCTTACCAACCAGGGTAGGATGAGCGCTCGAGAAAGTCTAGACAAGTAAAAATCAAGTATTTAGATAAAAAAGCAACGTCTAATAATGCCGATTTAGATCCTACTAACATACGTATTATTGTGCTAAGATATTGACAAAAATATTTTTTGTTTATATTTGTCTAGAGTCCGTGATCGGATCTCATTTCCTAAACGACTTCTCAACAGAAAACAATCAATGATATTTAGTTATTTAGTAACAAAAATACAGTTAAGATCACTAGTATCCGCATACAATAAAAATGACTATAAACTTACATCAACTAATTAGCTACGATACATTCGCAACCGAAAACGATAAAAAAAATCGGTACAGAAGCATCATTCGGTTTACGACACAGTAGCGGGACACGGCGAAATTACCAGATTTTATTAACACAAATGTGGGCTTATTGTGCGAAATTATTGTGTGAAACAGTTTGCCGTGTTGCGATTATTTTTGGTATGCAGGTTATAGGAGCTATCGAAACCTATCGACGATGAAGTTGAGATTTTGAGACAAATCGATATGTGTGCATAAAAAATATTTCTTACATCTTAATATTGCTTCCGCTAATGACACAAAACACGTATCTAAATTTGAGATCAGTGCAACATGTTAATTCATTTTACAGAGCGATTTTACTGCTCCTTACTGAATTAAGAGCCACTTATTAATAACTTTAATAACAAAAGCGTCATAGAGGTTAAGATATACCATGATTGTCTTGCTTGAGACCATACACTTTGCATGTCTTCGATATGACTCCTAAGGTATGCGATTTATTATTACTACAACATTTTTCCTTAACAGTTAGTTATTTTGTAGTGAAAGTATTTCATAATTGAGAGGCCACCTGGGTGCGTGCAATGTCTATTTCTTCCGCCAAACAACGGTGTTAATGCACTGTTGTGTTCCAGTCCGGATATTGTAGTCAGAGTAACTACTGGACATATTGAGACTTAAAATCTTATGTATCAGTATGGCGAGTGCAGTGGAAAGCCAAGCATTGCTTTGTAGATCATAGAGTTATTTTAGTTCATCGTAGAGTTCTTTGGTTTTGCTACTGTTATGAGCAGTTGTATAGTTTATCATAAGGTGAAAGACATGATCGTCTCGCCGTTATTTGCAATAAAAAAACGTTTGAGCCATCAGTAGGTTATTGACTTAACTAACTACGATTAAAAATATTTTTTAATAAAACACAAGCATTTTAAAGAATCATAATTACGAATAGTGCGCATACATTTGATAGTCAGCTCTTATTAGATTTTTTTCAATTGCACGACAAATGTTTTTATTATCTCATTACCATCCCATACCGAAATATAAATTACTTAATCTTAATAATTTATGACAGCCTCCGTGGCTTGGCTTGACGTCGGCAGTGAAACAAGAGGCCGCAGGTTCGATCTCCGCACCGAAACAAATATTTGTGTGAACCACGGGTATTTGTTTCGGGTCTGGGTTTATGAGGCCGAAAAGTCGTAGTCACAGAATACTAACAGAAGGCAAGCTTGTGTATGTTCTTCACTTTCGTTGCCACACTCACACTACGCTCGGCGTTCGTGCAAAGTTTGAAACTCGCTCTCGCAGTGATCTCGACTGGTCTCGAATATCGTGTCGGTGAACGCTGTCTATTTGTGCGTTGATTTAGCGCGCTTTGTATGAACCTTGACTTCTGTTAGTTTCGTATTCTGTGTCGTAGTTCCTGATATCCACGATACAAGACTTGATCTTACTGTGGGGCTAATACAATGTATGTAACTTTTAGGTTTCTTCATTTATCTACGCTACGTCTACAGTCGCTGTGGAGGTGATAAATTTATTTATTTATTTAGTTATTCCAAATACTCTAAACAAATCACTCACTCGCCCATCCACTATCCTAGCTCTAGGCAAGTACGTTAGTGAGTACAAACGGGCGCGCGACGTGCATTAGCGTTGCTTTTAGGGCGCCCACCCACTCGCACGGCTACCGACCGCGGCGTGGAATAGGGCTGCCACTAAATATTACGAAAATAGTCTTTATTATTATTTTTACAACTTAGTTGAGTAAATGAATGTAATTTAAATAGTCTGTAAGCCTTCTAAAAATAGAAAATAAACAAAAATATATATATATATATATATTATACAAATTATTAATAAACTGCTCTGAATTAGACCACTTGTAACTTTTGCAATGATCATTAAATTGTAAACTGGTTGTGAAAAGAGCAACACTAGAATTTCTTGTCAGTTCTTCTCTAGTGAAAACCGATTACCAAACCGGGTGGTAGATAAAAAATGACTGAATCTTTAATATGTAGAACATCTTAAGGGATACAATAAATTATTTTAATTTTCATATTCACGAATTGTTGAAATATAGTACGCGTAAAGCTTAAAGATTGTTATGTATTTAAAAACCCACAAGTATTTGTGTCGGGTCTGGGTGTTTATGAGTCCAAAAAGTCTCTCGTAGTCCCAGATACCCACGACACAAGACTCAATCTTAGTGTATCAAGACTATGTATGTGACTGTTGGGTGGATTCATATTCATTTTTTTGTTGTTGTTCAAAATGCATTTGCTTATCATACGCTTAGCATAACATAACACGGTAAGTCTTAACATGTCCTGTAATTACTCTGGCTACAATATCCTTCAAACCGAAACACAACAGTGCATTTACACTACATTTTGACGAGAGAAATAGACATTGCGGTTAGAATCAACGCGCAAATTCTCGGACAGTGTGACAGCCCTACACGTGCCAGTCATTTGGGCGCGGCGAGTGAGAGCGCACCTTTATATCTATACACGTGTACATGGCGACACCGCTACGGTTATATACATGTTTTACTAGCACATAACTATCGATATTGCGTGGTGGCCTGTTGGTAAACGCACTAGACGCGACTGCCAACATGTTCACGGTGGTCGCGGGTTCGAATCCCAGGGCACACCTCTGACTTTTCGGAGTCATGTGTGTATTGATAGTCAATCACCACGCACTAAAACGGTGAAGGAAAACATCGTGAGGAAACCTGCATACCATAGCTATTTATAAAAAAATCTATGGTATGTAAGTCCGCCAACCCGCACTAGGCCAGCGTGGTAAACTATATGGCCAAACCACTCTCAATCGTACTGTCGATTGTAGAGGAGGCCCGTGCCCTGCAGTGGGACGTATATGGGCTGATACAGAGCAGAACTATCGATAGACAAGGATATATGTTCAAGACTCGAGAGGTCTACAGGTAGTATGTCATATATGAGAGGCCACCTAAGTAGGTACCACCGTCATATCTATTTCTCCCGTCAAACAGCAATATAAATGC
Source organism: Hyles euphorbiae (assembly GCA_023078785.2). Classification (NCBI taxonomy): domain Eukaryota; kingdom Metazoa; phylum Arthropoda; class Insecta; order Lepidoptera; family Sphingidae; genus Hyles; species Hyles euphorbiae. The sequence continues at coordinate 1,207,212 of CM041056.1, forward strand.
AAACCTGTAGTACTAAACTATATCGGCCCATTTACGTCCCACTGCAGGGCACGAGCCTCCTCTGCAATAGAGAGTGCAATTGAGAGGGGTTAGGCCATATAGTCGACCAGGCTGGCCTAGTGCGGTTTAGTGGAGTTTTTATACGATATAAAAATAACTATCGGAAGCAGGTTTCCTCCCAATGTTTTCCTTCACTGTTATAACGCATACTGATTAAATAACTTTAATTTTACCTCCCAAATCAACTAAACCAGTTGCAATCAGCAAAAAACTAACCCGTAACTTTGTACCATTTTTGTGCCGATAACAAAACTTAACCCTAACGTAATCTCGGACTTTACGTCGTAAAATAAATCAAGAACGGGTCGAATGTACCCAATTGGCATGTGAAGGTTGATTGAAGGGATCACATCAAAATTAAGTGTGCGGAAAATATACGTATTTGGCGATTGGTAAACTTTTCCCGAGTTTCGGAGAGGGTTAGAATTGTGAAAAGTTGTAAAATAAAGTAAATGGCTACATTGGTAATTTTCGACGCAAGACAACAAATTTCAGTGCACTTGATTGTGAGGCAAATAAAATATCCATTGTCTCTCGCTAGTCTAAAAAGTTATGTCGGGCCATGTCGTTTTACCATCATAGCATAGCTAATATCTAGGTCTTTCAAACCATGTCCAAAAAACTAAAACACAACAATGAAAACACAGTGAACAATACTTATTGACTTCTACTAGGTAAAAAAAGTGGACAAAGTAATGGTATCTAACAATTTGGAGTATCCCAAGCCGTCCGTACTAAGAAATGTTTTTGTAACTTGTAGCGACATCTAGCGTAACAAAATATAAAATAGTTTACACCACTGCGCTTTGACCTAAGGGTTATGAACATTTTTCGCTAGATGGCGTTGTTCGTCAACGCTAAAACGCAAGTTTTTTCAGTATAGGTACTAGATGGCATTAAACAACAGAAATCAAATGCAGCTTTAAACATTCGTATAATATAAATAATTTGTTATTGTAAAATGTACTACTCACATTTCTCGGAATCATAATGTAACAATAAATTCACGCTCAATAGCTACACAATACACACGTGGATATTCAAAATTCCAGGGAAAATAATCTTGTACCTTCAGATGCAGTTGTTTCGTATTAGATTGAAGATATCATTGTTTTGGTTTGACAAATTGATATTACATTTTCTATTAGTCACATACATAGTCCTGACCATACTAAGATTGAGTCTTTTGTCGCGGGTATCAGGAACTACGAGAGACTTTTCGGTCTCACGGGCTTCACAAACATTTGTCTCGGTGCGGATATCAAACCCGCGGCCTCTCGTTTCACAGCCCCATACTAAGATTGAGTCTTTTGTCGCGGGTATCAGGAACTACGAGAGACTTTTCGGTCTCACGGGCTTCACAAACATTTGTCTCGGTGCGGATATCAAACCCGCGGCCTCTCGTTTCACAGCCCCATACTAAGATTGAGTCTTTTGTCGCGGGTATCAGGAACTACGAGAGACTTTTCGGTCTCACGGGCTTCACAAACATTTGTCTCGGTGCGGATATCAAACCCGCGGCCTCTCGTTTCACAGCCCCATACTAAGATTGAGTCTTTTGTCGCGGGTATCAGGAACTACGAGAGACTTTTCGGTCTCACGGGCTTCACAAACATTTGTCTCGGTGCGGATATCAAACCCGCGGCCTCTCGTTTCACAGCCCCATACTAAGATTGAGTCTTTTGTCGCGGGTATCAGGAACTACGAGAGACTTTTCGGTCTCACGGGCTTCACAAACATTTGTCTCGGTGCGGATATCAAACCCGCGGCCTCTCGTTTCACAGCCCCATACTAAGATTGAGTCTTTTGTCGCGGGTATCAGGAACTACGAGAGACTTTTCGGTCTCACGGGCTTCACAAACATTTGTCTCGGTGCGGATATCAAACCCGCGGCCTCTCGTTTCACAGCCAATCCTAACCAGCTGTGCCACGGAGGCTGTCAAAATCTGAAAACTGGTACTTCTCTCTCTCTCTAGGCACATAATGATGTATGTATACTGACCAGTTGGTTGGCGAGCAGTTTGACGAGGTGCGCGGGCGCGTGCGTGCGCAGCAGCCGCGCGCCGCACGACCCCGCCGCGCGGGACAGCGCGCCAGTCGCCGTGCACAACAACCTGCACAACGACGAGCATACATATACACCGGGTATCTCAAGACTGCTACCGAATACGAAGCCGGGTGGTAGTTTTAGTGACTACAAACACAATGCAACCAAAAATTTCGAAAAGAAACGCGGCAATTATTTTTTATGATTTTTTAAATATCGTCATTTTTGGGTGGTAAATCCATAGTTTTTGCTAAAATAATGATTTTAACACTTTTATACCTTAGATTATTTATAAATAAAAGGTTATACACGATTATTTTAGGAAAAAAATTATTTACCATCCAAATGTGGCCATAGGAAAAAATAACAAAAAAAAATTGTCGCTTTTTTTTTGCAACTTTTTCTGTTGCATTGTGTCTGAAGTCGCTTAAACTACCACCCGGCTTCGTTTTCGGTAGCAGTCTTGATATACCCTGTATACACATACATACATATCACAACAACCTGCACGTTCATACATATACACATATACATACATATACACAAGGGCGTCGCCAAGGGGGGCAGGTAAGGGCAGCTGAAATTTTATCGCGGATTTGGTTTCATTTTTAATTTGGCGTTTCGATTATTTTACAGCTTCCATTCATATTTTGGTTTCTTACATTGATTCAACATTTATGTAAATCTATGAAACCATTTACATTTATTTCAGTTAGTTTTCTTTCTTATTACCTACTCCCAGAAGGCATGGGAATGATTGTTATTTCAAATTAACATCATCACCTTGTTATTTTTGAAGCCTTAGCATGCTTTATATTTCTGCTATTGCTAATTGCCCCGCTCAGAATTTGTAAACAAAAAAACAGACCATACATTTTATCCATTTTCCATATCTAAATGCTGACTTTTAATTTTATTTCGATAGTTTATAAATAAGTTATATCATAGTTCTTTCCTGTTGTTTAACACTATTGCGTGTAGTCATCTCCTAAAATTAAAGAAACACATTATTTAAACTGCAACGTACATTAGTAAAGCTTATAAAATGTATTCTTTGTTGGCGATCATAACAAGTAAAAAATAAATAAAAAATAGTATGAAGGTTTTCTGAAGATATTTCCTGTAATACGTTTGTCGGATAACCGAAAGTCAATTGTATAAAGAACCCATTTATAGTATAAGAACAGGTAGATGTATCAAAAAATTAATAGTATACCGTGGCGTGAATTGTGCAGAGAGATCGTCTCTCTCAGCCGCTACAGCCAGTAACTGCGCCAGGACTCGAACTCCGGACACCTTGCCCCACCACCACTGCTCTTGGAACGACTGCAACAACATACAAATCTATATACAGGCTGATATTTACTCATGGTACTTAATTTTACCCACATGTTTCTCACTACACCAGGTGACGTACATAATTTAAATAAATTATAAGAAGATTTTTTGCCAAAAAATCTGGTTTTAGTTTTCAAAATGTTTGGGCACCCATATAGAAACCAGTATTTTTACCGCTTAGCCTAACTTCAGTTCGGTCCGGGAACTTATCTCAGCCGTAAAAACACTCGGTGTCTATAGGGGTTGATCAAAAGTCTTGAAACATAAAATCGCGTTTTTTAATAAAACTATCAGGCAGTTTTTGTTCATACTGAAATGAAATGAAATGAAATGAAATGAAATGAAATGAAATGAAATGAAATGAAATGAAATGAAATGAAATGAAATGAAATGAAAATATTTATTGAATCCATAAAATGTCATACACTATTTAGATTCAGTCATTTTTTTTTCCACTACCACCCAGTTCACAAGGCTGTTTTCGCCAGAGAAGAACGGGCAAGAAACTCTAGCGTTGCTCTTTTCAAAAATAAGTTTACAATACAGTGATCATACAGGAGTTGAAATTCAGAGCAGTTCATAAATTATTCATAATAATGATTATATTGTACGGCTGAGTTAAGTGTGGTCGCCCTGACCGCGGAACCGGTATACACTGTTCAGCAAAAGCAATGAAAGGCAATAAAAAAAATTAATAAATGAAAAGAAAAAAAAAAACAAAGTAATTAATATTATCATTATAAGCAAATCGAGCAGACCAGTCTACACAAGCAGCACCCGTTCACGAGTATGACGCATGTGCCAGCCATCGGTCTCCTCAACCGTGTTATAGGGAAGTGACCGACCCGGCACACGACGCCGCCGCAAGCACAGACATTTAAGCGAGAATGACGTACTCAAATTGCCTACAACTATGGTGACACAAGTGGGATAATTATATTAATTATATTTAACAGAGTACACACACATCCGGTTCGGGGACTTATGTTTTATTCCCACGCCTTACTATCTTCTAAGTATTCTGAAATTTTATAATATGCTTTATTACACAACTGTCGTTTAATATTAGATTTAAATTTATTTATAGATAAGGCTTTTATGTGAGTGGGAACTTTATTATAGAAATGTATACAGTAACCCTTAAAAGATTTGCTAATTTTCTGGAGCCTGGTCTTATGAATGACTAGATTATTTCTATTTCTAGTATTTCTGTCATGAATATCGCTAACCTTTTGAAATTGTTCTATATTCTTATGGACATACATTAAATTAGCGAATATAAATTCTGATGCTACTGTCATTATATTTATTTCTTTAAATTTTTCTCTCAGAGATTGTCTGGAGCCCAACGAATAAATAGATCTTATGGCTCGTTTTTGAAGAAGAAAGATGGTATTAATGTCAGCAGCACCACCCCACAACAAAATTCCGTAACTCATTATGCTATGAAAGTAAGCAAAATAGACCAATCGAGCTGTATCAATGTCAGTCAATTGGCGAATCTTGCCCACTGCAAAAACTGCAGCACTCAGCTTTTTAGCTAACGCTGTTATGTGGGGACCCCATTGAAGTTTAGGATCCAATGTGATTCCTAAAAACTTAGTAGTCTCCACAAGGCTCAACACATCCCCGTTCATAAAAATGTTGGCATTCACTTTTTTTACGTTAGGTGTTATAAACCGAATGCATTTAGTTTTTTGGCTGTTTAACAGTAAATTGTTAACGCCAAACCAATGTACTATTCTTGAGAGAGTGTGGTTTACTTCGTCAAAAATTGATTGATGTCGTTTAATTTTAAATATCAGTGAAGTATCATCAGCAAACAACACTACCTCACATTTATCCCTTATAAAATAAGGCAAGTCATTTATATAAATCAAAAAGAGAAAGGGTCCAAGAATTGAGCCCTGCGGAACCCCCATAGTAACAACAGATCCATGTGATTTTTGTCCGTTGACATCAACCCTTTGAACCCTATTGTTTAAATATGATTTACATAGTTCAAGAGCAAGTCCATTTATTCCATAGTGGCTCAATTTCCTGATAAGAAATATCATGATAAACACAATCAAACGCTTTGGATAGGTCACAGTATACACCTAAAGCATCCTGAGAATCCTCCCAAGCATCAAATATGTTATCTATGAGCTTCACACCAGCATCAGTGGTGGAGCGACCCCGAGTAAAACCAAATTGTTTACCATGAAGTAAATTATTATTTTTAAAATAACTTTGTAACTGTATAAGCATCAGTTTTTCAAAAATTTTGCTAAATGAAGGCAGTACTGATATAGGTCTAAAATTAGAGGGGTCGTCTGTACTACCAGATTTAAAAAGAGGTATTATCTTACTGAGTTTCATTTTATCAGGAAATATGCCACTATTAATACATGTGTTAAAAACTAAAGCTAGCTGAGGAGCTAATATAGGTAGTACATAGTTGAGGATCTTTGTAGAGATTCCCCAGAGGTCACAAGTATTTTTAATGTTTATAAGTTTAAATGTTTTTACAATGTCATCACTGTCAACGGATTGGAATTTAAATGAATCACCACACCCTGGCACACTTTCCTGTAATAACGTATGGGCTAAAGAAGGAGACGAATTTAAGCTTTTTGTTATGGAAACTGGTATATCTGTGAAGAACTTTTCAAAAGCCCTAGCTACTTCTATATCAGAGTTTATTAATTTATTATTAATACTTAAGCTAAACTCGGTGTCACGAGGTTTAGCTTTCCCAGTTTCCTTATTAATTACACTCCATGTCATTTTAATTTTGTTTTTGGAGTTTTTTATTTTTTCTTTTATGTATAATGACTTTGCTTTATAGCAGACTTGTTTAAACAATTTAGAATAATTTTTAACATAAGTTTTAAAATGCTCACTATGATTATATGTTTTTTCAGAATAAAGATCATATAGTTTCTTCCTACTTATGTGTATGCCAACAGTGGCCCAATTATTGAAGCAAGTTTTTTTGCTTGTGGGAACAGACCTGGATGTAAAGATTGATTCAAATTCCTTACAAAATATGTCAAATACAGAATTATACAGAGTATTGGGGTTGTTACCCTGTACTAGTACATTGAATTTTTTCAACAAATTATTCTTTAATTTATGTAACCGGATCTTTGTTACCGGAACAACATTAAGTTTTCCAATGGAAGTTTGCTGGAATTCGCATCTAAAAGTGACTAGTTGTCCACAGTGGTCAGAGTCTAACTGATTAATAATAGATTTATTTTCTGGGACTATATCTGTGAACACATTATCTATACAGGTATACTTGGTACAATGTTACCTGGGGTGGTTAGGAAAATGAGGTTTAAATTAAATACCACATGTCAATATCACCCTGTATAAGACTGCACCACACCTGACAATAAATGCAGTGTCATCTGTATATATGTATAAGATTTAAAATAAATAGGATTTATAAATAGGTATACGATTATGAGATGCAAAGGAGAATGCCCAATTTAATATAAAACTTAGTATCGGTGCGAAGATTGTTGTGCCATGATGAAACATATTTTATTTCTCGAGAACGAAACACAAAAAAAGAATCAGAATCCTTATAATGTTCACAAATTATCTATAAATCAAAAAAAAATTCACTTAAATCCCTAGATGACAACATTTTCTAAAATGAGTACTCATTATTTTTGCCTTTAAATAATGTTTTGGTGGATAACAATTGATTCGAAAAGTGCTATTTTTAAGCCAAAAAGCGCACGAAAGGCGTAAACGCTCTTTACCTGTAACAAAAACCATCTCAACTACAAAAATAACAAATACCTTGGTATTGGCAAAATATCCGATTCCACGGGGGAGCCATCTATCATTTAAAGAAGAAGAACTAAAAAACAATACTTACCCTATCAAACCGATCCAACATCCTGTGCAATTCGTTCAAATGTCTCTCCAGCAACGTAACATCTGCCACCGGTCTACTCTTTTTCTCCTTCCCACTCCCTCGACTCATATCGCTCACTGAACTACATACAGACTCCGCTTTACACAACTTCTTGTTATTTCTCTTCTTTTCTCTCTTCCTCCCGTCCTCTCTTCTTAATTCTTCTTCGAAGCCGTTGACCCCCTTCTTTTCGTTCACATCGTAGTCCATTAACGGAGTGATTAAGTTGGATATTTGGTTGAGTATCTTGGTCAGTTTGCTCGGTGGTTGGATATCGTTTGCACTGTCTTCGGTGTATACCAGGTCTGTGCTTCTGAAATGTTTAAGTGTATAAATAAATTTAACTGTTGATGTTGAAGATAGCTTCCTATGGCTGAATATAGTACATACGGGGTATCTCAAGACTGCTACCGAAAACGAAGCCGGGTGGTAGTTTTAGTGACTACAAAGACATTGCAACAGAAAAAGTTGCAAAAAAGAGTCATTTTTGACGTGACAACGTCTTAAATTAGGTTGCGGCTGGGAGTCACTTATGAAAAAGTGTAACGCCCGGTAACGTTACGATGAGTCACCGAACGAGAGAGAGGCCCGCCGAATGCCTTGCGTCTCTCTCCCACTCAACTATGATCGGTCTGCCGCGCGCGCAGCACTAGAGAATTAGGCGCATTGAATCGGCGCATGCTTGTGTCTCTGTCTTTGTCTTTCTCGAACGTTCTTGGCGTTGGAAAAACAAGAAAGCGTCACAATACAAGTTCACACGTGTGGTTAAAGTATCGTCAGCTGTGTCTGTAGTGAAAATATGGAGTGCTTAGATTCGTCATTTATCATTTACAACAACTACAACAATAAAGGTAAATAATTGTACACTGATATTTCATTATCGTAAACTATGATTGATTGATTAATTGTTAGATTGACACAAAAGTTGAGAAACTGAGTTTATAGGTTATGTCATACTATTGATAAATGTTGATAGTGTTTTAGTAAACAAAATATATTTCTATAGTTAAAATTTGTGCAATTCTTATTTTCATTCAATTCCTTGTTCCTATTGTGCAATTTAATTATATTCATATCAATAAATATTCTACCGAGAAAAAGACGTTGTCACGTAAAATCTTCGCCCGTAAAACCGACTTTACAGGCAACCATTTTTTTGTTATTTTTTTTCTATGGCCATATTTGGGTGGTAAATACATTTTTGTCCTAAAATAATAGTGTATACCCTTTTATTTATAAATACTCTAAGGTATAAAAGAGTTTAAATTATTATTTTAGCAAAAACTATGGATTTACCACCCAAAAATGACGATATTTAAAAAATAATAAAAAATAATTGTCGCGTTTCTTTGCGAAATTTTTAGTTGCATTGTGTTTGTAGTCACTAAAACTACCACCCGGCTTCGTTTTCGGTAGCAGTCTTGAGATACCCAGTATTATATGAGATAGTACATGTTAAGCTGAAGGTAAAATTATATAGTTATCCCATAGGTTATATTGATAATCAATCACCACGCACTAAAACGGTGAAGGAAAACATCGTGAGGAAACCTGCATACCATAACGATTCATAAGAATTTATATGGTATGTAAGTCCACCAAACCCGCACTAGGCCAGCGTGGTGTACTATATGGCCTAACCACTCTCAATCGTACTCTCGATTGTAGAGTAGGCCCGTGCCCTGCAGTGGGACGTATATGGGCTGATCCAGATCCCATAGGATTTATTATCACTCAAAGTCAGTAGACAGATAGTGTTAAAGCCTCAAACACACTATGTTTCTTTGGAACTGAAGACAAGCGGTTTGATGAAGCTTAGAAATCACCCAACCAAATACGTTTAATTCGTCTTTGCCTAACTTCTCTCATTCGTGCTACAGTCGAAACTAGGATTCTTACGCAGGCCTATTAAGCAAATTACAGCATAAAACTATATGTATATTGATTCATAACTTACGTAGCGAGCAACTTCTGCTTAATCTTCCTGGCTTTCTTCTTGATAGCTTTCTGCTTCTCCCGCTCTTTCTCTCCTGTTCCAGTCTCAACGCGGCTTCCTCTAACTCCTTCTCCTCTTTCGAAGACTGGTCGTGGCTCTCCGATGTCGTCTGCAAGAAGAGTTGGTTTTAAAAACCATTTTATAAGTTGCGATTTGCTTTGTGATGCACAAAGCCGATCGGCTAAATGTTTTTACAATTTTGCGTCATCTATGAATGAGTGAGACTAATAAACGAATTAATTCCTTCAAGAAGAAACTGAATATTTTAATTTTGTGTGCGTAATTTTAGATGTTAAAAATGGTTATAATATATGGTCAGTTTTTTGTTTACATATTTTGTTGGGGACAATTAGCACTAGCAGACATATAGACTATGCTAAAGCTTCAAAAATAACAAAGTGGTGATGTTAAATTTAAATAGCAATAATAGGGAATATGCGTGCCACATTTTTTATTTTTATTTAACGATTCTGTGGGAAACATTACCCGAAAAAAAATTAATTCTTTGAAAATATGAACCAATAAAGGACAAAAAAAGAAGTCAAAATTGCTACCAGTTTCGAAACATTTAAACGTTTTGGCGCGAAGTCGCTGTAACGACAGCGTACATAATATCAACATGTTTGGATTAAGTTTCTTTCATGAATTGCTACAGAACATCCATTTTTAAACAATATACAGAAAACACAAAATAACTCATAAACAAACGTATAACAATACACCCAACAAGCTAAAACTTCATAAGATCGTGTATGCTGTAGTCACTTACCATTTCAAGCTTTCGGAAAAAATTGTGCGTTAAAGAAATGTCTTTTTTTTTTAATTTATTTTACCAATTTAGAGTTAATGAATTTAAAAAATATCTATATGAATAAAAATAACAACATAATATTTTTACATATTTTGGAGTGTCATGCATATTCCCTAGTATATATACAGAGTGATATTGACACATGTGTTACTTAAATTAACCCACATGTTTCTCATGTAATTTGAAAGCAATATAAGAAGATTTTTTGTCATAAATTATGATTTTCGTTTTCACGATTTTTGGACTTCCCATGTAGGTAAGAGTATTTTTACCGCTTAGATGAACTTCGGTTCGGTTGAGGATTTTATCAGAATCATAAAAAAATCAGTATCTATAGGGGTTGATCAAAGGCCTTGAAACCGAAAATCGTGATTTTAGACAAAACTATTAGGCAGTTCTTATTCAAATTTGGCACAATAGTACCTAGGGGGATGAAGGAACATGTGTTTTAAATTAAGTACAATGTGTCAATATCACCCTGTATAATGTACTAACCGGTTGCCTCGGCCCGGTGGCCTTTTCCCGTATGGCCTGCAGATGCCTGTCGAGGCGCATCTGGCTGGCGTCCTGCTTGTCGCGGATGCGCGAGCGCAGCGCGTCGGCCTCCAGCTCGGCGGCCGCCGCCAGGGCTGACAGCCGGGACTTTACGCCCTCCGCCTGGTGATATTATGTGTTTTGTGTATTGTTGTATATAAAATAAAAAATTATATACGACAAAAATCTTAACCTATGTTTACAGTACAATGGGCGGTCTTATCGCATATACATACAATACATTACATTATATTTTATTATAGCAATGAATTATAGCTAAAATAAAATGTAGTTGACGTACAGTTAAAAAAAGAGAAAAATAGGTAAAAATGCGGGCTTTTTCAGATTATGTAACAACAAGATGGAGAAGTTAAGGATTATGTATGTTGATAATACATATTTATTTATTTATTTAAATCTTTATTGCACAGTCAGCAACATAAATCGCTGAACACTTCACATTTTTTGATAACCTTTTTATGAATTAAAATTTGTACGTACTACTCTGTAGTCGTAAAATATAACCAAGTAAAGTCATCTATGCCATATATATCTATGCCGAGAAGTGGCATACGATATTGAAAATAATTATTATTTTGGATGATAAGACAATTCCAAATCTCGTGAGTGTGAAGCGGCTTATGTTGGTGACTGTACCTTCTCCCTGGCGGCGTGGTGTCGCTCCCGCTGCGTGCGCTCGCGCAGTGTCTGCGTGCGCGCGTCTCACTGCATGTGTCGCGGTGTCGGCACGTACCTTCTCCCTGGCGGCGTGGTGTCGCTCCCGCTGCGTGCGCTCGCGCAGTGTCTGCGTGCGCGCGTCTCACTGCATGTGTCGCGGTGTCGGCACGTACCTTCTCCCTGGCGGCGTGGTGTCGCTCCCGCTGCGTGCGCTCGCGCAGTGTCTGCGTGCGCGCGTCTCACTGCATGTGTCGCGGTGTCGGCACGTACCTTCTCCCTGGCGGCGTGGTGTCGCTCCCGCTGCGTGCGCTCGCGCAGTGTCTGCGTGCGCGCGTCTCACTGCATGTGTCGCGGTGTCGGCACGTACCTTCTCCCTGGCGGCGTGGTGTCGCTCCCGCTGCGTGCGCTCGCGCAGTGTCTGCGTGCGCGCGTCTCACTGCATGTGTCGCGGTGTCGGCACGTACCTTCTCCCTGGCGGCGTGGTGTCGCTCCCGCTGCGTGCGCTCGCGCAGTGTCTGCGTGCGCGCGTCTCACTGCATGTGTCGCGGTGTCGGCACGTACCTTCTCCCTGGCGGCGTGGTGTCGCTCCCGCTGCGTGCGCTCGCGCAGTGTCTGCGTGCGCGCGTCTCACTGCATGTGTCGCGGTGTCGGCACGTACCTTCTCCCTGGCGGCGTGGTGTCGCTCCCGCTGCGTGCGCTCGCGCAGTGTCTGCGTGCGCGCGTCTCACTGCATGTGTCGCGGTGTCGGCACGTACCTTCTCCCTGGCGGCGTGGTGTCGCTCCCGCTGCGTGCGCTCGCGCAGTGTCTGCGTGCGCGCGTCTCACTGCATGTGTCGCGGTGTCGGCACGTACCTTCTCCCTGGCGGCGTGGTGTCGCTCCCGCTGCGTGCGCTCGCGCAGTGTCTGCGTGCGCGCGTCTCACTGCATGTGTCGCGGTGTCGGCACGTACCTTCTCCCTGGCGGCGTGGTGTCGCTCCCGCTGCGTGCGCTCGCGCAGTGTCTGCGTGCGCGCGTCTCGCTCGCGGCGGCGCTGCATGAGGCTCGCCGCGCGCATGCGCCGCGCCGCCTCCAGCGCCTGGCGCCGCGCGCCCACCGCCGCCTCGCGAGCCGCCTTCTGTTCCTGCGGATTATCACTTTTCCCGTCAAACACCAGTGTAAATGCACTGCTGTGTTTACTTTACTTTTTAAGTTGTGCAGTAAGTAGTTACGTTATATATTTGTTGGAATTATATATGTTGATAATTCAATTGTTATAAAATCAGTCTTGAATCGTGCTAAAGAACTAAGCCTATTTCTCCCGTCAAACAGTAGTTTAAATGCACTACAATTTTTTTTTTTCTTGCATTGAATGGCGAGGCGTGCATGCAGTTTACCTGATGGCAAGCAATGCGACCGCTCATGAACAGTAGCAAAACCAAAGAACACCTTGAGTTACAAAGCAATGCTTGGCATTCCACTGCGCTCGCCATCCTGAGACATAAGATGTTAAGTCTCAATATGTCCAATAGTTACTCTGGCTACAATGTCCATCAAACCGAATCACAACAGTGCAATTACACTGATATTTCACGAGAGAAATAGACATTGCGATGGTACCTGCCCAGATGGCCTCTCACATATGAGCGACCTACCACCAGTTGAATATCTTAAACAGACTACACCACATACCAGTTTATGCAGTCTCTCCCTCCTCATTTGCCTCAGGCGCGTGTTTTGCGAGCGGCACTGGTCCAAGAACTCGTGGCGTCTGTTCTCAGCCTCCAGTTGTTTGATGAAGGCTATCTCGCGAAGTTTCTCTTCTTCGTCGTGGGCTTTGCGGACTATATCCTTTAGGGAAATAGAAATTATTTTAAAATACGAGGTGAACTATGTTACAAATACGTACAATAATAATTATGCTTCGATTAAATATATCGCACCTTTAGTATTAAACCCAATGACGTTTTACAAATAGACACGTCATACACTAACATAATGGCACAAAAAAATGGCGCGATGCGTATTGTAATTTCAAATTGGTTCGAAGAAAGAGTAAAAAAGCAAGAAACATAAGTTAGAAGAAGATGAATAGACTTCGCTAGTTACGTAACAATAAGTGCCGCACGGTTATTGGCCAAAACGCGTGTGACGTAGCACTAAGCATGAAGTACAGAATGACGTGGCGGGAGCTGTCATACGTTGCCATGAGAGCGATTTTACTAATTTTATTTAATAAAAAATTAAATTAGTGTGTACTTGTGCACTAAATAAAATATTTTTTTGTTTCACAGTTTCAGAATCATTTGTACTTTTTTTTAAATAACTCTAATCTATTCTTACGCATTTTGTTTCGAGAATACAGATAGTCAGAGAAACGTGTACCCGCGACACTGGTTGATGTGTGACTGATTGCACTGGAGGCAATTACCTTCCAAACGTGTTGCCATTATAAAGCTCGGACAACGCATCTATGCTTTATAAACATCTTAGATTAAACCTACCTAAACCTAACTAAAAACTCTTATTTTTTGGGAAACGTTCAGAAAATTTAAGAAATGTTGTACTTATGGAAGATACATTTAGAAGATCGATTTATACATCTTTCTACCTCTCTTGCGTCAATAGGTCCTTCTTTAATAACGGTTCGATAGGTCATTTTGAGCCAAAATATGATTAAAAGCCAAAATCTATTTTATAACATTAAGTCACTCTAATTCTAAAGATGCCATATACTACATGTAATGTGTATGTGTGATGTAACGAAAAGTCTTAAATTATAACCAACTTCAGGTAACAATAAACCTTATTCCTTTAAATTAAGATTTATTGTCGTTTGGACCATACTAAAATCAAATGAGACTACACGCTTATATGTGCTCTTTTTTCTCTTGGCTTAGGCTGTCACATCTATACATATAAATAAAATTGAAGTGTCTGTTTGTAAAATGAAAATAATGAAATGACCAACTACATATCGTTATATACACGATACCTATAACGAAAATGACCTTAGAATTTTGTCTGTCTGTCTGTCTGTTTGTTCCGGCTAATCTCTGAAATGGCTGGACCGATTTTGACGGGACTTTTATTGTCAGGTAGCTCATATAATAAGGAGTAACTTACGCTACATTTATTTTAGAAAAAATCTTTACTTTAGAAAAACAAAGTTTTTGTTAAATTACACGTTCGTACTCGTATAATTGATCGAAGAATGAACACAAACAATTCAGGGACTAAAAATGAAGCAATAATTTATGAGCCGCTGGAACTTTTCTGATAGTTAATTTTTCTTTTTCACCGAGTTAATATAAGTATTATTTTGCCACAGCACTTATCGGAAAGACATAAACTCACATCAAAACACCAACTGTTTTTACCTTGAGGTGCTGATCGCGATTCTGAGCCGCTTTCTCCAAACGTTTCTCCATCCTCAGTCTTTTCTCTTCTATCAATTGGTTTTTGGCGACCTGAAAAAAACATGATTTTTTTTAATAATATTTAAATATTTTATCAACGGTTGTAATTTTGAGAACCTTTCTTATTAGCTCTTAATTTTATAACTTTCTGAATTGTTGAATTTACCTTAACATAGATATTGACCGAGGCATTGGACTTCTGCCTTAAACTCGACCATGACTTTGACCTTGAAATTTGCCTATAGCCGGGAAATTTAAAATTATTAAGCTATTGCATAGCTTCTATCGCGGGCCTTGAGCGTGGAGACCGAATCCAGAAATTCCGTAACGAAAATAACCTAAGTCCGACCGAAATTTAAATTATTTTGATTTAGATTCTAATATGTGTCAATACTTTTAAATGCGAATTGCAAAGCTATTGCGTGATTAATTGTAATCTAACCTCTTTCGATATTTAGTTTTGCCATCTGTCGATGAATAGCAGAACTTTTAATGACTTTTTGAAATATCACGCTTGTCTCTTTAGTTCAGCAACTCGCCTCTAGGTGGCATTGGTTGGCGTTACTGCGCATGCGTAATCCCCCTCTTCGCCCCGCAAGAGCAGGTGGTGTATCCGCCTGGCGCGCTCGGTCTGGTACTGACCTTGACCTCCTCGACCCTGGCGAGCAGGTGGTGAATCCGCCTGGCGCGCTCGGTCTGGTACTGACCTTGACCTCCTCGACCCTGGCGAGCAGGTGGTGTATCCGCCTGGCGCGCTCGGTCTGGTACTGACCTTGACCTCCTCGACCCTGGCGAGCAGGTGGTGTATCCGCCTGGCGCGCTCTGTCTGGTACTGACCTTGACCTCCTCGACCCTGGCGAGCAGGTGGTGTATCCGCCTGGCGCGCTCGGTCTGGTACTGACCTTGACCTCCTCGACCCTGGCGAGCAGGTGGTGTATCCGCCTGGCGCGCTCGGTCTGGTACTGACCTTGACCTCCTCGACCCTGGCGAGCAGGTGGTGTATCCGCCTGGCGCGCTCGGTCTGGTACTGACCTTGACCTCCTCGACCCTGGCGAGCAGGTGGTGTATCCGCCTGGCGCGCTCGGTCTGGTACTGACCTTGACCTCCTCGACCCTGGCGAGCAGGTGGTGTATCCGCCTGGCGCGCTCGGTCTTGTACTGACCTTGACCTCCTCGACCCTGGCGAGCAGGTGGTGTATCCGCCTGGCGCGCTCGGTCTGGTACTGACCTTGACCTCCTCGACCCTGGCGAGCAGGTGGTGTATCCGCCTGGCGCGCTCGGTCTGGTACTGACCTTGACCTCCTCGACCCTGGCGAGCAGGTGGTGTATCCGCCTGGCGCGCTCGGTCTGGTACTGACCTTGACCTCCTCGACCCTGGCGAGCAGGTGGTGTATCCGCCTGGCGCGCTCGGTCTGGTACTGACCTTGACCTCCTCGACCCTGGCGAGCAGGTGGTGTATCCGCCTGGCGCGCTCGGTCTGGTACTGACCTTGACCTCCTCGACCCTGGCGAGCAGGTGGTGTATCCGCCTGGCGCGCTCGGTCTGGTACTGACCTTGACCTCCTCGACCCTGGCGAGCAGGTGGTGTATCCGCCTGGCGCGCTCGGTCTGGTACTGACCTTGACCTCCTCGACCCTGGCGAGCAGGTGGTGTATCCGCCTGGCGCGCTCGGTCTGGTACTCGCGGCGCTGGCGCTCGGCGCGCGCCTGCTTGGCTTGCAGGCGGCGCAGCGCGTCCTGCAGGCTGCCGCGACGCTTCATGCCCTGCGACAGCTTCGCGTGTAGCTGTTGGGCTCGACCTGGACATCGAACCAAACCTTATCAGTCCTGACACATCGACTGCTAAAAATACAGTATACCTATACAGTTTTCCAAGAATTTTTGGATACATCTTCTAGCACAAAAAGTCCACTGATCAAGGATTCCGACAGCGACCTGATGGGAGCGGACATTATGTAGCGACTTTATCATATCACCAGCAATCGGATTTACAATAGACTTCATCTGCTATTCTAAATTACAGTCTACATAACAATTTTATTAACAATAAGCTACGATGGAAGGACCAAGATTATAGGAATGAAGGAATACATAAACCAACCGTAAAGATGTGATGAGTCACTTGCTGAAATCGTCTTCAACCCATAAATATCCTGTAACTTTGTCACGTCATCTTTTTCCCCTGTGTATAAACGCACATCTAGACATTAACGGAACTACTTCGAAACATTTCAATTCCATTAGCCTTTACTTCTGCTCAATACATACACTGTTTACTACCATTTCATCACGCTATATTGCAATTATCTCGTATTCTTCCAATACATTCCATCTATTTTCTAGTCAATTCTTACCTGGATCTCTAGCAACCAAAGCCTCCAATACTACAAGAGTATCCACTCTCTCCGCCCACGACATGCCGGCTAGCGCCGTTTCATACTGATCTTCAAGACTAGCGGATAGTGACGTCAGATTCTCAGTGGACTGGTTGGATGCCGCTGATGTATCTTCTAGAAGGATTTCTGCGTCTGTCTGCAAAATGAATGATCTTATTTAGGGATAACGTTTAATCGTCATCTCTAAATTATGTTCTTCTTCTATCTGTCCATGGAAGATTACAAAAGATAAATACAGAATAATTCAAAATAAAGTTACAGTCTGTAGAAGTAATTAAGTTGTATACTATATGAACCTTCGCCTGATTTACGTAAATTTAAAGGCTTTTTAAGAAATACTTTTATCTAATATATTAGAAGAAAGAAGAAGAAAGAAAGAAAACAGATTTATTTGCCACCGCAATACAACATACACTCATACTACATACATTAACACATAGACTACAAGCCCGTGGCAAAAATCGATGGGTCAAATGAACCACCAGGAGACCTATTTGGTAGGATACAGGGGCATAAAATAATAATATTCAGCACTATGCCGTCACTTGTAAGCTGTCCGTCTCAGTGCAGATGAGACTTTAAAATCATCAAGGAGAGGGGTTCATTTTGGTCATTTATTTTTGTACGGCGTTTCTACCATCGATAGGTCCATGAAAAATAATAGAAAGAACACGTAGTGCCGTACAAAAATAGTGCGTCACAAAGTCGGAAGAACGTTAGATATTCCGGCAAATTTGTCGCTAAATTTGGTCATTTGATTTTAAACGGCATCGGTTCCATACAGTAGCAATACCTCTTCTAAACCATTATTCCGCAACGCCGTACAAAAACTATGCGACAAGGAAGAAAAATCAGCGGTTGCAACCCACTCCCTTTCAGTGGTCCGGGGGGTGATTTGAAAAAGTACGGCATCGGTTTCATAACATTAAGTAGTACTTAAAATTACTATTTAAAAAAAAGCCGTCACTAAATTATTGTTAATTTTAATGTATACATAAATTCCTTATAAATTTGACTTTTAAAGCTGAAAGGTCATTTGATCCTGTACGATAACCTGTTTTTTAACATGATATTGCTAAATACAATTGTTATTTAGTACTGCCCCTCAATAAAAATGTTTGAAAAGAAATGGAGAGGAAAATAAAATATGAGTTTTCTCAAATCGTTTCAAAAGTTTAAATTATTGTAGATTAGTGAAATACAGCAACTTTCTGAATATTATTGTTGTTTTAAATAGTTCTCAGGTAAACAAATGAAGAAAAAATTATGCCGTACATTTTAATGCAGAACATAATTTTTGGCTGATTAAAATGGCACTACCATTTCAGGAGTACTTTATGGTCGTGTGATACTACACGGCATTAACATATTTTTGAAGATAATAATTAATAACATGTATAAAAAATCATTATGCCAGCTTTTAAAGTGAAACAGTGTATATTATATCCAAAAATTGAAAAACTATAACTAAGCTCAGTACTTATATTTTTGTAAACTTTTCGATGTCATATACTGCAAACATGGACATATTTCTTTGAATTGTGTTATTAAATATACTAAATGATAATTACAAAAATGAAAAAATAGGTAGGTATGTCTTTCAAATTTTAATTCAATATCTGAATCAGCGACTGAGTCGGTATCGGAATCAAGGTCCTCATCGACGTCCGTATCCTCTTCATCACCTTCTGAAACATGAATATGTGTCATCTTATTTTGCGGACAAATAAAGTAAAAAAAAGGAATTAATAATAATAAGTTTTTGTTATGTTTATTACCTTTTATCAATGTGAACTTTCAGATATGTACGGCATTGACTTTTTATAGATGATTGCATTAAATACAAATCAATTGTCTAAATGCTGTACAGTAAATATCATACTAAATATCACCCTAAAGTATATTTTATTACATGGATTATTCGAGAGTTACTTTCCGCTCTACAGACCTTTGGATCACCAAAAAATGTACGGCATGTGAAAAAATGTTATCTATGCATTAAATACTTTCGAAATAAATTAATCCCATATTGTGTCAAATCACCCCCCGGACCACTGAAAGGGAGTGGGTTGCAACCGCTGATTTTTCTTCCTTGTCGCATAGTTTTTGTACGGCGTTGCGGAATAATGGTTTAGAAGAGGTATAGCGACTGTATGGAACCGATGCCGTTTAAAATCAAATGACCAAATTTAGCGACAAATTTGCCGGAATAGCTAACGTTCTTCCGACTTTGTGACGCACTATTTTTGTACGGCACTGCGTGTTCTTGCTATTATTTTTCATGGACCTATCGATGGTAGAAACGCCGTACAAAAATAAATGACCAAAATGAACCCCTCTCCTTGATGATTTTAAAGTCTCATCTGCACTGAGACGGACAGCTTACAAGTGACGGCATAGTGCTGAATATTATTATTTTATGCCCCTGTATCCTACCAAATAGGTCTCCTGGTGGTTCATTTGACCCATCGATTTTAGCCACGGGCTTGTAGTCTAACAGAAAATAAAGTCGGTTTTACGGGCGAAGATTTTACGTGACAACGTCTTTTTCTCGGTAGAATATTTATTGATATGAATATAATTAAATTGCACAATAGGAACAAGGAATTGAATGAAAATAAGAATTGCACAAATTTTAACTATAGAAATATATTTTGTTTACTAAAACATTGTACATGTAATGACGAATCTAAGCACTCCATATTTTCACTACAGACACAGCTGACGATACTTTAACCACACGTGTGAACTTGTATTGTGACGCTTTCTTGTTTTTCCAACGCCAAGAACGTTCGAGAAAGACAAAGACAGAGACACAAGCATGCGCCGATTCAATGCGCCTAATTCTCTAGTGCTGCGCGCGCGGCAGACCGATCATAGTTGAGTGGGAGAGAGACGCAAGGCATTCGGCGGGCCTCTCTCTCGTTCGGTGACTCATCGTAACGTTACCGGGCGTTACACTTTTTCATAAGTGACTCCCAGCCGCAACCTAATTTAAGACGTTGTCACGTCAATAAATTTTTTGGAGGTAAAATATTTTTTTTTGGGGGGGTAATTTTTTGCGTAATTTGGGATTTCTGGCGGGGTCAATTTGTAGCCCTCACCAAGACGGTTCCGAGGATACCAAACTCGGTGGGTCTACGATCTATATTGGCCGAGATAGGATTGGGGGGGTGAGGTAAATTTTCGGGGTGGGGGTAAGGGAGGGGGGGGGGAAGGTTTCGTGGGGAGGCTAACTTAAATTAATTGTTTTGGAGGTAAAATATTTTTTTTTGGGGGGGTAATTTTTTGCGTAATTTGGGATTTCTGGCGGGGTCAATTTGTAGCCCTCACCAAGACGGTTCCGAGGATACCAAACTTGGTGGGTCTACGACCTATGTTGGCCGAGATAGGATTGGGGGGGGTGAGGTAAATTTTCGGGGTGGGGGTAGGGGAGGGGGGGGGGTAGGTTTCGTGGGGAGGCTAATAGGCACTATTTCGGAATAAGGGTGGGGGAAGGCAGGGGGGGGGCTATGGGACAATTTTGGAAAAAGTGGGTGAAACTGAAAAAAAATATAATTAAATTGAGTGGGAGAGAGACGCAACGCATTCGGCGGGCCTCTCTCTCGTTCGGTGACTCATCGTAACGTTACCGGGCGTTACACTTTTTCATAAGTGACTCCCAGCCGCAACCTAATTTAAGACGTTGTCACGTCAAAATTAAAACAATAAGTACATAAGTAATGTAAGCCTGCGCGTCGCATTGCTGTGACACTTGCTTATTACATCCTTACTAATATTATAAAGGTGAAAGTTTGTATGTATGTATGTATGTATGGATGTTTGTTACTCTTTCATGAAAAAACGGCTCAACAGATTTTGATGAAATTTGGTATAGTGATAGCTGACACCCTGGATTAACACATAGGCTACTTTTTATCCCGAAAAATGTAGTGTTCCCGTGGGATGAGTCAGGAAACCAAATATACATATTTTCTACTCTTTCAAATTCAAATTGTTGGCACGGGATGTCCTCTCCTACGGAAGGGAAATATAGTCGACGGCACGCGGGAAATATAGTTAGTAGACACGCGAAATAATATGTTCTTGATGTGGATTGGACTCAAAAACTATCTGCACCCGGGCGAAGCCGGGCCCGACAGCTAGTTTAATATATTATGGAGTCACCTGGCAATATAATTTAGAAGCCATGTTGACTTCTCTTTAACTAGACCAATTACAAAACAAAAAACCAAAGTCAAGTAAGTAAACTTCAAATCTTACCTCTGTTTCATCTGTCTCAGTGTCCAATTCGACATCAGAAACTTCTTGCAGCTCCAATATCTGTCTGTTCAGCAAGTCTTCTTCTTCGCACAGCTTCCTCTGGTCCACCTCAGACTGGAAGTCCAACGCCAAACTAATCTTCCTCTCATTCTCTTCAATTTGTGACGTCATCTCCGCTATCTCTGACATTTCCGACGCATCAGCTGCTTTCAAAATCTCATTATGATTAGGTATCTCGTCCTCTTCGAGACATTTGCAAATGATTTTAAAATCTTGCCTCCATTTCTCGATATCGAAAGAATAGTCAGTGCTTTCTTGAGACCTAGCAAGACCTGTAGGCAAGCTTTCAAGAGACGAATGAAGTCTGTTTTTTGTCAGATCGCCGTTTTCTTCATTTTCACTCAGTTTCTCTGACTTTGTAGAGCTCTTCTTTGACCGCGATTTTAAACCAGTCACATCCGATTTCTGTCGAATCATAGCCGGGTCTTTCTGCTTGGCTTCATTTTCGTTGGCTACAACTTGGACAACTTTCTCCGGTTTATTTCCTGGTAGATGTTGGGGCTGTTCCGATTTAGCCCTGTCAGCTTTTGACGGGACGATAGGTTTTGATTCCTCTTTAGGCGATTCTAAAGTATTTAAAGTAGGTAGGCTGGTGGTTGCAGAAGGTTGGTGAAAGCGATTGGCCCAGTGCGACCGTCCCTGCTTTTTAGATTCCCGACTCAATCTCCTTGATTTAACAGTGAGCCAGCCTTCATTATCATTTTTATTATTTACATTCAATACTTCCACGGAGTTTCCTATATCTTGTCCTTCTTCAGGAACTAATGTTTTCAAACTCTCGCTTGACTCAATCCTAGATATGTCAATCTGCGTGACAACAGTATCGGAACTGCTATATTCATCACAATCCTTTATTTTCTCCAAGCCAGGGTTTAATTTTTTCCTTTTTATCACCTGACTCGTTAATCTTCAAGGTGGGTGGTCTTGGAGGTCGTTTCTTCACATCTATCTTGGACTGAGGAGGTTTTGAGTCTCCTGAGGCCATTTGGGTTCTATTCGTAGTTCTTTTGGGGACAGTTTTGCTACCAGGCGTGTCAAAAAGACTTGTTCTTCCCGTGGTTAGATTAAATGGATAGCTGCATTTATTTGGCTGATTGCGTTTACGTACTTGCAACATTCTCGGCGCTGATGTCGGGCGCATCTCTACTGCAGTCTTACTTCTAGTCAGACTTGTTAATCTTGTTGGTGTCTTAGTTTCCACTTTCGTCGTGGTCTGTTGCTTGGGTTTAGCAGCTGCTTGAGAGTAAGCTGGTCGTTTTACCTCCGGCTTTTTGGCCTCCAAATCTTTTTTTGCATCATCTTTGTTTTCAGAATCTTTAATAGGTTCTGGAGATTTGGTTTCACTTTTGTTAGTATCTTTTTTCTCCGCTTTTTCTCGAGTTGTGTTATTTTCAATTAAAATTGGAAATATTTCCTTTTCATTCGAATTCTCGTCGCATATTTTTAGAGTCTTTTTATCTGTCTTAAGCTCATCAGGGTTAGTACATTCGACGTGGTTGGTAAGTATATTAACATTCTCTGTACTATCAACCATAGAGGTATCGTCACCTGATTTTGGAGAGCTATCGTTTGAAACATCACCAAAATTATCCTCGGATTTAACTGGGGAATTTATTGGATTAGTTCCCTTATCATCACTATTTGAGGTGTCATCGACTTCAACAGAACTTGCAATAGTGTCAGCTGCGTCGATAATTGCATTTTTTTCCTCATCTTCGACTTCTGTTACCCTATTGACCTCTACTTTTACTTTCTTTATTTCACCCAGATCTTCTTTAGCTTCTTCCATCCCATTTAAATTTTCGTGAACTCTATCTGTCCCATTAATATTCTCTTTGACATTTTCAGTCTCATTATTACTGTCTTTGCTTTCTTTAACCCTTTTTATCTTTTCTTCATCTTTGTCTATCCCATTAATTTTCTCTTCTACTATTTCACCTCCATTGACTACTTTAAAGTTGGGGTCACTACCCTTATCATTATTAAGCATGTTTTCATTCCTCGCCTGATTTTCGATTATATGTTTGGCAAGAAATTCAGTTTCCATTGCGTCTAGCTTCAAAACAGTTGCTTTTGCGTGAGAAGCCAATTCTTCCTGGGGTTTAGAGTCGGTATTGATGCGTTTTGATGATTTAATAATAACTTGTTTGGGGCAAACATTAGGAAATTCTTTAGCTTTGCCCAATTCTACATTCTTTAGTAAGATATCTTTCTCGTTTTCTTTTTTAATAACCTCATATGCTACTTCTTTCTCAGTCTCGACACTATTCTCATCAACCTGCTCTTTGACATCCTTTTCCTTTATATCAGAAAGTCTAGATACCTCCTTAACTATCTTGGGCTCTGGTTTTGTAGCAATTTTAGATGAGATTTTGCTGCTAAAGAATTCAATATTAGCTTTTGGACTAGAACTATGGCCGGTTATCCGTGGACTTATCTTGCCACTGCCTGGACTGGCTTTGCCAGTTAAATTCGGGCTGTTCTTACCGCTTGGCGTGTTGTGGCCTGACAGGCATGGACTATTCTTGCCAGAGACCGATGGGGAGCTTTTTACAGAGTGTGTCCGACGGGACTCGGGCCTTACAAAATCAGTCTTTCTTATTTCCCACGCAAGACTCTGAGGTCTTTGAGGCGGGGGCGTATTATCATACTCCCATTTCAATCTAAACCATTCGCCTAGGGCTTTGAAATCGCGTGTGTAGTTTTCCAAAACTAATATTACTTCTTGGCACTCGTTTAAGTTTTCGTGAGCTTCAACTGTGTTGTATATTTCGCCGATCTGTGAATGAGAACATCCTCATAAGTTGGCATCGATAAAAGTTCTAAGATGACCCGATTTAAAACCGCGAAGAATTATTTGAAACGGGCGAGTGTGTTAAACTAGGTCTAATCTTTTGCAACTTGACATTTCCTATTATTGATACTGGGATCTCAACTATTAGTTTTATAGGTACTATAAAATAAAAAATGAAGAGTGGGATATTCAACTAGAATATTAATGGTCTACTTTGGCACAATAAACAAAAGGTAAGATTGGGACTTTCCTCTAGAATATGGTCTGTAATCAAAAGAAAAGCAGTTTAATCATCACAAACAAACGTCATATACTCACAGCACGCTGCAGATCTCCAAACAGCAATGCCCAGTACCGTGCTCGCAGCTCGGATCGCTTGTCGCGTCCGGCGGAGGCGGAACGGAGGCGCGTGGACGGCCGCGGCGCCGAGCGGCGTGGCGGCGCTGTGGACCGCGGCGGCTTGCGGGCTATGCGAGCTGGGGGTAAGGAGGGGAGGGGGGTGAAAATTGTTGCCTTTTTTTACGATATCAGCGCCTGTATACTCAAACGCCATTCAAATATTAAGTTGGTCTTCCCTGTGCACGGGCAACTTAGCCAGTACATTTAAGGAATCGAGTTGTTAAGTGCAACACGATATTTAAGTTGCGTTTGAGTATTATGGAGTAAGACATTACAAATTTGCTTCAACTGCCGTGCGGTGGATGGCAGTGTGGTAGTTGCGGCAAATTTGAAGGCGGTTTTAATATATTATTATTGTGTTATTACATCGGTTATTATGTTATTACATCGCCTTACTTTCGAGTTTCGAGTGATCGCTCAGTTGCGTGAGAACATGACTGCACAAAAAGGCTGTCGCGATTATAAACCCAAAACACAAACCACTAACTCTTCAGAGTAATGCTTGTATTATAGCATTCAAATGGTAGAGGCATTATTGAGAAATATAAATTAACAAATATAGTCTACTGTTCCAAACAGGGGAAGAAAAAACAAAACTTCATTAGATAGTACCACAACATTCTAACACGATGCCATGCACGACCTAATCCATTTTACCGTGAACTTCAATTACTTCGTAATTTTAATGAAATTACTCTACTACCGTGGTTCCTCACCTTTTTAGGTCTGCTCCTCCCAACGATGATCTCAAACAACACGTGTTAATACTTTATACACAGACTTTATTAAACTTAAAACAATTGCACATAACAAATAATTATGCTTTTGTAATTTCTATTAGTTTAACATTTTTATACCACCACAGTAACACGAGGTACTGCTTAGCTTTTACAAGTTTGGTAATATTAGGTTTTGTTTCACTTAAGACGATAATCTCATTGTTACCCCCGCAAAATACAGGTTTTACCCCCGCGGGGGTAATTACCCCCAGGTTAGGAACCACGGCTCTACTACTACAAGAGTGAAGGAAAACATCGTAAGGCAACCTGGATGCCATAGCGATATGAATAATTTCTATGGTATGTAAACCATGAGGCCCGTGCCCTGCAGTGGGATGGAAATAGGCTTTATACAGTTGTAATCTTGTCCCAGAAAGATAAATTCAAACGGTCATAATTACGTCGATATAAAAGCAAAGATAAATCATATTTTATCGATAGGTCATGGAAACTACATTTTAATCCACTGAACTTCCTAATGACCTCACAATTTACATCATCATGATAACACAGACCGATTAGGGGACTTTTACCATTTTTTTATTGCAATGAATGGCAAGACGGGCATGCTGTTCGACTGATGATTAACGATACAACAGCTCATGGACAGTAGCAATACCAAACAACACCTTGAATTACAAAGCGATGCTTGGTACTCCACTGCGTTCACCATCCCGAGACATAAGATGTTAAGTCTCAATACGTCCATTAGTTACTCTGGCTATAATGTCCTTCAAACCGAAACACAACAGTGAATTTACACTGCTGTTTGGTGGAAGAAATAGACATAGTGGTGTTACCTACTCAGATCGCCTCTCACATATGAAATACCTACCACCAGTATATAACAATAAGCCTCGGATATCATTAGTCGTTGACTGAGACATAGTTTTACCATGATCTAAGAATGAGGACAATAAAGACCTATTTGAAAGCCTAATTGCTTTTCATAAATAATAGGCGTATTTTAATTACCACGAATGGAACTGACCTTAAAACGCCAAATAAGTCTCCATTGTGCTTTTTTAAGTAAATAAAAGATCTCTTTGTTTGGTCTTAATCTACAAGTATGCTTTAAACTGTGAAAGTTTACGCAATAGCATCATTATTATTATGCCTCTTAAACCACTTAGGGGGTGAAGAGGCAAATAGGTATTGAAGAATAGGTTTAAATGGAAGATAACATCCGAAAAACCTTTTAAACACCTCTTATTTGTATGTCCCTACATATCGCACCTTTAGAATTAAAGAGATCTGGCTAAAAATAATAGTTAAAAATAATTGATACTGAATTTAAGATAAGAAAATGGAGTAAAATACATATATTTTATTGTTACAAAGCGTGGGGTGTTTACAACAATTACTTATCCTCCTGCACCCCACGCTTTGTAACAATAAAATATATGTATTTTACTCCATTTTCTTATCTTAAATTCAGTATCAATTATTTTTACTTTTTTAGTTGTATATATTATTAAAGCGTGTATTTTAGTTTTTTTTAACTATTATTTAATTGTTTTGACTAAAGACATCCATTTGCGGATGTATTTCCAGTCAATAACGCCATCTGTTGGTCAGTAGTAACATTTGACACTTGAAGAATACAATGTTAACGCCATCTAGCGATGAATAGTGCAAACATGCATTATTGACGTGATCACGCCATCTGTTAGTCAGTAGCAAATTATGTTCATCTATACGCCACCTAGTGGTCAGTAGCAATGGTCATCAATTATAAGAATAATTAATCCTGGCGAATTTAATCAGGATAATTATATATTTTAATCGAATTATTGTATTGTCATCGGTCTTTGACAGGTGTGCAAAATTTGAACGAAATCTGGCCGTTTAAAGTGGGTCAAAATCGCGCCCAAAGAAGTCGGTTACAAACAAACATACAAACATACAGGTGAAGCTAATAAAAAGCGTGTAAAAACGGAAACGTTCTTTAAAGATTTGTAATATAAGAAATTTTGTTCTTATGGAAGATACATCGAGAAGACCGTAGTATACATATTTCTATCTTTCAGGCGTCAATAGGTCTTCACTACATAGTATAAAACAAAGTCGCTTTCTCGATCCTTATGTCTCTATGTCCCTTTGTATGCTTAAATCTTTAAAACTACGCGTCGGATTTTGATGCGATTTTTTTAATAGATAGAGTGATTCAAGAGGAAGGTTTATATGTATAATACGTACATATTATTGTACAAAAATCTATTTGTACCCGGGCGAAGCTGGGCCGGGCTGCTAGTTCTTTAATAAAGGGTCGAGGTAGTAATTTTGAGCCAATGTATGATAAAAGGCCAAAATCTAATGTTTTTGGATTAGGTCACTTTCATTGTAAAGGTGCGATATATTATTCTTCGCCCTATAGATTCACTGCACTTTATGAGATCTGTGGAATTTGATTTTGTATCATGTCTCAGCATTTTATTGATTATCAGTTAGGAGTCAGAAAGGGTATAGCGAGGTAAGGAGCACGAAATGGCCCCCACGGCCCATGACGGAATTATCATTTGTACTGGTATTGGCACTCTAAAACAATACGAAATGTAAGGTCGTTGACCCCTGACCTTGACCTGTCTTTGAGATATTCGAGAAAGTTCGTATGAGCGCCGATTTTTTTCATAATTTTTTTTCCGAAAAACTATAAAAGCTAGAAGGATGGGACCAATTGCGTATAATGAGGGATACTTTGAAAAATATTCTGTATTTTTTCAGAGTTCTCGTGAAATGACAACTGTGTAAAATAATTAAACAAAATATAAATAATTTTTTTTAGTACTGTTCTATTATGTCTACCGCGCCAAAAAAAATATATAATACTTTTTGATTTATATACTTATACCATACAAAAGCTGATCAAAATCAAAGAGGCGCTTCTTGAGTAATTATGAGAATTACTTATACTCGAAAATGGAATCCGAGATCAAAAATGTAAACAAAAGTGTTACCACTACAATAAAATAATTTGTCATGGTAGTTTGTTCACAACTGTTAAAAAACAGATTGAAATTATTCTCATTCGTTAAATAAGTATAAAACATAGCCAAATAAAAATTATTTGGCATAATATTTACATAAACTACAATTTGAACATCTTTTTTAAGTATGTGAAAAAAATGGTACGAAAAAATTTTATGCTACAGGTATTATGCAGAAATTCGTAACCTTAGGCCACTGAAATAAATCTTTTTTTAAATTTCGTCTCCTTAACTACAAATACGTCACTTTGACGCCCGCAACACCTCCCTTTAGTTCATTTAGTTGCTTAACATTATGAATGTGCATCATGTGATAAAGTTACGTCGCCGTGATGCTGGTTTCACGTTTTGTGTAAAGTTTTTATTCTATTTTGTTCCTAAGATTTTTGGCGCTCGTGTTCCTAGACGAACGCACTATGGTCTTTGAAAATCACTGTGAGTTAAACCTATTAGAATTTCTTTGGGCCCAAGTTAAGGGTCACGTCGACAGGCATAATTAAACATAAAAAAATGTTCAAAATTCAAAAATAAATATAAATAAATAAAACATAGTACTCGCAACATTTGAATCTATTCACTTATCAAATTATACCCAATATGTGTATGAGAAAATGTTTCATAACCCTGAAATGTCAATTTTACAATGACATTTGTTTGTTTACATTTTTGATCTCGGATTCGATTTCCGAGTATAGTGTGCGTACGGCTGGTAGGAACTAATTAAAGAGGTCATTTTTGGATTAATTATTATAATTACATGTTGAACATAATTTTAATCATCATCATCACTATTTTCATTTATCACAACATTGACGGCATCATTTGAAAATATTTTCGACAGAATTTCAGCAGGACGTAAAATGCGAGATAGATATCTCGCATGAGCTAAATAATATATTACACTTGCGACATGAGCGCAGCATCCAACTGTCCTGTTTCCATTCGGACAATCACAACAATATCCTCGGATTCCTTCGACACTGTTCATATTAGGAACATAATCAATGAACAATCGGTAATATTTACTATTTACTTGTCTGGAACGAACATTTAACTTGATGATAGTTGGGGTTTGTTTGACGTAATATATATAGAGATTGCTCTTGTCGTCCATTATTTCAGCGAGGTATGAAACAGCTAATGAGAGCTGATAGGAACCTGTAAATAATATTCTTAATTGTTCTTCGTTTAGTCTTGGAAAATCTAAAATTTCTGATGACACCAGCTGTTGAAAAGCCGTTTTTCTTCGATTCCAGTGCTGCTTTTCTACCTCTTCACTTAAAGAATTTGGTAACGCCAGTCGCTCTTTAAAGTATTGAACAATTGTCTCATTTAAGCCTGTATCAGAATCCAATCGCTTACTAAATTTGTTGTGTAAAAATCCAACAACTTTGCATAATAGACTTACTTTTGGAAGCATTTTATTATCAAGATTGTTATGAAGCAAATTATATTTCTGAGCAATAGCTCCGTGCACAGCTTCGACTACCCATCGGATTTTAGTCACTTGTCGTGACATATTGGCTTCATCGGTAGGTAACTGGGCTCGATTACCTTTAATCGCCGGCATTAACACGGTGTAGCCTTCTTTGGTGATGTCGCCAACGGCGTCACGAAATCCACGATCTACGACAAATACATCATTCCGACGTAATAGAGTTTTAAGTTTAGCATCCTGTAACACTTTCTTCATAATAGTGGCATCATTTTCCGTTCCATAAAATGGCCCAGCAAAATCAACTATAAACCCGTTCGTAGTACAGATTGTGAACGGTTTGCATAAATCGGTTTTCTTTTGCCCAGAATACGATTTTCTCTGGTATTCATTGTTAAAACTTTTTTGATGCCTGATATAAGTGCCGTCAAATATCAATACCAGCTGATCATCTCTAAGGTTCAATAACATTCGAGCTGTTAAACTTGTGTTCTTTATTAAATCTTCTCGAGAAACGGAGGTTAATCCAAAATGAAGCAAAATATCAGTCTTAAAACTTCTTAATACTTCCTTAAAAAATGTCGACACATGTTGTTCGTATGGTAAACCCAGCACTCCTGCTATCACTGAATTAGAATTTCCAGTTTTTAATTTAAACAAGAATACAACTAACGCTTGAGTCACAGTGCGTATGCTTGTGTTTCGCATAGAAGTCAATAGCTGTCTTAATTCAATAATGTTTTGCCAACAAAGCCCTGTCAATATCCTTATCTGATTTTCAGACATATCATTTTCAATTTTGTCGAAAAGCGACATCCCTGCTCTTTCTGAAAGTGATTTTAAAAAAATGAGCAACTTCTTTAGAGTTCATTTTACTGGTGTTAGATACTACACGTAGGTGCACCAACTCGTCTTTGTAAAAGTTTTTTCCTATTATATGTGTGCAGCAACAACGGTTATCTTCTGGTATAAAAATCCCAATGTTTGTATAAGCCTCGTAACGCGCTTCAAAAGGTACTCGCATTAAGTTTGTTGTGGATCGACATATACAACAATACTTGTGGGTGGATACAACACGTGGTATATGTACATATATAAATTCGTCGTTTTGGGCAACATGCGAAAAAACATCATCGCCATCATCATCATCATCATCGTGGTCGCTTTCGGAACTGCATGGTAAATTCATTTCACATTCTTGTTGGAATGAAGCATTAGAAGATGTTTCCCCAACTGCTAAGTGTTCACCAGACTCCTGTTCGCCTTCACACTCTACCAGGGTAGATGCCGCAGAAGTTGATGCAACGTTTGATTTGCTATTGTAAATAATTAGCCGACACTTTCCACACAATACGTCACCAACAGAAACTGTTTTTTTACTCGAGTCACTATATAGTCTAGCGTCCTCTTCACTAGTGATAACTTTTTTTCTTCCGCGAACTTTATGCACGAAAGTGTCACAAATAATACAGTTCACAAACATTGTTATCACCCGTGGTTATCACCATACAACTTGCGACAGGCATACGCAATTATTCTCACCGAATGACGTATTAGGTAATTTATATTTGTGTGTGGTTTCCTTAACACGGAAGACTAAAGCAACCATGCGTGAAATCGTATTTGTAATGACACGAATACACTTATAATAATCTATTGAACATGAATAAACACGTTTGTTTTCTAGTCCGCGCGAAGCGGCTGGGCGGGCGCCCACTGTACACGATCGAACAAGTTTTCTTTAGATATTACTCAAGAAGCGCCTCTTTGATTTTAATCAGCTTTTGTATGGTATACGTATATAAATCAAAGAGTATTATATATTTTTTTTGGCGCGGTAGACATAATAGAACAGTACTAAAAAAAATTATTTATATTTTGTTTAATTATTTTACACAGTTGTCATTTCACGAGAACTCTGAAAAAAATACAGAATATTTTTCAAAGTATCCCTCATTATACGCAATTAGTCCCATCCTTCTAGCTTTTATAGTTTTTCGGAAAAAAAATTATGAAAAAAATCGACGCTCATACGAACTTTCTCGAATATCTCAAAGACAGGTCAAGGTCAGGGGTCAACGACCTTACATTTCGTATTGTTTTAGAGTGCCAATACCAGTACAAATGATAATTCCGTCATGGGCCGTGGGGGCCATTTCGTGCTCCTTACCTCGCTATACCCTTTGTACCAGATATGGCGATACACACAGGAACACACAAGGCAAAATGCCGATGTCCTGATAGCCGCTGCCTACCGCTTCTGGAAAATGGCGCGAGTTTATGTATGTAATAATATTATAGTACAGTTCTCCAATTAGACTGTCGCTCGCTTTATTGATGGGCATAAAATCACATGGAGACACAGTAAACCCAATGCAGTCACTCATTACTCATACCAAGCAAGCGTCTATATTTAGACGATATGACTAATCGCAGTTCAAACGGTTTACTTAAAACAACACAATTACTTTAGATAAATGCTTAAGGATTTTAAACGTTAAAGAAACTAAAATGAAATAACACGAATTTAGGAATTCATTAAGTTGTATTTCAGTAAGCAAAGCATTGTGGTAAATTCGTAAACACAAACCCCCGTATTTATAAGGACTTAACGCAGTTTTCATATGCTGTTAATTTGAGCTGACTCCAAAACCATACAACATACAACTCCAATACACAGACGTAAAAAAATTACTTATCAGCTATTTAAAAGCTCATTAATTTTAAATGGCATTGAACCTTGTTTAAGCTTTAAGCAGAAAAATGGCGGATATCCAGCCAATTAGTCACAAATTAATTCTCTCCCTAATTTAATCCTTGTAAATTAGATTAATAAGATTAATATAAATATTACTCGGAATCAAATAATTCCCGGAAAAAGTTGACGTCAGCCTGACGACCGATTAATTTTCTGCGAATTTATAAATATTTTTACAATGATACTGTTTAATGAAGCCATATTAATGTTCTTACAAGTTACAATGCTGAGATCGTGGGTTCAAATCCCAGGTTGGGCAAAGTGAAGTTGGATTTTTTTTATTCATTATCGGCCTAGGATTAGGAATATGAGCCTGATATGGTGACAGGCTCGCCTCCTATGACATCGTGCGTCCGAACACACAATGGGAAACGTGGGTGTCCTGATTGCTACTAAGGCAATCTTTGCCTACCCCTACTGAGAAAAAGACGTGAGATTATGTTTTTTATTGCACTGAATGATGAGACAAAAATACCGTTAGCCTGATAGTAAGTGACACAACCGCTCATGAACAGTAGCAAAACCAAACAACACCTTTAAATACAAAGCAATACTTGGCATTCCACTGCGCTCACCATCCTGAGACATAAGATGTTAAGTCTCAATATGCCCAGTAGTTATTCTGGCTACAATGTCCTTCAATCCGAAACACAACACTGCATTTAAATTGATGTTTGTCGGGAGAAATAGACATTGCGGTGGTACCTACCCAAATGTCCTGTCACTTATAAGAGACCTACCACCAGTATGTGCAACATGTACGTGCGTAATATCCTATATTTTTAAGGGCTTTGCCATAGATAGTTTAAATTAATATTAATATTTTGTCTTCTTCGCTCAAACTGAATTCAAAAGCCATTCCAAAAGTACAACATTTGATAGCTAAAATAGATTTTTAAACTGTATGATTAAGGCTGCTGATAGATAACATCTTTAAATAACATTTTCCAACGAATCTATATCAATTGGGAAACCATGTAAACTGAACAGCTGGTTTAAAGCAGTACAGTTTCGGACTACAATCTATATCTGGTTACAGTGTATTGATCGCTACTCCGAGTCTCGTATCCCATATAAATATGTGCCTCGAGCTTTCCCACAAGTCGCAATTCGCAGCCTTTTTAAAAATAAAATGCAATAGTTTGAATCTATTTTATTGGTGCTTGTCGGCGATATATTTCTTTCGATATTGAGTTTTCGTGTATTTCAAAATAGGTTTTAATCTAGCGATATAATTGAGAGAGGAAATAAACGATAAAGCGGCAGTTTAGGGTTCGAAAACTTGAAACGAATTTTTAGTTTATGAAGTGTATTCAAGGTTTGTGCCTATTTTCAAAACAAAATTCCACACAAATGGAATCAAAGAATATTTCTCCCCGCTTAGATAAATTTGGCGCTACGTAAGTTAACTTTATACAAACGTTACTCTAAAACAATGATACGAACTTCAAATGTTTGGACGCCGCACGTAAAACTTCACTAATGTGCTTAGATACTCCACAAAATGTTCGATTCCTCTATCCTACGTCGCAATGATAGACTAACGCCCGAATACTGGAACGCATTTCAAATAATAAGTTGCTCTTAACAGCGCACGGCCCACTTAGCCAATACATTTAATCGGGATTAACGTACCTAGTTAAGCGCAAGTTATATTTAAGTTGCGTTCCAGTATTTGGGCGTAAGTTCGAAAAAAATATAAGTGTAACAGTTTATTTTAGTTATCGATTGTTTTGTACATTTTGAACGACTTTTGAATTCAGTTTGAGAAAATGACAAGGACAAGGCGAGGAAGACAAGGCTATAAGACAAGGACAGACGACAATTGCAGAGAGACGCTGGATGCAGGCCACTTCTAATAGGTCAATCTGGAGATCTTTGGGAATGGCCTATGTTAAGCAGTGGCTGAAGAGAGAAGAGGACAAAACATCCGATAGCTAAAGCTGTTTATGAATGAGTCTTTCGGCCGGTTTTTATAATCTATGTATCTTTAACAAGAGATTTCTCTCGAAATATCGATACATTTTTTGCTTCAGTAAAGAAAGACAGAGATAAGGTGCATATATTTATACATATCTAGGCAAGATAATATTGTTTGGTCCGCCCCGTGACCACGAAAGCTGTAAAGTAATCGAAACGTCGGGAAGTTAAAAATGTAAAAATTAAACTATATTCGCGATAAAATCCGTAAATAATAGTTTTATTTCAATAATATTGTTTGTCTATATTTGTTTATTGAAGCATACAGTCGTATCGACATAGTAACGATATCCATTTTAACCTCTTGTTAAAGATAGATAGGATATAGAGAACGACCGTTAAGAACTACAGGCGAATATTAAGGATACATTGAAGAGAGAAAGGAACAGGCGCGAGAACGCATAGAAGACACACGCAAAGAACAAACAGATAATAACAAAATAATGAATGAACTAGCTTATTTTTTATCCACGAGATGCCTGTTACCAGGTTTGTTTAACAGGGTGACATTGTCACAATAACACACTGCCAAAATTATACAATAGAATTGAAGAGGAATTGGCAAGTAATTTTAAGAATGCGTGTCGCCCTCGTTGTTGTTATACAACATACATTCGAAAAAAGATAGTCAAATATATACACTCAAAACCATTGGTTTAACAAAATTGAGATGCACTGGCGCGCCGCACCACTAACGTCGGAACACTTTACGCGCTCGTAAACCCCACACTAAGGCTCCGTGACACAAACTAACTTTGCCATACATTTGAGATGTATTTGACATAGCTAATGTGAGGGTTTGACATTTTCAAAGTTTTCAAAGTCAAAGTTGTGAGCAAAGTTAGTGGAATTGGGCCTTAGACATAAGTCTTGCGTTGTGTATCAGAAACTTTGAGTTTTTTTTTTTTTCAGTCTCAACAACAAACAGACTGGAAACAAATATTCTTAGATTACAGAAACTTTTGTGTCCATGTAGGTATAGAATCCACTATGTTTTGTTTTACAGTGTCTAACCAACAACACTACAAAGCTTTTCAATCAATATTTTAAGCATTCAAAATCTTCTTCAATTTCCTAACATCTATTAGGCCCTATGGGTAAATAAGTAATGGACAGTCCACAGGCATTATTATCATAAGGGTACAAGGCGATTGGACATCTATTCAAGGTGCTAGTAAATAAGGAAATCTTAGGCCTAGATTTACAGACTTTCTGGAAGGTTGTTAGCAAATAGGTGAAATATAGCTTTTTTGACCAGTTTAATTGTACCACAAATACTGGCACTTACAACCGGCTTGCCTCTTGAAATACTAATAAAACTGGATTGAAAGACATAGTAGCCAGAGTAACTACTGGACATATTGGGACTAACATCTTTGTCTCAGGATGGCAAGCGCAGTGGAATACCAAGTAGTGCTTAGTAATTCAGGGTGTTGATTGGTTTTGCTACTATACATGAGTGCTCATATCACTTTCCATCAGCGAATGGCATGCTTGTCTCCCCATTCATTGCAATAAGAAAAAAAAAACAAATGAAATAATATTTGTGGGAATAGATCCGCTTCGGGTCAAATTAAACAAAGATCGTCTTGTTAATCTTCAGTATATTTTCTGTTAAAATAAATTCGTCTTCACTTCACGTCTTCTACGTCTTTCACGTCTTCCGTCGTCTTCCAGACTGTTCTCTTCTATTCCGTCCTTGCATACTTCAACATCTATGTCATTCATCCTCTTACTCTTTCCATCTTAAATACTTTCATTAGTCATCTCTTTCACACAAACCACGTTCCATATGAGTCATTCGTGTAACGTTTCATTCTACTCATCTTTCTTCTTAACATTCAAATCCTACAACTCGGCCATACTGACATCTGACTGCCCTCAGTCAGATCTTATTTACAACACAAAACATACTCAAACTCATATTACACAATCTTCCACACCACGTAACATCCTTCGTCTACATGAATAAACTATTTACAAGTTTTTTACACAAACATCTTAATATAAAATACTAAACAAAATAACAAATATATCCCCACAAAACATTTTCGTCTTTGCTTCCTTTTCTTTTTATACCACATAAAACTTTCATCTTGAATTCGTCCTGGTCGGTCTTCAACTTCTATATCATATTGGTCTAATAATAATATCCATCTTTCTACATCATCCAAACACTTAACAATAAATACAACATTGTTTAATCTTCTTTTCAAATTTATAAGTCCTGTAAAACTGTAAATCTGCCATAAAATCTTTCTTTCAGCGTACTTCTTCATAATATCCGTTTTTTGTGGTAACGGTTGCACCTCATCGTCGTCTTCCAAAACCTTCTTTTCTTCCGTTGCTTGTTCTGCTTCAGAATGTTGTTTTGGGCGCTGAGTTGCTGGTATGTCAAAGATAAGCGCAATGGGCAAGTCAGTAGGTTCCTTTTCCATTTCCACAGTATTGTCATTTTCCATATGAACCTCTTGCTGCATCTGTTTACCTTGCACCGTGCCTGAATATAATGTTTGAGGCGATGTTTCATCATCATAAACACCTTCATCTTTACTCGTCTCGTTTATAGTCTTGACACAACTGTTGTCATGGCAACCATCATCATTGGGAGCGCTAGGTTTGCACTCGGTGACACACGAAGTTCGCAAAACCTCTTTATTTGTCGCGCTCGGAAATTCTTCTATGATTGCTGCTTTAAACTCTTCATACGTCTGAAACGAGTCCTCAGACCGCAGCCATAATTCCGCGGTACCCGTTAATGACTTTTTTGCAGCAATCAATATTTGTCGAGACGTAAAATTGAAATTTTTACACACGCCTTCAATTTCCCGTATCCATCTGGTGGATGAATACGTTACGTCAGTTCCATTAAATTTAGGTGTTATTTCCAACCTGAATTGTCCCATGTATGCTGCTATCTTTCTTCTTCTTCTTTTCTTCGTCTTTTCGTCTTATCTTATCTTCTTTGCGTCGTATTCAGCAAAATCAGCTTCCGTCTTTGAAGCCGGTTTTCTGCTCGTCTGCTTCTTCTTGACTGTTGACCCGAAATACGGAACTATCCCGGACGATAAATAATAATTTTCTTCGTCGTCTTTTCTTCTTCTTTTGACCCGAAATACAGAACTATCCCGGACGAGCCCCCAAAAATATGTGGGAATAGATCCGCTTCGGGTCAAATTAAACAAAGATCGTCTTGTTAATCTTCAGTATATTTTCTGTTAAAATAAATTCGTCTTCACTTCACGTCTTCTACGTCTTTCACGTCTTCCGTCGTCTTCCAGACTGTTCTCTTCTATTCCGTCCTTGCATACTTCAACATCTATGTCATTCATCCTCTTACTCTTTCCATCTTAAATACTTTCATTAGTCATCTCTTTCACACAAACCACGTTCCATATGAGTCATTCGTGTAACGTTTCATTCTACTCATCTTTCTTCTTAACATTCAAATCCTACATATTTAATATGGATTGTCATCCTCCATTCCAATTGAGACAGGATTTACAGCTTTTGTTTATAATAATCACCATTGTAGCATTTAGCAAGCAACTAGTGATAAATCTGAGTAATAAAACTACATTTTAACTATATTTCATAGTCATGGCATATAAATCTATTTCTGTGGAAATATATTGCACAGCTTGACATGATAATGTTCTAATATAGAAAGGGTTTAAGCTTTACGCCCGAATACTGGAACGCCATTCAAATAATAAGTTGCTCTTAACAGTGCACGGCCCACTGAGCCAGTACAATTAATCGGCATTAACTTAGATAAGCGCAAGTTATTTTTAAGTTGCATTCCAGTATTCAGACGTTAGTCTGCAATACCAACTTACAGATTGTTTCATTTTATAAACCATGAAAATTAATATAAAATAAAGATATATAAAATAAACTACATTAAAAAACAATGTTGAAGCCACCCTAGTAAAATAATCCAAAATCAATTGCTAAAAATAGTTGAAGTGTGTAAACACATGAATATACCTCTCATTAGTTATGTTTCATTATAACAAGTGATAGTAATTTGTTGGATAAATTCAAATTACATCATTCCTGTTTTTGTTTCTTTAGCAATCTATTTTTTCTTATAATTACTTTGTATATAAGCAACTAAAGAAGGATAAATTACAAACAATAACAATAAAATATACAAACCCTACAGCACACAACTATTATTTACCTATAACAGACCCACTTACCAATACTTGCAAATTTCCCACTTATTTTAATATATTGCCATTTTTCTTGTAACTAATCTTTGTATCCAGTCTACCATATGTACTACAAATACTTATTCGCTTCACCTTCACCATTTACGAGCAGCACAAGACGTACATATATATTATTAAAGATCCTTTAATAAACGCATTTTCACAGAGAAACAACACCGCCTACGATCAAAAACGGATCGTTTTAATGGGTTTGTTTAAATATTTAAATAAAACGGAATTACCTGGGGTGTCGACAGCCACATGGAACGCCACCAGGTTCCTCGCCTCCCGGCCTTCTTCCTGGACTAGCTGCCGCACTTCCTCCATGCCAACTTATGAGTACAAAATAATTTTCCAAAGAAAACAAAATGCAACAACCGTGCACATTACGGACATATGTTACACGTGAACTAAGCGTCCAGTTGTATTATAACAGACGGGAAAACGTAACAACTACCAGAAAAGAAATAATAGATTGTGAATTTAAGCGCTAAATTATAATTTCAAAGAATTAACTCGAAAAAATATTTGTACGAGTATTTTCATAACAATTCGCGTTTTGACAGATATGTTTATAAATGTTGCCACAGTCGAAAATAATTAGGGAAACAGAAGTTGCTTTCACTTTAAATGGTATAAAATAGTAGAATAATAAAAAAAGAACAAAAATCAATTAAAGGGTTGGCAAGAAACAATATTTTTAATTTAATTGTTTAATAATATATAGCACTTGTGTTTCTTCAAATAATTTAATAATTTATAACACTGAGAGGGAAGTTAACACGGTTCCCAACTTGCAATTTGGGAAAAAAACACGAGACTAATGCGAGTAGCACACATACCAGTCAATTTTCTTCTTAAGACTATTCCGCCCGTATATCCATCAACGCAAGTCCTTTAAGCTAAAACTCAATTATATGACAAAAAAATCACTTTAATTCATATCATATTAGGAGTTCGTAAAGTCTCCCTGCAGGATAAATATCACTTTTCTCGCTTTCCATTCGTTTCTCTTTAGGGCTTTATACGACCAATATTTTAAATAGGAGTCGAATTCTTCTTTCCCTAACAACTGGTGTTGTCGATAAGTCACGTTTTTCACGTGGTTAATGTCCTTTTCGAACCTATTATATAGTGGTTAACCACACAACACAAACAACGGTCTTCGTCTGGCATTTGACAAACATGACCCCCGTCTCACTTGAGCTTAATGGTTTCTAGGCCAACGTTAACTTTAGACAACTTAATTCGTGACTGTATTTTTGTATTCTTGATTCGATCGGAGAGATTGACAGCCAAAAAGCAGCGCTTTATTGCTCGTTGATGAATACCAAGGCTAGCAAATTGGTATTTGGTATTATAACTACGATTATATTGAAATCTAGAATCATTGTATTAAAATAGTACCTAAATTACTAAGCTTAGCCTGAGCCAACAATAGGGTATTCTACCTACAGACGACTAAAAATATTCTACCCTTTTTTTTAATGTATTTTAAGTAGATTTTTTCTCTCTTATAGTAAAAACTCTATTTTAAGCAGAAATAAAGAATTAAAGATAACGAAACTTTTGCAGTTATATAAAAAAATGTTCGCCTATACTTTGTAATACAATTCCAAATCGAATTATAAATGCAGATGAAAGTTTACTGTAGGTATGTATTACGAAAGAAATCTGCAATTTTCTTTTTTAAATATCTTTTTTGTTTTGGCTTGGTAGAAACTTGATATTTTAATCTATATCTGTCAAATAGAAGAATTGATTTGTCGTAAACTTGCAACACCACCTTCTTTTCGTTGTCAAGCAAGATGGCGGATCAGGTACGTGAAGATTTTCCCAATAAAATAATATAAAATAAGTGCACAAAACAGTGAAACATCGTTCAAAGTGATGTTAATATTGTAACAAATACGTGTGTGAAAGAAAATTGTGGTTAAATGTAGATTTCTCAATAAAAATGTGATAACAAATTGTGCACGTGGGAAGCGGCATCCGTGGATAGAATACACTTGAAAATGATCGAAAAAAGCGTTTATTGGGACCGTAAACGCTCATTAATGTGGAAAATGTGAATAATTTCAAATATACTTTTACGCGACATGATTCTTTAAATATTTATTTCATGTGCTGATTGATTTTTATTGTGTAGGTTAACTGAGGCGTCTTCATAAATAAAACCCGAATTCCAATATGTCAATTTAATGTAGCAAAATGCATTAATAATGCCTAAAATATATGAAATAGCCCGTACGTATTATCATACATAGGTTATGTTTACTTAAATTTAGAGGTTATACTTAATATCTCCACTTTATAAATGATAACGTTGTAAAACATACATTTGCCAGTTTTTAATATCATTAAAATAATTTCTATAAATATATTTTAAATCCGGTATTGCCAAACGTAGTTGTCACTTTACATCAGTTTGAGCCTAAATTCATTCAATTCAAATCGCCACAATTTAGGAAATAATATGTGCATTTTTGACTGCATAAATCTCCCTCGTGTCCATTGAATTATTATAGTGTCTATTATGAGCCTTCTGGAGGCATAAAAAGATCATTTAATAGTCTTTTATTTAAACCACAATATATTATGATTACTAACAAAGATTATACTCCAAGAGTCAGCCTAATATTACTTATTATAAGTGAAGATATGATAGGAATTATACAAAATTCCCTCATGGAATTAGTTGTAATAAAAAATATAACATTTTACCATTGTAATGTAAATAAAACCCTGAAATAATTAAGTGATAGCTAGTAAATCCACATAATTTCCTGAAAAACTTGTTTGTTATCACTAGATGAAGTATATAACTGGTTTCCTTCTGTGTTAAGTTAGCACATGTTATATGTTAACTTAATCATTTGTTTCAATGATAATTCCAAATTAAAGAATAAACTGACTAATTACTGATTATATCAAGCATATTTTTTCAACAAAGTAATTATAATCCATTCGGCTTTTTTGGTTTTAACCAATGCAACATAAATAATGTATATTTTGCTCCTTTTTTTTTTAAACAACTGAATCATTTTGTGTTGTTTATGTTTGAATATACAACCCAAATTGAGTAATAGAACATTTTCAAAAAAGAATTATTAACTCACCACAATTTTTCACTTATGTTAAGGTTCTTTTTTTTTCACATTACTTGTAGCTTTATTTTTCTGTAGTAGATTTGCCAAATAACAACCCATATCTTCCTTCTTCCTCAATCTCTTCTTAATTTAACCTGCCATACATAAACACTCCTGCAATCTGTTGAATTGACAATTGAGTGGAATGCTACTTTCCTATAATACTACTTTCACTACTTTTAAAATCTTGTTTTTTGTTCTT
Organism: Hyles euphorbiae; assembly: GCA_023078785.2. Taxonomy (NCBI): domain Eukaryota; kingdom Metazoa; phylum Arthropoda; class Insecta; order Lepidoptera; family Sphingidae; genus Hyles; species Hyles euphorbiae. Next base: position 1,249,403 of record CM041056.1, read on the forward strand.
TATTTCTTCCTTTTTTACTTTCAGCAAATTGTGCTTCTCATGTAGTTCTATTACTTATTAGCTTCACTAATAGATGGCAACTGTAGAAAATCACCCTCCACCCTTCCCTCAATATAATGTAACTTAAAAATTTGCAGACGGAACGTTCATTCCAAAAGCAGCCTACAGTGTTCTTGAACCGCAAGAAGGGAATCGGCGTCAAACGTAGCCGTAAACCTTTGAGGTACCACAAAGATGTGGGCCTCGGTTTCAAAACACCGCGTGAGGTAAATGCATGGTGTGACGATACTAATTTCCCCCTTTTTCTTTTTTTTGTTTTCCGTAGACAGAGAAAGCGTTTCAGAAACAGGCGACCGTCTTCCTCAACAAGAAGGGAGGGTTGAAAAGGAAGGACATGCGACATAGTAAGAATGTCGGACTAGGTTTCAAGACACCCCGTGAGGTCTGTTTTTCGGTTTATATGGTGGTGGAAGATGGGGCGCTCACTGCTGGTGGCTGCGTTGTTCGGTTGGATAGCATTGAATTATGGACATAAACATATTATTTTGATTCTTTAAATTCAGTATAACTAACTAAATTCGGAATAAAATACAGAATATTAATTTGGAAGTCCATAATTCAGTGTATCAGTGTCCATAAGTTCCTCAATGCTTGCTTTAATATGTTTGCATGACGCTATAAGAAGGTTAAGAGGGACTTCGAGCAAACAGTGATATGTCTGGTGCTTGCCACATAAATGATATTTTAAAAAAATGGGTTTGTTCATAAGACATATTTAATGTGTCAACAGGTGATGGTTATTATATGTATTTTATTCACATGTAACTTGCAAAGAACTCTTGATAATACATATTAAATATAATTTTATCATATTTATTTATAGTTCCCAATATTTCGTAATAGCATGCTGTCATCTTAAACACTGATTTTAGATTTCATACAATATGATAAAATTTTGCATTTTATTTGAACAAGGCATATGAGTATTATAGTAAAATGCAGCTTTTCTAAAGAAATTTATACAAGGGCTTAAATTACTAGCTTTATTGCCTTGAGAACAAAAGTATTTGTTGCCATGCTTTACATATGATTTATTATAAAAAACAAATACTATTTTTATTTATATTATCTATACTTGTAATCAAAAAGTTCTTTGTACTCAACAATATAATATGTTCAATTGTTCATCTCTATAAATACGTTTTGTCTACCTTACGCTACAGCAAATACGAAAGTACACAATAAGATCTTACTCCTTTGTCTCATAATTTTGCTGTAGCGTATGCATATAAAGGTTGATAAAAGGTCCATATAATATTTCTTTATTATTTATTATATTGTTAACTGCATGTGCTAATATATTTGTTGTCTACATAAGTCAATCCCATCGAATATTGTATACTAGCCATTTATTATAAGGTAAAGGGTATATTATATAGTATATAAGTCTAGCTTTATGTATATTGCAATACCGATTTAGCTTTGGTGATTACACATAATGTATATGCTTCGGTGACTATATGTGCTATCCAAACATGAATCAGAAAATATGTATTTATAATTTTATTACTTGAAACCATTGAGATAATATATTAGAGGGGACACTGCAAACAAAATGTTTGTAACAAAATGAAGGGTACCTTCTGTTTCTGTCTCTGTCATGCCGACGAAGTAACATTATCTTCCCTCTCGCTTTACTGTGCACACACAATACGCAGAGATTTTGCTCCCGATGTCCTCTCTAGTATAATACCTCAATGCCTGTAACTAAATTATTTTCCTGATAATGTTGATTGATTCTTCATATTTTATTTAGTAAGGACTTGAAAATCAAATGATTTCAATGGTTTTTGAGAAATGTCCATGTTATAATTGCTTTTTATCAGACTGATGTAACATGATGATACCCACACGACGGTCTTCTGAAATACCATATGACGAAGATTGTGTTTCTAACCCAAATTCTGATTACATTTACATCTGGTAAATAGCAACATTCGTTTGTCTGATTGTCTTAGATATTTCAAGTTTCTTAATATGTTTGCAAATGAAAATATTGTACTTAAGAATAGAATTTATTAGATGTCCTTAGTTTTCGTTCACGGTGCAACGAGCAAGCTGAGCCTTATAGTCGCTCGATATAATGTCATTGGCATCAATATTATCCTAAAAAAATACATAGATAAAGTTAACATAAATATACCGAATCAATACCGCTTAGCTTGCTTCTTGCAGTGTGAACTGAAAATTCACCTTATACCATATTGTCCAGGATAAAACCATCGCCTTGCTTATACTAACAAATAACAATGTAAATAATATCAGACAACACCCAAACATCAGTACTTCTTACTTAAAAGTACCCTCCCAAAATTTCCAGGCGATTGAAGGCACATACATCGACAAGAAGTGCCCGTTCACCGGCAACGTGTCGATCCGTGGCCGCATCCTTACTGGTGTAGTGCAGAAGATGAAGATGCAGAGGACCATTGTCATCCGCCGCGACTACCTTCATTACCTACCCAAATACAACAGATTCGAGAAGAGACACAGAAACATGTCTGTTCATCTGTCGCCTTGCTTCAGGTGAGAAAAAGTTTCAAGTATTGTCATCTTTGAAGAGTTAGCTATAGACAAGGTTCTACAACTAACGGCCGTTCTCTAAAACCTATCTATTTCTAACAAGAGGTTAATATAGTTACCATTACTATGCTGGTACAATTCTATGCTTCATTAAACAAAAACATATTTATCCTAATTAGCAATCTATAAATATTTGCACCATATCCATACCTCTCTATCTTTGTTAACTGAAACATATTGCATCGAAATATCTAATGAAATCTCTTGTTAAAGATAGATTATAGAGAATGGCTGTTAGCCACCTAAATGCTAAGCTGAGTTGATATTACTTCAAAAGTTAAACTCCAGAGGAAATATACACATATGAAATTGTGTTTTGAAACAATAACACATCCTAAATGGGACACTGTTAAGGCAATGTTTATAAAAGAAATAGCTATTCAAACTGCAATTTCTTCAGCCACAAAACCTTTTTCATAACCCACTTTTGTCCCGTGTGCTTGATATGCAAGCACAGATTTTGTTAAGAGCGTTTATACCCTTTGCGCGCTTTTTGGCTAAAAAACAGGACTTTTCAAACGAGTTAATAGCCACCAATAAACAATTTAAAGGAAAAATAATTAGTACTCATTTTAGAAAAGGTTGTCATCTAGGGATTTTGGTGGAAAACATTATAGATTGATGGATAATTTGTGAGTACTATAAGGATTACTGAACACAAGTTTCGTTATTTAGGCTTTAAGTGGCAATTTAGAAGCTTAAGATATCCGAAATCACTAAATATAAGATGAAAATAAAAATATTATCCGACTAATAAGACCCTTATGGAGGGATTTTGCTGAGAAAAATAATCTTTTTGTGTATAGTTCCTGAAAAATAAAAATTTAAACAATGCGAAATTATTCAGAAACTCTCGTCAAGAACATATTTTTTTTCACCAACTTATCATACATAATTTTTTATAACAATTGCATATTATAATAGAAGAACATCTTATCAATAAATTACCATTTTTATATTTCAACAAAATTAGTTTTCATGTTTCCTACAAATATTTTAAAAACCACTATAAAACACGCTGTCCGACGTGGATCAAATCAGACCGCCGCAAGGCCTTCTAGAGGGAGGACGTATCGCTCGTCGCTCCGGCCTGGCTGCAGTCGATTATGCCGCGCGTAGTAAAAATAGCCACGCGCGGAATGTGATTACCACATCTTAGTACTTTGGTAGTAAAATATTTAATTATTTTTATTACCTACAATGATTTTGTAGTGAGTATAAATTATGTTTCAGGTAATATAATGGGACGTAATTCCGAGGCTAAATTATGTTATGTATTGTAATATAAAATTAAATATATTTCGTAATTGTAAGGGGTTGTAAGGCCCCTAACACTATTTATGTGTTCGAACACGAAATGATTAATAAAACGTCCGTAGTGTCTACTGATTGAACACTGATTTGAATGCAACTTAACAATGTAATAATAACGAAAATATGATTAGTATCTAAATTTGTATTGTTCATTGCTTGCACAGTAATATTTATCTACTTATAATGCAAATAAAATATTCTTATGATATAATATTACCAATATATAAATCATAAGTTACATTTCAATTGAATGTTAGAACTTTGAAGCGCACGGATCAAAGTTGGTTGCGCTGACTGTATAGCGAGGCGACGCGGCAGCTCTACGCACACAGCTTTGGTTGCTTATGTGTGCGTGAAATTAACGAAGAAATACCTATAGTTGACTTTGCGCGCAAGGTGTATACGCTCTTATTGGTTACCATTTCATTATAATAATACCCAAAGGATTTCTGAGAAAGATTATCTTAATCCTTTTTTAGTTCAGTATGTAAAAACCCCATGATTATTTTATTATTCGAAAAAGGTATCAACTGAAGTAAAACAACTCATGCTATGGATCTTGCTATACATATTTTTAAATGATGATATCCACACGACGGTCTTCCGAACACTACTTGACGAAAGACGTGTTTCTAACCCAAACTCTGACTGTACCACATATCACTCAAAGTCTAATATACCTTGAACCCCCTCCTAATTATATTATCTTTCACCAGGGACGTGGAACTAGGAGACATTGTGACCATCGGTGAATGCAGGCCGCTCTCCAAGACCGTCAGGTTCAACGTGCTGAAGGTTTCCAAGGGCAAAGGCTCCAAGAAATCATTCAAGAAGTTCTAATAAACTTATGTATTAAGTAGTTGGCGTTTTATTTTTTGTATAACAATAAGCGCGGTATGTCATGAAACAATGGTTGATGTAGAATACAGTGATGTTAAACAAGTATGGGGATATTTAGGTATATAGTTAACTGCCTAATTAGTATAAGTTATTATTTTATTAAAAACCTTATTTACCATTCATTTCCATTCACGATATTTAAAATAAAACAACAGAAAGAAGAGTTTTTTGGCGTTTTTAGTTGCATTTTGCCTACTCTGGTCACTAAAACTCGCACACGCCTTCGTTTTCTGCCCCAATTTTGATATTTCTATCGGTGATTAAAATTATATGAGAACGGAGGGCCGAATCTTTAGTTTTTTTAACAAAAAAAAAAAACAATGGATCTACATTTTAATAGAACATAATGCGAAATCCGCGCTGAATAAAAGTCGTCTAGATTCAAGAAATGAATTTTATAGCCTAAGTAAAATTACGACTAGGTATATTGTGTGCGATTAACATTAATAATATAAGTTAATGCAACGATTGTTAGAATTTAGAAGATCCATATAATCAGTCTATAAAGTATGGTCGCTACTTATTTTCGGAAAAAGTAAATTATTAATTGTGGCTAATGTGGACCTACTAAAAGCGCGTTAAGTAGCGACATCTATCGACAAATATAATTTAATTCCTAGAGGGGGTTATTGAATCTATTCGTCAATAGGTGACGCTACTTTCCGGTCAGATCTACATTTTCTTGTTAGGCTACATTGGGAGAAAATTTTTAAATTGCCTCATATTTTGCTAACGAATTATCTTCAGCTCTTGCACAAAAACACTTTGGTTTTCTGTCTGTATTTAGATTTATTCCAATAATCATTAGTTTTTATAAGTTCTGATGACTGCCATCTATTAGAATTGTTACGAACTATTACTTACTCAGTGTTAGTCTATGCATTCAATTTTTCTTGTCATACAATATGGAAATATTAAACCTACACTTTAATTAATTATTTAATTTCTATGTTACTCAACATAAAATAAATAAAATTTGAAGGAAACAATTAAAATATAAAATTAGATATAAGTTTTTTTTCATATAAATTATGTCCGGGATTCGATGATAAGGTGAACAATGGGTCAAAGACAATTTAAAAATAAATAACAAGTTCCAACAAAAACATGTCCGACATTTGATCGTGACCTGTGATTATAGCCTCAGACTAAATACTATTATAGCAGAGTAATAGGTGTACAAACGATATGATATCATTTTTCTCTAAACTCTCCCTGAACAACACGCCAAAACCGCCAGTGGAGACTGCCAAGCCAGCTTATATGGACAAAAGTGCGACCTTAGAGGAGCTTGGCTACCGAGACGAGAATGACTTGAAAGAGACAATTTACGGTTTGTTTTGAGAATATTCGCGATTTACAAGAATTTTATGGACTATTTTGTGTGTTTAACGCGTGCTGTGGTGTTTTTTAGACTTTTTGCGGACGATACGGGATCCAGAAAAGCCGAGTACGCTTGAAGATTTGAAGGTGGTTTATGAAGAAGGAATCTTTGTGAAGGAGCCTACTGCTGACAAAGTACCTGTGCTGCGCGTGGAATATAATCCTACAGTGCCCCATTGCTCGCTGGCGACGCTGATCGGGCTGTGTATAAGGATCAAGATCCTAAGGTCGATCCATCATCCTGTGAAACTTGATGTGTACATAAAGAAAGGCGCGCATACCACTGAAGATGAAAGTGAGTATTCTATTGTGTTTATTTATGTATTTGTATAGCATTTGTCTCTTAGTTTGTGGGCATAAGTATGCAAGTTACTCAATATTGCCTCAACATTTTTAGGAAATCATTTTACTTATGCAATGATTAGTTGTAATCTATTGAGTTCTGTTATAACTTAAACAGCTGTTTAGAATGTAATGTATCTTAGGTGAATTACATTCCAGCACACTCTTATCATATAAACATAAACCTGTTGCATTGTTATCTTATTTGGATATCAATGTTCATAATATTGAATTTGAAATTAACACATGCTATTAAGCTTAGGTTTATTTCTGAAGGAGGAAAGTCAACAGAACTATAAGTGTAAAATCAATATAACATTGAATGGTTAAGTAAACAAGTCAAGTATTAAATACAAATTCAACATCAAATATACACTATTCAACCCATATTATCAAGTTATAGAATATGATTCTTATTTTGCTGCACTTTGTATGATAAAATAAAAACTAGATAAAAACAGAAATGTAGTGGTTATCTTGTGGCTGATGACAGTGATAAAAATATAAATAAAATATAAATATAAATAATAAATTTTGTAGTCATCTATCATTTAGGTGTACAATAAAGCATATATAAATAAAAAATAGATAATTTACTAGCAGTCCAGCCTGGGTCCGGCCGGGTGCATACACATTTTTTGGAAAATATTCTACTTCTGTTAATCAGGTATAATGTACTAAATGGCGAAAGAATTTATCAAATGGTCAAATAATTTCAGAGGCTTTCAATGCAAAAAAAAAATCAAATTAGAAACAATCAAATATTTCCTCTATATGTTATTACTTAGTTTAGACGAAATAAAAATATGAACACTTTTTTTTATTAGTGTCACTATGTTTCCTCACAATAATATGTGCTTCATCATTTCGTTATACAATTAAAGAGCATATCATTTTTCTTTCAATAATACTATAAGTATTTATTTAAGTATATCTTTCACAATTCAAGAGCTTTATGTAAATTTTACATTTTAATTTCATATTTTAAATTCTTTGTTCAACTATGTGGGCCATGAGGTAATACAATGTTATCAAACATTTATTCTATTTTGTATGTGGTAGTAATCAATCAAATTTGACTGTTATTATACCATCAATAAAGTATAATTTTATATGGAATGGAAGTTGAATAAAAAGCAAAGTTAATATAATTCATAATTATATTAATTTTACAGCAGTGGAATTAAAGGACGGTTGTAGTACTGTATATGATTTTGCTGTATTTGATAACAAGACAACTACATGTACTAGTGATAGCCTAAACATTTATAATTGTGAATGTCCATGAATGACCCAAGTTTTATAAGCGTGGATACTCATAGGTTTTTTTCATACATACATAACCAGAAGTCCCACATTTCACCTTATCACAAAAAAAATCATTTAAATAAAATATAGGTTATCAAACAATAAAAGGAAATTTTAACAAATTAAACTAAGTTATCTCAGTTAAGTTAATTCTATGTATGAGTATGATTGAGAGTTGGTAGATCATGGCCTTACCAAGACATAGTCCAATAAATAAAATATAAATAAATTTTATATGGCATATAAAATAGCATCACCTTTACAACACCAATAACAACTAGTCCAATCAGTAGAGACATTTGTTTAAACAAGTGTTCATTGTGGGAGGTTGTTGTAATGCATGGTGATGTCAAACAAGTTCTGAATAATGGATTAGTTTACTAATGTTTGTTGTTGAGTGGGATTTTTTTCATGTAGTGTCCATTTCTTAATTATACTTTTGTTGTAGACAGTAGATGTGACTCTAATTTATTTAGATAGATTAATTATGTTGTTATTGAATTTTGAGTAGATGTGTTACACTTGGAAAAGCAAATATAGACTGGTTATCAAAACAGCAATCTTTCCAATATTGCAACTCTGATATTTATACATATGAATAGTAAATCAATAAATACTACTAACAGTCACATACTGTAGTTGTATTAGGGTATGGTTACAAAGCTGATATTGGATTTTTCTATTCATTATCAGCCCAGAGTCAGGAATTTCTGCCCAATATGGCGATAGGCTCGCCACCCATCACATCGTGGGACGGAATATACAAGGCGAAATGTGGGTGTGCTGACACCTCGGCCTACCCCTTCTGGGAAAAAGGCGTGAGTTAATGTATGTATGTATGTATGTCACATACTTAGTCCTTCCCCACACTAAGGTGGAGTCTAGTGTTATGTGTATCAAATTACTAGAAAGATTTTTCAGTCTCGCCAAACTCCGACCCATAACCAATACCTGTAGATCACACGAACTTTGGCGGTCTTTTTTTTTCACAGCCGGTATCTAATCTACTGCCCTTGTCTGTCATTATTTACATTGTTAACCAACTTCATAATTATTTGGTCAAACCTTTTTTTTATAGTAATACCATATCCATCATTATTTATTAGTTTAATCTTTTACTTATAAATATAATCGACATACCAACAATAAATACTTGACATTGGTGAGTGGCAAAATTTTTGGTACTACAGGAGAACCATGCATTATTGAAAAGAAGAGAAGCCTACTGCGCCATGGGGGCTGTCTATTATATACATATATTGAAAATATTAGCTATGTTTGTGGCGGCCATAACTGAATTTATCCATAAATACAACCTATGTGAGTAGAAGTGCAAATTAGTAATTTAATTGTGAATGAATCATGCAATTTCCAAAGGGAAAAAGTCAAAATGTATGACATTTTATGAATGTCCTCTGTTGTCATCTATATCATGTTGCTATGTGCTACTAGTGAAGAACACTTTTGTTGTGTTGAAACTTAGTAACTACATAGACATGTTGATTGTAGGTTTGATATCTATATCTCTCCAATATTGTTTATCACGTTGAACGCCACGCGGCCCACCGGTGGGCGATTCAAGCAAACCCGTTCGGGCCAAGTGGAAATCATCAATTCCATCATTTTTCGCTAAAGTTAATATCAACACAAAACAATAAAAAATTACTAAATTTGCATATTTAATTTGATTGAAACAATGTTTCGTGATATTTTCTTAAGAAAATTTGCACAATCACTTGGCCCGAACGGGTTTGCTTGAATCGCCCACCGGTGGTCCGCGTGGCGTTCAACGTGTTATCAGGATTGAATGGAAACAAAGTGTGTATCAAATGGCATGCATTATTGATTTATTCATAAACAAAATGCACAATTAACTTATTGTTGCTAATTGCTGTTATTATAAAAACACCATCAACATTAAAGAAAATATTTTTTTTATGTTTCTGTTTCCTATTTATAAATTTTCTAACATAACATTTTATGAACTTTCAAAAGTTTTATCCATTATAGAGTTTAGAAACAAGAAATTTCATTCTTTTTAAAATATAAATATGAACATTGATGTCTTAAAATGCTGTGTCAGCCCATATACGTCCTATTGCAGGCCACGGGCTTCTGGTACAATCGAGAGTACGACTGAGCGGGGTTAGGTTATCCACCACCCTAGTTTCATTACGCTCGCAATGAAATTCTATGCTCTGTGCCCTAAAGTGTTACAGGTGTTCATGGGTGGCAGTTACTTACCATCAGGTGAACCGTTAGCTCGTTTATCGTAGTAAAAATGTCTGATTACGGTTTTATTAACAAAAAATATTGCCTTCACTAGTCATGTATTAAGCGGCCGTTTTATTCTACCTATAATTATAAAACTAAGTACATACTACTATTGGTTCGCCGCACGCAACTTAGGCGACCTAACGACCATAGCATGCACTGAATTAATGATACATTTCTACTTTCGAATATCGCCTGTGTAGATTTGGAGAATGAATTATTCCAATATATCGGCAATACGAAAATTTACAGAGTAGGTACATTCGTATCGTCACAAACTTCGTTCGTCCGAAGTTTCGAACTTCGTTTCGGATGAATATAGTGAATAAAAATGTTAATGTACGGATTGCCGATATATTCGAATCATTCATTCTTCTATCCGAAGTTTCGAATTTCGTGTTACAGAGTAGGTTTCGAAACGAAAAACGTCACGAAGATTCGAACTTCGGATTTATATAGTAGGGCCCTTATATCGGTCTCTGTCACGTCTACGAAGTAACATATCTTCAATCTCGCTTCACTGTGTACCCGTGTGCACGCACCATACGCACAGATTTTGTTCCCGACATTGAGGTATTATACTAGAGCGGACATCGGGAACAAAATCTCTGCGTATGGTACGTTCACAAGGGTACACTTTAAAGCGAGTAGGAAGATATGTTACTTCGTAGGCGTGATAGAGACAGAAATAGAATGTACCCTTCATTCTGTTACAAACATTTTGTTTGCAGTGTCCCCTCTAGTATAATATCTCAATGGTTCCCGATGTCCACTCGAGTATAATACCTCAATGCCTTTCCTCTTTATAATATGTATATTAGTTTAATAAGATATTCGAACCTGCTAATATCAATTATTTAAAACAGTATCACTTCACCATATTAACGTACCAGTATCTACTATAATTATGTAATACAAACAAAACATATTACATAACACACATTGCACAGAGGAAATAAAATAAACATGCACATTTTTATCTATAAATAAATGCACATATTATGCATAATGATGTTATCTAGAGGACACGGCTAGATCAAGTTACATCGGGTGTAAGGGTGAGGCCAGGGCAAGAACATAGCTATTAAACAGAAATATTTACAAGGTATTACTTTACAATGTTTCAAGAAGTACCTACTAGTTTTAGTACTACTGAATCTATAGGGGGTAAGACCTTGCTGGCCAGTTTGTAACAGTGTATTTTATCTACCATCCAAACAATGAATATTTACTAAACCTATTGCCAAAAGAACCATGGGTTCCTACTCAATTTTTAGGAGTTCTACTATTATATATCAGGTATATTATCATTCATCGGGTATTATTTATCAGGTCTTCACAATTTTTTTGTGGGACGACCTTTAAAGTATATTTTCCTAATTGGTTCAGGCGTCTTCGAGTCATCGATGAACACACATAAAAAAAAGATTCCGACGAATTGAGAACCTTTTTTAAAGTCGGTTAAAAACAGCAAAAATACGGCCTATCCTAACCTTGCTATTGCTTTCCAACGAAGGATATAATAGTAATAAGTAAACAGTATTGCCGATATATTGCGTCGCCAGTTTAAGTATGGCAAACAGCACTAACTTTTTGTTGTTGTTTGTTTATATCATTGTAGGCTAGTATGGGAACTTAAATATTATATTTTTCTTTGTACAGGTAGTTAGGTCCTCCTGGATCCTACTTGGGTATCCAACTCAGTGTCATAAATTATACAACAGTTCAAAAGTGGCCTAAACTAATGAGAAGTCCATCATGGTTGGGCCACTTTAGCGCTGACGGCCTCATATTCTCGTTAGACCAATAAGGCGACTTATATAGTCTTATGACATAGGTATATTTAATATTGCGAAATAACTGCCTCGGAAGCGCAGTTGTACTACGCTATGATTGCAAAGCGGAAGTATCGCATTCGAATCCCAGGTCGGGCAAAGTGATATTGGATTTTTCTATTCATTATTGGCCGTAGTCAGAAATTTTTGCCCGGTACGGTTATAGGCCCTCACCCCATTATACTGTGGGACGGAAAATACAAGGCGAATCGTGGTTATACTGGTTGCCCAACAAGGTACCAGTACTTATGTATTACGAAATTTTAGGCAATAGTTATTGATCCCAAATGTAATAAATTATCCGTCCCAATAGTTTCTGATGGTAAACACATTGACGCAAGTAAACATACGTATTAACGGAAGATAACCGAGTTCGCGGAGATCAAGTGATGCTGTGTCATCACATGCATATGACCCGCGGTTATTTATATCTTTATTTATATTTATTTTTATTTATATAAGCTTTATTGTACACCATAAATAGAACAAAAGGAAACAATTCAAACTAGAGAGAAAAAAAAAGTACAATTGGCGGTCTTATCGCACAAGGCAATCTCTGACAGACAACCACATCTTTCTAATATTCACAATCATTATGTTTATCAGTTTATGTATATGTGATTATAAACTAAGATTAATTGATTATCATTACTTAACACTTGGTTTAAGATAATTTTGTACTGGCATGGTAACCTGGTTTCATCTAGTTGCAACAGGCCCGGATCTAGGGGGGGGCAAGTCGGGGTGCGTGCCCCGGGCGGCACGATCAGGGGGCGGCATATTGAATCTTCGGAGACAACTACAAAACTCATCAATAACGTAACACCACTTACACTTTTTTTTCGCCGTGCGCGAATTAGTGATTATGCGATAGAGACGCGTGAAAAAGAGATGAAAACTTAATACTTGGAATGTATAATAATTTATCCATCTCAACAATTACGTTTAGTTTCTAATATCCAATTTGTGTTTAGTAGTTAGTTTTAGTTGATTAACCATCGAACGTCTTTTATGTGGTACAGGCAGTGGCGAATTTACTAGTAAGCTGAGTAGGCTGGAGCGTAGGGCGGCAAATTTAAAGGGGCGGCAAATCTGGGCCAATTTTTTTTGTTTTGATTTACTGAAATAATAAAAGGCAATATTTTACACACTGAAAAAATGGGGTTTGAAAATTAAGAATAGTTAAAATATTTCAGTAATATGTTCCCACGTTTCCACGTTGACAATTTAATAATAAACACTTTATTAAATATCTATACTTGGATCTTCTTCTACCTGACGTTATCCCGGCCGGTGCCAGGGTCCGCCTTCCGGCAAATTCTCCTCCATTTCGTCCGATCTTCGGCATCCTCAATAGTAAGGCCATTGACCCTCATATCTTCCTTGATGACATCGAGCCAGCGCTTCTTTGGTCTACCCCGCGGTTGAGGTCCGGGAATTGAGGCTCAGTTACGGATTTTTTCCAAACGCGTAACGTTGCACACCCACCACAGCATTTTCATCTCCGCGACGTGGACCTCCTGGACGTGCCGCTTGAGGGCAGGCCACGTCTCAGACCCATACAGGAGCACCGGCCGCACGATGCTTTTATAGGTGAGACCCTTGAGCCTCATCGGCATCCTGCGGTCGCAGAGTGTGCCCGAGATCTCCCTCCACTTAGCCCAAGCAGCGCTTATACGGGCTTTGACGTCAAGGGCGATGTCACCGGACTCATGCAGTACGGACCCAAGGTACTTGAACTTGTCCGTTTTCACGGGCAGTTCGTTCCCCATCACGATGCTTTGGGGGTCCGTACTCCCGCAAGCCATGTACTCGGTCTTCGCCACATTTAACTTCAGACCACCGCTCTCAAGCGTTCCTTCCACCGGTTGACCTTGCGCTCCAAAAGTCGTCGGTCCTCCTCCACCAGTGCAATGTCATCGGCATACATCCAACAACCAGGGCGCAGGGTCCTGGATGTGAGACGTAGTGGCATCGAGCACAACACTGAAGAGGAATGGACTCAGCGCCGAGCCTTGGTGCACACCGACATCAATCGGGAAAGGATTCGTATCGCCAACGGCGGTCCGAACGAAGGACTCGTATCGGAGGTACATGTCTCTGATAATGTCCACATAGGCTTCCGGTATCCCTTTCATCCTCATCGCCCACCAGATTGCCTGTCGCGGCACACAGTTGAAGGCCTTCAGCAGGTCCAAGAAAGCCATGTGCAGTGGCGTCTTCTTCGCTCTGTATGCCTCGCCAAGCATCCTGAGTGCAAATATCGGGTCGGTAGTACCACTGCCAGGACGGAAGCCGTATTGACACTCAGAGATAGTACACTCTTGGCGGAGCCTGGACTCGATGACGCGTTCGAAAAGCTTCATGGTATGACTCATGACCTTAATGCCACGATAATTACCGGATTCCTGAACACAGCTTTTACCCTTGTACACGGGAGTTATCACACTCAACCGCCATGAGTCAGGCATGTTTTTGGTATTTAGGATGCTGTTAAATAACGCAGCAAGAAGCCCCAACGACTTCCACGCCTCTATCGGAATATAGTCAGGCCCTACCGCTTTCCGGTTCTTCATGCGACGAAGACTATAGAGAACTTCTTCAGGTGCAACAGGTGCAACAAGACCTTATTTCGAGGGCAATTCGGGGTAGGACACTCCCAAGTAAATATCTATACTGGGATATTATAAAATATTCCAATAGTGATAAATATAAAAAAAAATTTGCTTAAATGTGAAAAAACAGCTATTAACATTGATTATAGTCTAGACTTCCTTGCTAAACATATAGTTTTTTTTCAAATTGGTTATTTATTGTTTACACGCACCCCGTGGTCAAGGGGTGGCAAAATTCCTTCACGGTTTCCTTTGCCTGGCGTAAGAGGCGATTAATAGGGGTCATTGGGGTCGCTGGCACACTCTAACATGTGCGGCAGAACTCGTGGCTTCATAGCGGACGCCCATGGTTAGGGCGTCCGTTGCAGAGAAAATCTACGCCTACCTAAGTTGTGAGGAGCCATATTAGGAAGTGCGTCGGGTGGCACGGCGAGTCAACTAGGTGTTACTCGCTCATCCGCATCGCCTATTGTCCGTAATACATCCAACCTGGCTGCAAAATCTATGCGGTACGGACAATAATTGTCCCCGTGCGTCAGATTGGAAGGCTGGAGACCTCGACATGCACCTTATGATCTCCCCGTAGATATCGATTAAAAAAAAGGTATTGTATTCACTCCGTTTTTAGGAAATTGAGTTTGAATCAGACCTGGAAGTTTTGAGGCCTGACAAGGCTATCCTTATAATATCCGTCATAATATCTGTGCCGCTGTACGTATGTATAATGTATATAAATGTATGTGTATGATGTCCTACCACGAGGTCTATTTCAGTCTACTCTGCCCCATTAACCATAAGACGTTCTATGGAGTCGTTAATTCGTCGAGAGAAATTACCGAATATTCGAAGTATATGGGGCCGTACTATCTCGGAAAGACCCTACTTGATGCCGAGTTCTTGAAACGTTTGTGTGGAATTCGGACCTGATATTCCAAGCATTCCAACACCTCATCTCTAGGGAATCTACATATTTCTTCGCCCGTAACGTCCATGTTTCAGCGGCATACAGAAATACGAGAAAGTGCTCGGACAAGCCTGATCTTTAGTAGCTTTTGTAGTAGTACGATTCCTCCATATTTTCCTGAGTTTCTCCATTGCCCCTCTAGCCATCGCCATACATCGTTTTATCTCAATGATACAACCACCATTGTTATTTTTAAACAGCCCAGGATAAATGTACAACTGAACCAGTCTTGGAGGAGCCCAGCGACAGTTTGTGATGTGTATTGAAATCCCCCAAGACCATTTCAGCCGACGGGAACTGCGTCCGCCCGTCATCAGCCACATGGCTGAGATACCTAAACAGCCGCGTCGTCTCATCTTCCCCGTTGTGAGACCTGTAAAGGCACATGTCGATGCGGCTCAGGCAACCAAGATTCACGTGCAAACACAAAGCGGAGAAGGACCCTCCATGCAGCTTAAACGGTGACAGTAGATGTCCAACCGAATATACATACAAGCATACCCCGACTTTAGGCTTGAAGCTTTCTTCAAGCGAATAACCGGGGTACAGCAGGTAGGAATATTCGGCCGGACAACGAATCCGCGTCTCCATCAAGAAGAGCAAAGCAGACTAGGCCGTCTCGAAATGGTGGTGGACGGCATTAAGGTCGTTTGGAGTTCGCGGATGTTGGTGAACTCCATAGTGAACGCGATGGTGGGGTTATGCACCGCTGAAAGACCTGCTTTGTTGAATTGCGCTGTCATGAAGTTGAAAGGATAGGTTTGATGAAGAGGCATCGAGAAGCCAAAGTCCGGGCATTAAGTAGGCTGAATGGGCACCGGCATGAAAGGGTCGGCATGTCGCTAAATGTCGGCCACATCCGGTCACCAACTGGCACGACGTACCCGCCCAAGATTATGTGCGACATGGTGAGGCAGCCCCTCGTGGTGGTTAGCCACGATTGGGCTCTTGTACTGTACTGTCTCTTTGGCCGGCGGGTCAACACTCCTCCCTTTGAGAGCGATCAAAAATACGTACAAAATCACTATCAGATCACTATTACGGTCATTACGCCCCGTGGACGGTGATCGCTACTCAGACGGACACTTAAGTCCTACCACCAAGAACTGTGTCACTCATTTGGCACTACCCAGGGGTTACGTGTAGGAAAACTAGAGTCAAAGCTTACAGACGTGTGTGTCGTTAACCCTCAAAAGTGACGCTAATATAAAGCGTGTAAAAATGCTTAACATGGTGGTAAAAAAAAAAAAAAAAAAAGACCTTCTTTCCCGATGTCCTGTGTTGAGTGGGCGTCTGGTTGTTAAAAATGATGATGATGATTAAGATAAAAATATAGGCAAGGGGGGGCGGCATTTTTCAGTTTTTGCCCCGCCTCGAAAAAAACCTAGATCCGGCGCTGAGTTGCAATATTTTTAATATTTATTAAATAAATTACTATCTATTCTTTTCGTAACTGAATATCCATGCGTGCAGTTTTAAGCAGGCTTAATTTTAAGTGATGAGTCAAAAGGATCGTCACTGATTTATCTTACCATCCGCTTTTCTCGCTTACATTAATCCTGAACAATTTTAATTACTATCTGTCATTTCTTTGGATAAAGGTAATGTATTTACCAGGAGATGCCATGTAATCAAATTGAAAGTAAGAGGTTTTATGTTTGTTTATTTAAATGAACTATGAAATGTTCTAGGCGTAAGAATTTGATGTTATGGCTTCTGAGAAATTACAAATAAATAAATACATCCAACACACATACATAGTCCTGACCCCACATTAAGATCAATTAATTGTATCGTAGGTATCAGAAACTACGAGAAACTTTTCGACTTTACAACACCCAGACCCCAAAGGGAAATCCCTTCGCGTATAAGGAGATAAAACTAGTTTGCGCTCACAAATAGCAAAGGAAAGAAGCCCGTCGAACATATAATGGCCCTACGTGACAAGGGGCACCTATGCTTACCACTCCAAGGCTAGAGGCGAGAGACTAAATACATTTGTACACAGCGGTTAAACAAAATATTTATTGAATGACTCTGTTTCGTAGACGGTTAGACGCTGGCGTAGGGCCGCTGGAACATCACTCACAGTGAGACAAATATTTGCGTCATCCACAGGAAAGTATTTGGTTCGGATCTGGGTGTTTGTGAGACCCAAAAGTCTCATAGTTCTCATATCTATGACACAAGACTCGATCTTAGAGTGGGGTCAGGAATATGTATGCGATTGCTAGGTGTATTTTATTTATACAACGAGTAATTAGGTATGTCCAAACAACTGATGTGTCATGTAAATAAACTTGTTTTGAATTTTTTAGTTCATGATGCGTCTGTTTGCAGTGACTGAATTTCGTGCACAACAAAAATCATGTTTGCCTTGATATATTTATGTCAAGGCCATTCTTACGAGAAGTGATTACGTTTGCTTAGGCTGTCAAGAGTTATTGCTTTCTAGTTGTCTAATTGACAAAACTTGTGCAGTCTGATAAGTGATAGTTGCAAGTAGCGTTTCCAGCTTAAACAATTCGGGACAATTGGCTAGTCACAGGAGATAATTTGATTTCCTTATGCAGATGTTAAGTAAAAAAACCTCTGTCTTCAAGATTCGTAGATGTTCAGGACCTATATCATGCATTCATTCTAAAAAAATAAAATAAAAATGCGCTACAAGATTAGACAGCATAATCTTACATCTATATTGGGATAGGTAAGGATGAACATATTATGCGAATATAATTTAAGTTCCAAAATGAGATTGGGGATTCCTATTGCTTTGTTGGATTTAAATGAAATATAAAGAACTATACAGTAATAGGAAGCAAATGCATCTACTAACACATTGACACACAAACATCTGTCGAAAACGCTATTGCTTCACTTTTCTCTATCAGAATAGTAACGGAAGTAAAAATCGAAATCGATACAGTCGACATTAGCGAACCTCGTTTACTAATGAATATTGAGCTGCCGTGCATTTGAATAAATTATTGCGTTTATGCAACCATTGATATACCATTCTTAACCGGTAGTCCACGGACCCTGTAAGCACCACAATGGTTCTAAGGCCATCCTTAAAATAATGTTAAGCATGTTACATTTATGGATAGACAGTAAAATCCTTAATTAATTTATATGTCTGTTCTGTATTAACATACAACCAAACCAGTCAATAAACTGACAGGTCAATGGGTAGGCAAAATATTCTCAAATGGTCCCCGATGACTTAAAGGTTAGGAACTACTGGCTTATACAATAATCAACGTTATATTCATTTGTTTTGTAAACTTTCAATACTATTGAGTTGGTTTAGGCCTTAGTCGACCAGCTTGATTTCGTCCGAAAAAGTGTGTAGTGGGCTTTAAATAACTTTAAAATTATGGTATTTATAGCATAATATTGATGTATATCTCACTGTAGGACACGGGGCTCCTCGAAAGAGTACGATTGTGAAGGGTTAGGCCATGTAGGTAACTTATGAATTTAACTTACGATATGAAGGTGCAGGTTTACCGTTCCATTAAAAGACATTAATTGATTAAAATACTTACCGTATTCTATTTTAAACACCCGGTAGCGGATATTAATATTTCTGTGGGTTTATTGACATTTCTGAGGAGCAATTAAAGATAAAATTATTTTTATGAACAAATAACAACCTTGGCGTTATGGACCAAGAACCCGTGGCCGTCAGACTTACGTTATTTAATAAAATTTGGAAAGTTTAAAAGAAATATAACGATATCTACAAACGTTAATAAAATGAAATTTTGTCAGCGATGTAGTAAAAAATATAAGTATAAAAAGTATAGTTGAATTTTATATATGCTTGTTAAGGCAACTATCAAAAGGTGTTTTCTTGGTAGTCAGACACATTTGAAAGAAAGAAAGAAAGGAAGAAAATCCCCATTTTATTTATATTTATCGTTCCTTTGATGGTTATTTCGTCTTGCCAGACATGATAAAGCTGATAATTTCCAAAGCAACCACTATCGCAACTTTATAATAGCCCGATGTTCATGTTAGAGGCGCTTACAAATTTTCAGTTTTTTTATGGTTTTAATTTCACGGCGCGAAATTTCGGTTACATTACAGCTTTCGTGGTCACGGGGCGGACTGAAGTACTAGTCATCTGCTTGGTCACTGTGAATAAAATCCGTAAAAAATAGTTTTGTTTCCATGTGCAATATTCGCGTAAATCTAAGATATCATTTTTCAGTTTTTAAAATATTATGAAAGTCTGGCGGCCACGGGCTCTTGCTTCGTATTATAATAGTCATCTGTGGAAAAACATTTCACTTGACATTGCATCACTTTTGATACAGCTGCAATATCGGCGATAATAACTATAAGGAAGTTTACGTCTAGACTCTAGATGATTCATTGGGTTAATTTTTTTGTTATTGTACATTAAAAATATTGTTTACATTATGTTGCGCCAATATCATAACACGCCTAAATTAGGACGCCTGCTACTCGTTTAGTATTTAAAATTTGGAATGTTAAATGGAATGAAAATATACAGGGAGCGCAAATAAATGGCGCACCTGCTCAGTTGGGTACAAGGGCATAATATTAATATCGTAATAAAAAAATAATATTTGGAAAATACCTATCCGTTTTGAAGTTATGACCGTTTAAAGTTTTAAGTTTAATCACCACTTTTTCGCATAAAACCAGTTGGAATGGATGAAGAACAAGATTTAAACACATACGTATTTTTTCGTTTCGTCGTTAATTGAACGGTTAACGAAATATACCACGAAAACCATTTTTAACAACATCAAAACTTTCTTAGACTTCGCTTTAACAGCTGTTTACAAATAGGTAAGGTCATGAACTCTTAGCTGTATAATTTATCCTTCTCTAACTTCAAAAAAGGATATTTTTTGTTTCATTTCAAATAAATCAATCGGTTAAACAGGGACGTACTTAGATTTAAGCGTCAATAAATTAACAACATAATAACTTTAGGTGCAGTTGCATCGTGTATGGATTGACTATTTTGTTTGTCATTATTTTCCTTAGTGTCACAAATCCAAACTGAAAGACACCAAGAAATCACACTGGTCATCGCTTAAATCATGTAAGATGCGAATTTAATTATAATTAGAAAGGTTTTGGTAATACCTACATAACATTTAAATTTTCTAAATAATTAATATTCATTGAAAAAATAATCTGATGACACTGATTAATAAAAAATAATATTTTTAAAATGATGGCCCAATTCGGCCCTATTAGTCAAAGGAAGCCGCCGGTCATAGTGTACTTCGTCGGATCCAACGCGGCTCGATTATTCTTCCTTTGAGGTTACCGCCGTCCTTTGTGACCGCGAGCCGAAAGGCGGCAATTTCTTTGTCGGTAACTTTTAGCATTTTGCAAAAGAAGACCGACATCTTGAGGTGTGTTCACACTACACACTTGATATAACTTAATTTGATTAAGTACCTACTCCGATATAAAAGTTGCGTTAAAAAAAAGATCTTATTGGACTGATAGAATGGTCCTTACTTGCTCAAGAGCTTATAATATTATTTAAATATGTCATCAACCGATTCAGTCAGTTACAAATTGCCTATTTACTTTTGCTTATTATTGTATTTAACATTACTTTAATGTGTTTTGAAAATAATGTTACTTTAAAGCGATAAAATTTCTTCTAAATTCTTATACCTAGAGAAATGTCGTCTACAATTATAGCATAGAATTTGCATATGAGACTTCTGTGAGATAAAATTAGTGAAATCAATAAACACTAAGCACTAATTTACTGCACTGGAGACCCCGTGCCCTGCAGTGGCACGTATATGAACTGATACAGTACTAATACTAATTGTTCACATGAATTATTATGAACTCAAATAGGAAAGCTTTATATCTAATGCGAACAGGCCTTTATCTTTCAAAAATCAAAATAATAATTTATTTTTTATTAGTTGAATTCGGATTGCGATCGCGTGTGCATGTATTAGTCGTGTGCATATTATTGTAAATTCGTTTTCAGTTATTTGTCACTATGCTTTGAACATTACCCAATTTGATAGCTTTTGATGTAACTTGTGTTATGTGAAATGTAAAAGAAAAAGTGATTTGTGCTACCAAACTGTGACAGTGTTTTCGTGCGGGTTTTGGCGGATCCTGCGCTTCCATCCTTGCCTATCAAGGTCATTACGGTTTACATTACAAGGTCAGTTAACTATTTTAGTGGTCATTAATGACAACTAACCAGCCCATATGAGTCACCGACGGCCTCCGTGGCGCAGTTGGTAAGAACTGCCTGTGAAATGAGAGACCGCGGGTTCGGTTTCTGCCCCGAGACAATTTCCATGAACCATAATTATTTTTCTAATACCCGCGACACAAGATTTATATCTTAGTGTGGGGTTAGTACCCATGTATGTGACTGTTGACAGTATTAATTTAATATCTTTTTTATGTACCCTGAGCGTTATGTACACAATCGCACGACTTATAAGTAAATAATGAGCTCTGCTTATTTATTGTTGAGTGTCTACCGTTCAGTTGTAAGGTTCAATCACTTTAGCGTAATGTGTTAAGGGTTAGCATATGTAACGTTAATTTTTTTTTTCTCGGCATCTTTCTTAATATTCGCTAGCGCCATGCAAATCCGTCTTAATTAAGATGCCTTCACCATATACTATAATGTATATTGGCAGGTGCGCCGTTTTCTTGTCCACCCTGTATTTTGACAGTCGCTGTGGCGCAGTTGGTTAGACGCCGGCTGTGAAACGAGAGGCCGCGGGCTCGATCCCCGCACCGAAATAAATATTTGCGTGAACCACAGTTATTTGTTTCGGGTCTGGGTGTTTGTGAGACCGCAAAGTCCCTCGTAGTTCCTAATACCCACGACACAAGAATCGGTGTTAGTGCGGGGCCAGGACTATGAATGTGACTGTTGGGTGTATTTATTTTACTTTAATATCTATTCAAAATTATCTGCCTCATTTATTATTACTTAATATACTAGAATCTTTTAGTACATCTATTCATTTTCCTTAAATTTCAACATAATTCGGCTTGTCATTGCTCAAAGGTCGATAGGTAAGAAATAAGAATGCGTCAAATAGTCATATAGACAGCGATTATGCATATTTTATGAAATGCATAAAATAACAAAATCGTTATATGAATAGTTATTGAACTCCAACAATGTTATTCAATTGTGTCACGTGTGTCTATCATTGCTTACATAAGCAATAAGAGAGAGCATTGCGCCATCAGCAATAAAAATTATAATGTGAGGCAATAACAGTTAGCCGGCAAATTATTCGTACATTATGCTTCGCCCGATATAATTAATGAATTGCTGTTTGCCAGACATTGTAACGCAAGATTGGTAATGAAACCACATGTTTCATGTTTGTTATGCCTAACGTGACCATTTATTTTTTGTGCCAGAGCGGGACATCTGCGGAATAAAATAATAATAATAAAGTATTTACAAGTTTTTATATAAGTGTGAAACTCTGAATTTTCTGAAAAACTGAATTTTCGTAATAAAAATAGCTTTAATTACTGCGGCACTCAACTGTGTTTATCACTTGTCCATATTTTGTTAATGTGAGATCACTTCCAGGCAGGCACATAACGTACTCAATAATTGTGGAAAAGTTTTATAAATCAAGATTGTATTTAGGAAAGAGCTGGAATAATTCGACCCCAAGGTTTTTAGCATTAGTTCGGTAAAGCATTTCGAGCGAGATATACATTTTTAATTATCGTTTGGTCTGTTTGCAAGAGCGGGACTATGTCGGCCTTGCTGGGGACACCGGGACAGACTTCCTGAAAGCGGGACTGTCCCGCCCAAAGCGGGACGTATGGTCACGTTAGTTATGCCACTTGAATTTACTGCGGGATGTAAGCTTCATTTGTAAGCAAAACTTTTCGGTCATAGCCTAAGAGAATATTTGACTCTGTCAATATCTTAGTCAATCTTCTGTCTGGTTAGTCAGATGTGTAATACTACTTTAAATTGGTGTTGCTTTTCCCCCAGACCATCTTTCGATCCAATTTACGTATTTGGTTGTCCTGATAATAACATTTTCCTAAACTACGGTGGATAATTTTATTGTTCGTAGCTATTTATAATAAGGTATTTATATATTTTCTGTTCTCTTGTTTCAGTCAACAAGCAGATCAACGACAAAGAGAGGATCGCCGCCGCCATGGAGAATCCAAATCTAAGAAACCTGGTTGAGAACTGCATCGCTGACGAGGAATAACCACTAAAAAACATAAAAATACCCGTAATCATGGCACCCGAAGTGGCTTTCTCCAACATAAACGACAAGAACGAATTTACTAAATTCACCAAATTCTTAGCTTACAAAGGAGTCCAAGTCATAGTAGAATCTAGAAAAGGCGTGAAAATAGAAGCGTACAGTAAACCAAGATCGTCAGATACTGATTGGTTCAACCTCCAAATACCAGATTCTCCTGAGGTTAACCAAGCCACTAAAAATGCTTTACCATCTGACAGAGTTTTGGAGACCATCAAATCTCAACTCCATGTCGAAATATCAGTGCAGACTGAAGATGGCGATGAAATGGTACTGGAATTATGGACTCTGGAACTCGACGAGACTCAGTTTGATACTTCAGTGAAGGCTACAAATACCGTTTACTTTCGAATGGGAATTCTGCTCAAGTCACTAATAACTATAACAAGAATAACACCAGCATATCATTTGTCAAGAAAACAAAGGACTGAATCTTTTACAATATTTTACAGAGTGTACAATGGAGAACCAAAGCTAAAAGCACTGGGAGAGTCAGTGAAGAAAATCCAAGCTGGGATGCTGAAAACCCCATTGGGTGGCATAATATTCTCCGTTTCGTATCGCACAAACTTCTCCATATCACCAAATAGATCAGAGAAGGACAAAACGTTGCTACTAAAGAGTGATCATTTTGAGCTGAGCCCCAAACATGTGATATTCAAATCTAAAAAGAAGGACGAGAAGAAGGAATTCAAACCGCTGAAACCTGTTGATTTAAATAAGCCACTTCGGTTAGCCGCTTTTGTGGACGAGGATGTAGTCAAAAAGGCTTTCGATGATTTCATGGAGAAAATGCCGATACCAAAACACAAGATCATTCGTAGGGAAAGAAGTCCGGAAAGTGATAAACCAATAGTGTCCAAGAGTACCCAGGACCTAGACGCTTCAGTGACCTCAAAGAGCCCGACTTCAATGGAAATGCCACCAAAGAAGTTTACAGGATTTCGCAATGAGAATGAACCGCCTTTAAAGTTACTTCATTTCCCATTTGCCGATAACCATCCTATCAGAGAACTTGCAGAGTTTTACAAAGAGTTCTTCAATGCACCTCATTTGAAACTGGCAGATAATGTGAGCCAAAAATCAGGGAGTCCGGAATCAGTCAAAGAGGAAATAGAGGGGGCAGCCGAGGATTTGTCGAAAGATCTAGAATTATACGAGAATTCGGTGTTGGAATTTGATGAACTTTTGGCCGACATGTGTCGTTCGGCCGAGTGGAGTGGGAACTAGTGTTTAGTCTGCATGGTGACAGTATTTCGTATGCACGAAGGGGAAAATTCAAACACACATAGATAGTGTGTCGGTTTTCATTTTAGTAGTTTCTTGCCATAATTTTAAATTGTACATAGATAATACGAGCGTAAATTACCGTTCCTATAGAGATATTTATAGATAAACCCTTTGCCCCCTCGTTGTATACAACTACCCACGGTTTAAAAGATTGTGATAAATTCAGTTTTTGAATGTCAGTATGTGATACTGGAAATGTGGTATATACATCGTTTTGGTCTTGGATAGTGCCAGAATATTTGTTTATCGCAGAGCACCAGACAAGTGGCTGACAGACTTTTCGGATCGGTATGAAGTGAAGATATGGAAAGTTGGTTTAATAAAATATGAGTTATTCAGACTGAACTTTGTTTTACCTATACTTTATGTTTTAGTCGCACAAACATAAATATAACGACTGGCGAATTTATCTTTTATTTAATAGTTTTTATCATATCAATATAGTAAAATATATTTAAAGAATAATTTCTATGGTATGTAAGTCCGCCAACCCGCACTAGGCCAGCGTGGTGGACTATATGGCCTGACCACTCTCAATCGTACTCTCGATTGTAGAGGAGGCCCGTGCCCTGCAGTGGGACGTATATGGGCTGATACATACATACATACATATTTAAAGAAGAATAATACGCCTCT
Organism: Hyles euphorbiae; assembly: GCA_023078785.2. NCBI lineage: Eukaryota > Metazoa > Arthropoda > Insecta > Lepidoptera > Sphingidae > Hyles > Hyles euphorbiae. Next base: position 1,275,207 of record CM041056.1, read on the forward strand.
CGTTGTATTTATTAGTTGTACCTGTTTCTATATTTTTACGGCCTTATTCATAGTTTTAAAATCTTTTTAGTTATCAATGTTTTGTCCCTTTCGAACGGCCTTTGAATTTAGTTTGAATAGGCAAAACATTCGATATTTAAAATAGGTTTTAAAAGAGTTTGAATAAGGTTGATAGTGGTTTTCTTGTGGTCTCTTAAATTGAGCCACTAAGTTAAGTTCTATAAAGATTTAGAATATAACCTGAGTTCTTTAAATATCATTTCACTATGAAATATGTTTAGAATGCTTGCGCTACATATGAACCACAAATTGTAAAAAAATATCTTCAAACACAAACTTTGACACTCCATTTTTTATATGGGAGGATACAGTATCAGTTTCATATGATAATTAAACTATAAATTATTGAAATTGTATTGGATTTTCAATAGCCAATCAGAATTTCGGATAAAAATATGTCTATTTCATTTCTGATCGAATTTTGTCAACCAACAACATATAAGACAATTAATGGTACCTATACCATTGATATATTATATTTTTTAATCAATGAGATATGCCCTAAATTGTGTGGTTTTATGTGGCGTGATCAAATTTCAAAATATGTTAAATTTTAAGCTCGGAATGTGGCATAAATAAGAAATCAGTAAATATCCAACGGCACATACTGCGAGTATAATAAGAGATATAAAAATGATAGCTAGCAACATCTCGTGTGAATATCAAAATTGGCGGGAACAAACCTATGAAATTGGGTATTTGACTACCAACCATTAAATAATTTAGGTACGAAACACTAAACATTTTATGGAAATCGATCCGAGAATATTCTAGTTACACTTTATCATAAATAGACACTTTATGTAAATAATAAAAGTCCGCCATTTTAAAGAATAAGATTCAAAATGGTGTCATACAGGTTCACAACATAACATACACATTGCATTGCAAGAAATTGTAGGTATATGAGATTAAAAGCAAATTAGATGTCTGGCCAAGTTTTCGCACCAACTTTCTATTCCATTGACGCCATTTTGAATTGTATTCTTTCAACACATAAATTCTAGTAAAATTTATGATAATTTTAAATATATGCCTGCTATATAAGAATATAACTATATAACAGTGTTAAAATCTGGTTTTATCATTCGTTTTTGATGGTCAAGTACCCTATTGGCAAAAGACTGATTTGATTATGTAAATAATATATGAATGTTATAATTTTAGATGTAACTTATATTCTGTTTATTTATAAATATAGATAACTACATTTATAATTTTGAATTTGTATTTTTGTGTATCTAAGTGCATATTTGTTCTATTTAATTTGTGGTTGATTTGTAAGTTTTTGGTTAAATAAGTCGTATTCATTATGAACTAGCAAAATTATTTTCGAAAATATTGCTATAAGTGCGGATAGAATTATTTAGAAGAGATAAAGATGAAACCCACGGCCAGTAGTTTGTTCTTTCGCAAAATTACTATTCTTAGTATGTACATATGTATACTGGGTATATCAAGACTGCTACCGAAAACGAAGCCGGGAGGTAGTTTTAGGGACTACAAACACAATGCAACTAAAAATTTCACAAAGAAATGTACCAATTATTTTTAATGATTTTTTAAATATGATCATTATTGGGTGGCAAATCAATAGTTTTTGCTAAAATAAGAATTTAAACTCTTTTATACCTTAGAGTATTTATAAATAAAAGGGTATACACTATTATTTTAGAAAAAAAAAGTTTTTACCTCCCAAATACGACCATAGGAAAAAAATAACAAAAAAAAATTGTCGCGTTTTTTTTTCCAACATTTTCTGTTGCATTGTGTCTGAAGTCGTTTAAACTACCACCCGGCTTCGTTTTCGGTAGCAGTCTTGATATACCCTGTATTTAATAATTATGCTCTTTGTCTTACCTGTGCAAAATGTTATTTTTATGCATCGTTTTTATGTAAAACATTTTTTAAGTTGGTGAAGCACAGTCAAAATTTCTACAGAAGACGAAAAGAAAGGAATATTCTGCAAGATTATTTTTTTTAAACTAAATTGTTAGTACCTACTGACATGATCGTAGCCAGCCGTGAGATCAGGGTGGGGCAGCAGTCTAAAATCTTATGTAATTAACAAACTGTACCCACGGTTTGACCCCGGTATTTTTTTTTCCTATAAAAAGATTGCACCCTATAACACCCTGTATCTGAATTTATAATTCGAATACTTTACCTAGATTTTTTTTTAAGTTGGTTAGGTACCTTACAGGTCAAAGTCAGGGTGGGGCAAACGCCCCACTCTGCCCCACCTTGGCTACGCCCATGCCTACTGATGATTAAACAGATTGTTGAACGATTCATTCTAGATGATTCTGTCATTTTATGTATTTACTTTGAAAAATGTGGAAGAAGGAAATAAGGGATTACATATGTTAGCAATGGGTAATTGCTTCTAAATTACTTTACTTGGCAAATTAAAACTTCAATTTGTTATACAAATATAGTTTTAGTTTTAAAATTGTACATAAATTTATGACCTATCTGTTGTCTAAATCTAAATACATGTATTTATATTAATAATCACTTGGTTTTATTTTTAGTTCGTGGACTGTATAGGTAATGTAACCATCAATCCCTAGAACGGGCTTTCTCTTCAATCGAGAGTACGATTGAGAGCAGTTTGACCTCATAGTCCACTACGCTGGCCTAGTATGGGTTGACGAATTTTGCGTATCATAGAAACTCTTACCAGTTATGGTGTGCAGGGTTCATCACTTTGTATTTCTTCACCGTTATAGTACGTGGTTAGTGTCTACCAATACACATATGAGTTCAAAAAGCCAGAATTATGCCCTGGGATTTGAATCTACTATCACCGTGAGCACGTCGGCAGCTGCGTCTGGTCCGCTACCAACAGGCTATCACGCATTTCCACGCAGTGCTAGACTGTATTTTTATTAATCCAAAACTTTCATTTCTATGAATGTAGAATGAATAGAAGCAGCGGTTTGACAGCCTCCGTGGCGCAGTTGGTTAAACGCCGCCTGTGAGGGCCGAAACTGCGTTAAGCGGGCGCCCGCGACGGGTAACCGTCGCGCATGTCCTCGCGTGGACACGCGGGCGGGCTCCGTGAGAACGCGACGGTCCCCGTCGCGGGTACCCGTCGCGGAGACCGGATTTACGCAGTGTCGCTGGTTCAATTTTAAAGGTGTGCATGTACAGTCGTGTCGATGGAGAGCTTAATATATTATTACATACCAAAACGACGACTAGCAAAAAAAAACGACAGCCAGGAAGGCTGTTTATTGAATTTAGGTTGCTAGGCGCAGAATTTGTTGTAAAAGTTCAGTAAATTAAGAGAAAATGAAAACTCTTTGTACAAATATTTTAAAGTTTCGATACCGGTCTATGGCGAATTATCTTCGAAACTGGAACCATATTTGATGGTCAACAACTTAAGGGTAAATTCTGTATCAGTCATATCACCAACAGAAAGGCTGGCAATAACATTGCGCTAAGTAAAAAATATTTATTTTTGCTCAAGTATATTCATCATCATCATCATCTCAGCCACAGGAAGTCCACTGCTGAACATCGGCCTCCCCCAACGGTCTCCGCATCGACCTGTTGGAAGCAGCCTGCATCCAGCAAATGTAGCCTTCCTGCAAATGTAGCCAGGTCATCCGTCCACCTTGTAAGCGGGCGTCCGACATTTTGCTTGCCTGTACGTGGCTTCCACTCTAGAACCTTTCGCTATGAATCATCTATATTCTATAGAATCCTTTGCGCTATGTCGGTGGCCTTTATTCTCCTACGGATCTCCTCATTTCTGAGTCGATCTCGTAGGGAAATACCGAGCATAGCCCTCCCGATTGCTCGTTGAGTGACTGAGCCTTCTAATGAAGCCCAAAGTGAGAGGCCACGTCTCGGTGCCCTATGCCATCACCGTCAAGTTACCGCTGGCGGACACCGCGCGCTTTACCGCGCGTGCCCCCGCGACGGGTTCCGACGCACGAAGGCGGGCCCCGCGGCGCGGGTGCGGGACGCGCCTCCCCGTGTGGACGCCCGCGCGGATCCCCGCGACGGAGCACTTTTGTATGAAACCGCGCGAGTGCCCGCTTAACGCAGTTTCGGCCCTGAAACGAGAAGCCGCGGGTTCGATCCCCGCACCGAGAGAAATATTTGTGCGGCCCACAAATATTTCTTCCGGGTCTGGGTGTTTGTGAGACCGAAAAGTCTCTCGTAGTTCCTGATACCCACGACACAAGACTCGATCTTAGTGTGGGGTCAGGACTATGTATGTGACTGTTGGGTGTTATTTATTTATTTATTACTAACGCCCTGGGCGTGATGTCTACAGCGCCCCCTATTTACAATCACCCTAGACCCAATCGCGCCCTACACACATTTTTATAGGTTTTCAAATAGGTAGTTACTTTGTTGTTCTAAGGTATTTCTATTGTATTTGTTTTTTTTTATTGCAGCGAATGGCGAGACGAGCATGCCGTTCGCCTGATGGTAAGCGATGCGACCGCTCATGAACAGTAGCAAAGCCAAACAACACCTTGAATTACAAAGCAATGCTTGGCATTCCATTGCGCTCGCCATCCCGAGACACAAGATGTTAAGTCTCAATATGTCCAGTAGTTACTCTGGCTACAATGTCCTTCAATCCGAAACACAGCAGTGCATTTAAACTGATGTTTGATGGGAGAAATAGACATTGCGCTGGTACCCACCCAGGCAGCTGGCAGCCTCTCACATATGAGAGACCTACCACCAATAAAGTTTTTGTTTAAACAGTTGCAAATAAAAATTATTTAAATAATACAATAACTTTCGAACATAAGTATTAATTATGTTCGAAAATTATTGTTTGTTTTCAATATAACAAATAATTTTATTTTTATGTCCATTACAAACCATTGCAAATACAGATTTCTTCTTTCAATTAATTAACAAATAATAACTTATCGAATAACACCAAAATTCGACCGCACTCCAAAAACTTCCTTTACTGAGTAGTAGAAACTTATGAATTTTAGTAGAAGCTGTTTCAGAGTACCATTTATAAAAACAAATTATGGAAAAAAAAACATATTATTGAAAAGTGTTATATTTTACTTTACAAATACGTAATTTAACAAGTAGTTTTAAATTAACGTGCAGTAATTTTTCATGTTCGTTCAAAAACACTTCATTGCCATAACAATAATTCAAGGCGTAAGCGTTTCCGAACGCGCTATATTATTTGACAGCATAGATTAGAATTTTAGACAGAGATAGATGCGCAACTCCACTTTAATTTATTTTCTGACGTGATTTCGCCATCAGATGGCGGCCTATGCAAACGTGCGACATTTCATATTTATTATTCCAATATTTCAAAATGTGTATCTTTCGTAACCTCTTATAATTTAAACCATTATCAAATTGAAATTGTTTTTAATATCAAGAAAGTTCATAATATCAACAAACAAAACATATTTCTTGGTTTAGTGATACACTTCCGTCATTTAACAATTAGATTTAGACGAATGACAAGATAATTTCCCGTTCTCGCCAGAGCGTGGCGCTAGAATCGAATTAATCGTTTTCAATATTTTTCATGTACGAAGTCGCACCCCTATGTTTGACAAGGTGTCAACTCAAACGCGTCTATTTACCAAACAAAAACATTTTTAAAGTTAGTTATCTCTATCTAAAACATTTGAAAATGCTGTGACACCGTATTAAATGTGATATAAATATCGTTATATTTATTTTATAAGTTTCAACGGCCCGATTTATAGGGTTTCAATAACATAACCTAAAAACGTAGTTGCAAAATGTTTTCGATTTGCCGGCAAACGCACCCGGCTACCGGGGTGGAGCATGCTGTGAGCTGCTGCTTCTTCAACAATGACGAGACTTGCCTGGTCACGGCGGGAGCGAATATCATCAAGGTATTCCGCCTTTTACCAGAGGGACACACCAAGGAGGTTAATGCAGGTAAGTTTAATGTTTTGTTTTTAAACGTACTTTTTTATGTACGAGGGAATGATGATGATGTAGGTAGCGTAAAAATTAAAAGTTGTATTGTTGGTGAGCTCATAACAAAAGTAGAAATCAAGGACATTATGATTTAATTTACCTTAATCATTGCCTTATTGTCAAATATCACACATACTGAGGTTAAGATATCTCAACCAAACTGTGAAAGACGAATAGGTATTGGTAGAATAGGTTCATTAACAGTTTTTCATTTAAGTATTTATTAAATATTTCTATGAGCAGTCAAAATATAAAGTTTTTGGATACATTGCAATATGATCAGCAAGCTTATAATTTTATGTTTGGCTATTTACACACCAACTCTTTTACCAAGTAATTTAACCAAGCCAATTTATTGAATTTAGGGAAGGAAATTACCAAATCAACTCAATATTTGTAAATTTTCAGCCGGTCAACCAATCCCTCCAAAAATGAAATTAGAATGTCTAGCAACGTACACACTGTGGGGCATTGTAATGTCAATGGCATCAGTGAAATGTCCGAGTGCCGGCAGAGACTTGTTGCTCGTATCATTCAAGGAGGCCAAGCTGTCCGTACTGCAGTATGATCCACAAACAAACAATCTGATTACACTTAGTATGCATTACTTTGAAGAAGATGATATGAAGGTAAGAGTATATTTAAAATAAATCATTTATTAGTTTTTATTTTACCCATATTTAAATATATCAATATATAATTATTGTGAAGTTTGTAGCATAATATAATATCCTACAACCAATAGTCGGTTGCAGGTCAATTTGTTTTCAAAACATAACAATTCAAAAATATTATTTTTCGCGTAATAAGAAAATATAAATTTTCAATAAATTAAATTAATTAAAAAAATTAAATTATAACATAATTGTGACCCAGGCCCAGAGTTCTTGGTGAAATGATTAATGAGTCCAGTAAAAATATTTTAACTTTGTGAACAAAATGTAAAATGTGATGATGAATATTTTAATTTACATATATCTGTTGTCTGGCATAAAACAGAAAAATGTTTAAGGACAAATCATAAAAAATTCTCTCTTTCTTCTTCTATTGGGATTTACAATGTTTTTTGCTGATTACTGGGCATTCTCCTTTTCATTATTTGTTCTTTTAATTATTTATTATTCTTAAATCCTTTCACAGGGTGGATGGACAACGCATCCTCATATCCCATGGATCAGAGTGGATCCAGAGTGCAGATGTGCTGTCATGTTACTGTACGGTAAGAAGTTAGCTGTACTTCCATTCAGGAAGGACATTACGTCAGAAGACGGAGATCCTTTGGAGGCCAAACCATTGGTGGACAGCAAGAAGAATGTGAGTATCAATGCTTTCATAGTTTAGCCTTAGGTCAAAAATCGATTGTAGTCAAGTGTTACTAATATCTCGTATTTTTTTCGTAATCTTAATAAAATTAGAATATGGCGTCACTGTTTCTCGTAGATATCTGCTTCCTGTATTAATATTAACAATGTTATTCAAAAACAGTCGTAAAACCGTTTTAGTTATAGAATATGTCTTTGCTCAAACTGAAGTTGTATCGAAATGGCCAAAAAAAATTATAGCCATAAATATTTAAAAAAGAACTTTCAAACAATCACACTATCATTGTGTATTTTCTTCATTACTAAGTCAAATAGGATAATCATTTACAGTATTACACTAACTGATTAAAATAAAACCCAAATATATTATAATATTTTGCCAACAGCCAAACCAAACAGTAGCACGGGCTCCCACGCTAGCCTCATACGTGATAGTGCTTAAAGATCTGGACGAGAAGATTGACAATATACTGGACATACAGTTCCTTCACGGATACTATGAGCCGACACTGCTGCTGTTGTATGAACCAGTCAGGACTTTCCCTGGGTAAGTTGTGTGTAGTTATGTATTATTATAATTTAGATTTTAAATTGATTTTGTTAGATTTAGTTGTCTTATTTGTGAGAAGCCGCCTGGGTAGGTACCATTGTAACTAAATCCTTAATGCACTGCTGTGTTACGTTGTGAAGGATTTCGTAGCCGGAGTAACTACTGGACATATTGAAACTTAACACCTCAGGATGGCGAGTACAGTGGAATACCAAGCATTGCTTTGTAATTCAAGGTATTGTTTGGTATTGCTACTGTTCATGAGTTGTCGTAGACGATTACCATCAGGCGAATGGCATGTTTGTATTGCCATTCGTCGCAATATAATAAAATAATCTATGAAACTCTTCAGCTTTGCCATCTTTTATTGGCTAAATGGGACAGATCTGTAGCCACTTTGTTGCTTGGTTTTTCAGTGAGTGAAATTACATTATATTCGGGACCCAATGATAGTGGTAGGATTATTGTATCTTCCTAATTTTTTTGTATTGCATACTTTATGTTCCACGACATATCTACGTCTATATCGCTTTTTTTATTGCTATGAATGCCGAGACCAGCATGCCAATCGCCTGATGGTAATCGATAGGACCGCTCATGAACTGTAGCAAAACCAAACAACACTTCAAATTATTTATTAATTCTTGGCATTCCACTTTGCTAACCATCCTGAGACATAAGATGTAAAGTCTCAATATGTCCAGTAGTTACTCTGGCTACAGTGTCCTTCAATCCGAAACACAACTTGCTGGTGTATAATCTATTTTTCTACTAGTGATGGTACTGATCACTTTAAATATCCTGTCAGTATAAAACATGAATCTTCATTTTCCCCCCATTTCTGCCAGTACAATCACATTATCTGTTTCTTCTACCCCCAGTCGTACAGCAGTCCGTAACGACACATGTGCGATGGCAGGAGTGAGTCTGAACATGTCTGCTCGCGTGCACCCCGTCATCTGGGCCACCGGAGGCCTGCCCTTCGACTGCATACAGGCCGTGCCCGTGTCCAAGCCGTTAGGTAATGTAATCATATTATTTATTGTTTATTCTTACTTTTGTAAGTAGTAATGGAAATAATTGCATTAAATTAACATCACCATTTTGTTATTTTTGAAGCCTTAGCAAGCTTTATATTACTACTATTGCTAATTGCCTTCCACAGGATAAGTAAACAAAAAAATTGCCCTTATATTATAACCATATTTCACATCTAAAATTATACACAAAAAATTTATTGTTCAGTGTCTTCTTTAAAAGGGGTTCGCAAAAAACTAACTCCTTAATAGATTACACGAAATCGTATAAAAATATTAAACGATTAAACAGTCGCAAATAGCAAAATTTAGCTTATTTATATGATTTGTGATTGTGAAATGTTATTACCGAAATAATTTGTTATCTGGGGGCGCGGCCGAGCCGTCCAAGTCGAGCTATAGGCCGTAACATCCTTTTCTCGAAGCAATTCAGACCATTTTCAACCCCCTATAACTTCGTTGTGGCTAAAGCATGAAGCCTGAATTTTCAGTTACTAAGCAGGCATTGTGTAAACACGGTATATTTAAAATTTCATTCAATTTGAACCAGTAGTTTAAGAATTGTAACTAGTCTTTAATAAAGTCGTCTAAAATAAGTCGATCCATTTATTTAAATCGTAAAGAATTTTTAAGATTGATATGGTAATAACTAACGTAATAACTTTATATATAGAAGGTCCCTTAAGGACTAAATAAATTAATCGACTTGGTATTACATGCATCTGACAACTCTTTGCGGTAGAAAACCTGAGCTGCGAGACTTGGAATTTTTTTACAGGATGTTTTTGATGGGATTTGTTATTGCTGTTGCTATTTATTCCAACACTACAAGCCAATAAGCAATTTAATCAACATGTACAAGCACAATGCAATAAATTTTAGTTTTTCCTTTGCAGAGTACATTATATTTTTATTTTTTGGTTTGTAGTGTTTTCTTTTTTGTTTTGAAATCGGTTTTATTTTTACAAATAAAATTTTAGTTATTATTGCTGGATGTCGCTTAATTGTATAATGCTGACGTTAATTGTTAAATTATAATAATAAAAAGTTGTGAGCAAAAACAATATATATTTAATGCCTTACAAAAATGTTATTTATTTCTTACACTTTATTGTACTACACTGGTGGTAGGTCTCTCATATGTGAGAGGCCATCTGGGTAGGTACCACCGCAATGTCTATTTCTCCCGTGAAACAACACTGCTTAAATGCACTGTTGTGTTTCGGATTGAAGGACATTGTAGCCAGAGCAACTACTGGACATATTGAGACTTAACATCTTATGTCTCAGGATGGCGAGCGCAGTGGAATGTTGCTACTGTTTATGAGCGGTCGTATCGCTTACCATCAGGCGAACGGCTTGCTCGTCTCGCCATTCACTGCAATAAAAAAAAAAAAAAAAAAAAAACACAAAATAAAAAATACACAACAAAAATCTTAACCTATATTTACAATACAATGGGCGGTCTTATCGCAGTCGGCGATATCTTCCAGACAACCTTTGGATGGACTGGAGTGAATGGAAGAAGGAAAACGGGGGTAGACAAGTCTTAAGAGTAAAAGAGGATAATAATAATAATAGTACAGATGTATCTGTCATGTAAATACAAACAATAATAATTAACATAATAAACTACTTAAATACGTCTATAGATACTTTAAATACATACACATAAATTTATAAAACCCACATACATATATACATATATAATATACTACATACAAAATATTATAATGTGGAATGTAAGACAAGTGTATCGTCACCCCAAAGTTAATGTGCGCTGCATCGGAGTTCCATTGCTGGGTTCGAATCCGATATCACGAACCGGCGCTAGATGGCGCAACCGGGCGTCGTCGCATAGACAATTTTTCGACAACCGAAAAACCACCGACCAATAGGCGAGGTTCTAGTGTGACCAACGAGCAGGTCACAAAACCGTTGCCTTGGAAAAAACCCAGCACTCGTTTTTGAATCGTGGAAGTACTTGGTCAAAAACTCCGCTGTTGCGCAACCTCGTAACCAAAACCTATACCCGATATATTCCCATTTAACGTGTTCCCTCGAGAGTATTGCTGCTGGAGTTGCCTGGTCTGCGAGAGCTGGTGAAGTCGGAAGCCTCGGTAAGTGGTAGACGATAAGCACTCAGTTTTGGAATTAACCGTTTTTTCTGCAGCGCACATTACTGTCGAAATTCTGTTGGGGACCTCCCCCTCGGCAGCTGAAAAGCTCAGCTGAACACCGTGTCCAGCCTCCTTGCTGGTACATGTTTTGGTGCCGAAACCCGGGAACATATGAATTAATCGTTTAAAGTAATCCTTTATGTCCTAATTACCCTAATCAGTTTCGCATTTCTCGTATACGGTCCAGTGTGTTTTATTGAATACCTATTGAGTTTTTAAATATCATTTCTATTTGTCCATTTTGCTATTAGTTGTTAAAAAATAAAAAATACAAAATTCCGTTACGCGAGTGGTACACATAGCCAATCAGCTGATAATTCAAATAACGACCAGTGCGTAACGTTAATTCTATAGCAACACACTTCTCAATTTACTATCGGTGTCTGCTGTGTTTTTAAACGTTTAACGTTGCTATCTGATTCATTATCGCGCGTCAGCTGATTACCTCCATAATCTGACCTCTCCATCGGGTTTTGAATTTCGTTACCAACAGTTATCATGAGTTATTCAAAACGAAAACTAAGTATCGCAAAGAAATCCCGTTCTAAGGATACGTGGGAATATACAACCGAAAATTTACCATCTTTGCGTAGAAAGCGTACACTAGCATATAACCGCTTGACCAAGACCCACGAAATCGCCGCCCTTACCCTTAACGATCCTTCCCAAATCGAATTATTTTTATCTTACCATCAGGAGGTAAAAAAAATCGCGGCTACCTTCGAAGAAGCACATTTAATTATTCTGGATTTGGCCGACGATCCGGAGGAAGACGAACTCATGTGCAAACGTTTCGACGAAATGTATTATGAGATTATTCGAATTCACCGATCAATCACAAAACCCGTCTCACATGCACCCGAATCTTCCCTTGACTACACAAATTCACACTGTGTTAACTCACACGTAAGGTTACCTAAGATAACGCTCCCGTCCTTCTCCGGCAATATAAAGGAATGGCCTAAATTCATTTCTACGTATGATAACCTAATTCATAATACACGTATGAGTGACACCGATAAGTTTAACTATTTAATGTCAACATTACAAGGCGACGCGTTAGCACTCATCCGCACATTCCCGGCCACAGGTGATCACTATTCCGATGCATATAATAAATTGGTTACAAGATACGAAAACAAACGAGACCTCGCATTCACTTGTTGGCGCGATATATTAAACGCAAGCTTCATGTTAAAGAACCCACACGATTTCCGCCGTTCCCTTGATATGTTTGACGAAAATTTAACCATTTTGAGACGTTTAAACCTACCGGTAGACCAATGGGATTTCGTATTGTCATATCACATTTTGTCAAAGATAGACCCAAAACTACGTCGAGAGTTCGAAGAAAGACAGTCTACCATTGAGCTGCCGAGTTACACGGATTTGCAATCGTTTCTATATTTAAAGTGTGAAGCTTTAATTAGAGATACACATTTCACTGAATCCGGACCATCAACTAGCACTTCCACATGGAATAGGGAACAACACATAAAGTCGAATCTAGACTTCCGAGCCAACAAACCGAAAATGGGTCATGCCTTAGTAGCTGCGCAGGACTGCACTCATGAGGCGGCGGTAAGCGGAACGTACATCGCGCCCCACTCGACGCAACTGACTCCGCCTACAACTAGCAAACCGGTTATCAAATGCGCCTATTGTTCAGACGGACATTCAATAACAAGTTGTAAATCATTTTTGCAAAACACTGTAGATGAACGAATTAATATAGCGCGTAATAATAAGTGGTGCTTTAATTGCTTAAGGGCATCACATACAATCAGAGACTGTAAATCAATGTTCTCGTGCCAGAGATGTAAACATAGACATCACACACTTTTACATCAAGACTTAGCAACGTCGCCCGAGTCGACAGCGCATACTACACTAATTACGCGACACGACTTAGCTTGTACTAGCCCTACTGTGCTGCTCGCCACGGCTATAGTATACGTGTGGGATGCTTTCGGGCGCTCGTTAGCTTTCCGCGCCGTTTTTGACACTGGCAGTCAAAACAATTTTATAACTCAACAAGCTGCCGATCGACTTTGTTTCTCATCTCGACCGGCACTAGTCAATGTTACTGGCTTAGGAGGTGCCGAAGCATCAATTAATGGTGTAGTGCGATGTAAGTTGGGGACGTCTTCTAAAACCTTATTCGACTTAGATATGTTAGTCATCCCCAGGATATGCAGCGACCAACCCATAGCAAAATTGAGCACACACGGTTGGTCGAATATTAAATCTTTGCAATTGGCCGACCCTGGTTTCGATATTCCCGGTCCCATCGACATTCTGTTAGGTGCAGACATATTTGCGGAATCTTTATTGAATGAAAAGATCAGGGGTCAAGGATCTCAACCTCCCGCACTGAGATCTGTGTTCGGTTGGCTTTTACTGGGGAAGACGTCCATAGTCCATAGTTCCTTACTCGGGATTAACGCAACTACGGATAGTGGGCAGTTGGCCAGTGTAGTTCAAAGATTTTGGGATATAGACAACGTTCCACAGGCGTCCACTTTTACGCCTCAAGAGCAGCTTTGTGAATACAAATACGCATCGGAGCATACCCGGGACCCGACGGGTCGCTATATCGTGACTCTGCCATTCAAGGACAAGTCGGTTCCTGTGTTTTACGGATCACGTGACATTGCCTTGCGGAGATTCTTCGCAATCGAACGACGCTTGTCTCGGGACTTACAATTACGAACGCAATACGTGGACTTCATGAATGACTACTTGGACAGCGGCCATATGTCATTGGTACCAAGCACAAAATTGGGAAACGGACGATATTACATCCCACATCACGGTGTTCTAAGACCAGAAAGTACAACCACGAAATTACGAGTAGTGTTTGATGCCTCGGCAAAAGATTACAACGGCAAGAGCTTAAACGATACTCTACTAACGGGTCCTAAACTACACAATGATATTTTTTCGATTCTTTTGCGTTTTCGGGAGCACAAGGTTGTTTTTATGGCGGATGTACGGCAAAGGTATAGGCAAGTTCTAGTTACCGAGACCCAGCGGGACTTTCAGCGTGTTTTGTGGAGATCAAGTCCGACAGAACCTATTAAAGAGTACAATTTAAACACTGTCACCTACGGAACATCCGCAGCACCGTTTTTAGCTTGTCGTACGTTGCAACAGCTGGCGTATGATGAAGGTGACGCGTTTCCAATCGCAAAGCAAATTTTACTGTCCGACATTTATGTAGATGACGTAGTAACCGGGTGTAATTCGGTCTCGGAAGCCCATGAAGCCAAAGCACAAGTCATCAATCTCTTTTCTAAGGGGCATTTCTTTCTACGCAAATGGGCTAGTAACGTCCCAGATCTGCTTGACGACATTCCGGATCAACATAAGTTACTAAAAGATACGGTGAACTTTGACGAAACGCAGGATACAACGTTAAAGGTGCTTGGTTTACGATGGGAACCATTGCGCGACGCATTCGTTTTTGACGTAACACCCCTGCAACAGCCTTGCACTAAACGCAATATCTTAAGCGAATTGGCTAGGATTTTCGATCCACTGGGATTTCTTTCGCCTCTCACCATTCAAGCCAAATGTCTAATCCAAAAATTATGGATAGTCGGTACTCCGTGGGATGAGACCCCCCCACAGGATGTTATCGAGCACTGGGCCCAATATTTAGAACAATTGCCTCAACTTAAGCGCATTGAAATCCCACGTTGCGTCCACTTTAGAGCGAATCCGACATTCGAACTTCACGGCTTTTGTGACGCATCGGAACGGGCCTATGGAGCTGTAATTTACGTGCGTGTGGCCAATGCATCGGGTTCAGCTCGTACATTTCTACACTGCGCAAAGGCTCGCGTCGCTCCCATTAAGAAAATTTCGTTGCCTCGTCTCGAGTTGTGTGCGGCGGTCCTTCTCATTCAGTTACTGGCAAGTGTCAAATCGGTGTTTAGACCTCCCTTACAAGGATTATACTTATGGTCAGATTCTATGATTGTTTTATCTTGGTTACGATCGCACTCTTCACGTTGGGTCACGTTTGTGGCGAATCGAGTAAGCCTAATTCAGGACAGCGTACCGACCGAATCATGGCGGCATGTACCGACAAACGACAACCCCGCCGACATCTGTTCACGGGGACTTATGCCAGTTAAACTCCTCGACAATAGATTATGGTGGGCGGGCCCCAGCTGGTTATCGCAAGCGCCCGAAACTTGGCCACCTAATCTAGTGGAACCAAAAACGCAGGAGGAAGATATTATCCAATCAGAACAACGACCCCAATCTGCGTTAGTGACGGAGACGATGACGGAGCCTCTTGGGTGGATCGATGCCCTATTTTTAAAGTTTTCTTCCTTAGATAAAATTATAAATATTATTGGGTATGTGCGTAGGTTCATGAACAATACGCGTCAAGCATCCTCCCGCTTTGAGCGCATTACGTTGACGGACGGTGAACGACATGAGGCTTTATACGTCGCGGTAAGGTTTTATCAAGAGAAATTCTTTCATAATGACATAGACAAGCTAAAAAATCATCAAGCATTAGCCAAATGGTTGCGGAAACTCACCCCATTTATGGATAGCAAAGGTATCCTCAGGGTGGGCGGTAGAATATCTCGGAGTGGTTTAGAACATGACCACAAGCATCCCGCGTTGTTACCTACTCGGTGCCCGCTCACTACTTACTACATTACGTGGGTGCATCGCAAACACTGTCACACCGGTATTAACACTACACATTACCTAATATTACAGCAATTTTGGATCGTAGCGGCGAAACGCGTTATCCGTCAACAATTATCCCAATGTGTACGTTGCTTTAAAACGCGTCCGCAACCGCTTCAACCCGTTATGAGTGAGCTGCCATCATATCGAGTGAACCAAGTCAAGGCATTTTCGGTAGTCGGGGTTGATTTTGGCGGTCCCTTCCGGATTAAGCTGGGAAAACATCGTGGTGCCAAGTTGGATAAGGCTTATCTGTGTCTATTTGTGTGCCTGACTACAAAAGCAGTCCATCTCGAAGTAGCTTCTAACTTATCCACCGACGCCTTCGTAGCTGCGTTGAGGAGATTTGTGGCGTGTAGTGGGAGATGTTCTATCATCCATGCAGACTGTGGTACTAATTTTGTAGGTGCAAAAACTCAATTGTGTAGGTTGATGGACCTAGCCGCACAGACAGAACGCATCGAGTTTAAATTCAACCCACCCTCGGCGCCACACTTCGGCGGGGTGTGGGAAATCCAAATAAAGGCCGCAAAAAGTCATATGCATCGCATTGTAGGAGATCAGGTTCTAACATTTGAGGAGCTTAGCACACTTTTCACCCAAATTGAAGCAGTCCTCAATTCGCGACCATTGTGCCCCATTAGTTCCGATCCAAACGATTTAAATGTTCTGACACCGGGTCATTTCTTAACACTAGAACCCTTAACCAGCGTATCAGAACATGATTTTACAGCTACCAATCTAAACCGTTTGAACCGTTGGCAACTTCTACAAGCCTTTCAACAGCATTTTTGGATACGATGGCGGAACGAATATCTCCACTCCTTAACGCAAAGAGCAAAATGGACAAAAGATAGTAAACCATTGCCTTTAAATTCTATTGTAATCATCAAGGATGACAATCGAACACCATTACAATGGTCTGTAGGTCGGGTAGTCAATGTGCATCCTGGTCCGGATGGAGTTATAAGATGCGCATCGGTACGGATAGCGAACCATCATATCATCACTCGCCCACTGGTGAAGCTTTGTCCTCTACCCATCAGTGCAGAACAAGCTTCACCAGTCGTTAACTGTTAAAGATTTCAACGCGAAACATCATTCAGTCTATCATCAACCCTTTATATTTTCTCTCTTTATTTTTCCTATATTTTTATTTTTCTATTTTTTTTATTTTTTATTGTAAGTAAAATACCTTCATATTTTGGTGGGCGGTATGTATCGTCACCCCAAAGTTAATGTGCGCTGCATCGGAGTTCCATTGCTGGGTTCGAATCCGATATCACGAACCGGCGCTAGATGGCGCAACCGGGCGTCGTCGCATAGACAATTTTTCGACAACCGAAAAACCACCGACCAATAGGCGAGGTTCTAGTGTGACCAACGAGCAGGTCACAAAACCGTTGCCTTGGAAAAAACCCAGCACTCGTTTTTGAATCGTGGAAGTACTTGGTCAAAAACTCCGCTGTTGCGCAACCTCGTAACCAAAACCTATACCCGATATATTCCCATTTAACGTGTTCCCTCGAGAGTATTGCTGCTGGAGTTGCCTGGTCTGCGAGAGCTGGTGAAGTCGGAAGCCTCGGTAAGTGGTAGACGATAAGCACTCAGTTTTGGAATTAACCGTTTTTTCTGCAGCGCACATTACTGTCGAAATTCTGTTGGGGACCTCCCCCTCGGCAGCTGAAAAGCTCAGCTGAACACCGTGTCCAGCCTCCTTGCTGGTACAACAAGAGAACAGGAAAAGGCAGAGAGAGAGAGAAAACAAAAGTTATAGGCAGTATTAGCAAGTGGAGTAATGTTCCTTGACGAGTCTTTTAAAAATACGTAGGGATTTGGCTTGATGAATCGACAATGGCAATTGGTTCCACAAGCGGGCAGCATTTACTGTGAAAGAATTTGCAAGAAATGCGGTGTTGTGCTTGGGAATTTCCAATGTCAGATTTTCTGACGACCTAAGAGATCTTGTGTGTGTGTTGCTTAGAAAATTAAAGCGATTTTTTAGGTAAAGAGGTGTGTTGGGATGAAACAAAATTGAATAGAGAAGTGAGAGAATACGAGTATTTCGGCGAAGGCGTATTGAGAGCCACTTGAGTTTTGTCCGAAATTCCGAGACGTGGTCATATTTGCGAAGTCCAAATATCAACCGGATACAATAATTCTGAAGCCGCTCAAGTTTTTCGAATTGGGCTTCGGTGAGATCAAGATAGCTATTGTCACCATAATCAAGGAGAGGAAAGAGAAGGGATTGAACGAGCGCAATTTTAGTAGGGATGGGTAAAAAATTCCGTAATCTTCGCAAGGACCCCGCTGCAGCGAATGTTACTAATATTTTATTTTTTTCAGGTGGTTGTCTCATCATGGCTGTGAATTCCCTCATATATTTGAATCAGTCGGTGCCGCCTTATGGCGTGTCTTTGAATAGTGTCGCAACACACACCACCAATTTTCCATTAAGTGAGTATTTTAACATTTATTATATTATATTAATTTAATATATCTATGTTGATAGATTGAATTAATAACAGCACGATCTAGCAGTGTGGATTATGCAATTTGATTAACGCAAACAAAACTTTATCGCTTACGCCACGTTAACAATTGTAGAAAGAGAACAGATTGGAAGTGCTAGTAGCTTGGCTAAGGCGGTTGCTGCTGCTATTTTAACGCCTTTTTTACCCTCTTTGTTACCCCCCTTTTCACCCCCTTTTTACCCACTTTTTCACCCCCAGGAATCCAAGAAGGTTCGTGCGTGACCCTGGACGGGGCGCACGTGGCCCCGCTGGGTGAGGGCAGGTTCGCGCTGTCCCTGCGCGGAGGTCACCTGTACGTGGCCACCCTACTCGCCGACTCAGTGAGGTCTGTGAGGAGCTTCCATCTGGACAGGGCCGCCGCTTCTGTGCTCACTTCTTGTGTAAGGGGTGTTTGGTTTTTTGTTATACAGGATGATTCATAATGTAATGGGAATATGATAGAATTGTTACCAAATATACCAAATGTGCAATTGTAGTATAATTAGCTAGGAAATATCATAATCATTGGTAATTGAGTATTTAAGAATTTTAAAAAATCACAGGTATTTACAAACTGTATTATAATTGGTTTTCTATTTATTTTACACAATAAATGTTACAACATAACAGTAACAGAAAAATTCAATAAATCAGCATAAAAAACATATAATTTATGAATGTTGAACAAGAAAGCAATGTTTTACAAAGTATAGATAAATTCTAAATGCGTTAGTTGAATTTTAAAATATAGAAAATCAAAATATTACCATAACAGCAAAACTTAAACCCGCACATAATTTATATACCGTCAAAATGTTTTACATTACAGATGTGCGTGATAGAAGAAGACTTTCTATTCCTCGGTTCTCGTTTGGGTAACTCCTTGCTCCTCCGAGTCACAGAGAGGGAGAACAGAATGCTTTTCTCCGTGGACAAACCTCTCGAGGCCACTGTGGACTTGACCGTATCTGAAGCAAGTGAGTCAACATACATTTGATAAAGTGTATTGGAGTGGAATTTGTCTTTTTTTTGGTGTTATTATCCCATATATGAAAGGCGTGAGTTTATGTATGTATGATACATAAACTAATGCCTTTCATATATTGGATAAGAACTATTTTATGTATGTTTTCGGTAGCAGTCTTGATAACCCTGTATAAAATAAATCTCATTTGCAGCGGAAAAGGAGCCTCAACCCCCCCCTGCCTCGCAAGAGACACAAAAAGAAACCTCCGACCCCGCGGCCAAGAAGCGAAGACTCGACACCATCAGCGACTGCGTGGCCTCCAATGTGATAGAGATCAGCGATAAAGATGAATTGGAGGTGTACGGCAGCGATATCAGGACTTCCACGCAACTCACTAGTTATGTGTTTGAGGTGAGATAGTCAATATACAGAGTGATATTGACATGTGGTATTTAATTTAAAACACATGTTCCTTTATCCCCCTAGGTACCATTGTGCCAAATTTGAATAAAAACTGCCTGATACTTTTGTCAAAAATCACGATTTTAGGTTTCAAGGCTTTTGATCAACCTCTATAGATACTGAGTTTTTTTGGTTCAGATAAGTTCCTTAACCGAACTGAAGTTCATCTAAGCGGTAAAAATACTCTTATCTACATGGGAAGTCCAAAAATCGTGATAACGAAAATCACGATTTATGAAAAAAATACAATGTCACTTGGGGTGATGAGAAACATGTGGGTTAATTTAAGTAACATGTGTCAATATCACCCTGTCTACATCTAAAAGACATATATATGGTCCTGACCCCACACTAAGACCTATTAAGTAGTAAAGGAAATTATTCCTATTTCAAATTAACATCACCGCCTTGTTATTTTTGGAGACTTAGCATGCTCCATATTTCTGTTCTTGCTAATTGCCCCTCCCCCCAGGAAGTGTTAATAAAAAACTGACAATATTAATTTAATAACCATTTTTCACATTTATTATACACAGAAAATTGACTGTTCAGTTCCTTCTATAAATGGTTCGTAAAAAAAATCGCTCCTTCATAGATAAATCGAGATCGTATAATACACTAGCCGATCGGCTTTGTGAATCATAATCGCAAATCGTAAAATTAAGTTTATTTATACAGGGTGGACAAGAAAACGGCGCATCTGCCAATATACATTATAGTATATGGTGAAGGCATCTTAATTAATACGGATTTTCATGGCGCTAGCGAATATTAAGAAAGATGCCGAGAAAAAAAAATCTAACCTTACATATACTAACCCTTAACACATTACGCTAAAGTGATTGAACCTTACAACTGAACGGTAGACACTCAACAATAAATAAGCAGAGCTCATTATTTACTTATAAGTCGTGCGATTGTGTACATAACGCTCAGGGTACATAAAAAGGATATTAAATTAATACTGTCAACAGTCACATACATGGGTACTAACCCCACACTAAGATACAAATTTTGTGTCGCGGGGATTAGAAAAATAATTATGGTTCATGGAAATTATTTGTCTCGGGGCAGAAACCGAACCCGCGGTCTCTCATTTCACAGGCAGTTCTTACCAACTGTGCCACGGAGGCCGTCGGTGACTCATATGGGCTGGTTAGTTGTCATTAATGACCACTAAAATAGTTAACTGACCTTGTAATGTAAACCGTAATGACCTTGATAGGCAAGGATGGAAGCGCAGGATCCGCCAAAACCCGCACGAAAACACTGTCACTGTTTGGTAGCACAAATCACTTTTTCTTTTACATATCACATAACACAAGTTACATCAAAAGCTATCAAATTGGGTAATGTTCAAAGCATAGTGAAATTAATAAAATTTACTCAAAATAACTGAAAACGAATTTACAATAATATGCACACGACTAATACATGCACACGCGATCGCAATCCGAATCCACCTAATAAAAAATAAATTATTATTTTGATTTTTGAAAGATAAAGGCCTGTTCACATTAGATACAAAGCTTTCCTATTTGAGTTTGTGGGTAACTTAAATCACCATCATATTTATACACAACACACAAAATATATATTTACTAAACACACGGACAAACAATTTGATACTATAAATATTATTTTTATATATATATGCGCCGACCTTTTTACATAGCAGTTCGTTCGTTTTTGTTTTTAAAAATCAATTGTCAGTTGAGTAATATAAAAAATTTAGTTCGTTTTCTTGGTATTCACGAGCTGATATTCTACATCGCCACAGCATCGTGACCTGTTCTCTGGACGCAATATTTCTACCGCCTAACTTGTTTCACTCGCTCACGTCATTTGCTCTTTCTCCTTCTTTTCTATGGTGTATTGTGAGTTGTGATATTATAAAATTAAATTCTGTGATATTGACTCTGAACTTTTCTCTGCTTCATTCTACACACATTTCATCTGATCACCAACAACGTAACATCACGTCTCCAACATCCATAACTGGTGACCCCGAACGAGCACTTATGATGAGCAGCGACGGCAGTGAAACCGGGACCTCGTTCAAAAGTGTGCGTACCCGCTCACACACAAAAAAGTGCGAACGCATATCGGCAGAACGAGTTCAACAACCAACAGCGTCACCCGAAGTAGCAGCGGCGTCAAATCACTCAAGGTTAGAAGCAACGATGGAGATGATGGCTCGTCAGGTCGAACATCTGACCAAACAAATCAACGCACTGACCGCGTATAAACACAGCCGTTCCCGTCCACATAATCGGCATCGAGCACCTTCACCCCAGCGTCATCGCTCGACTCCCAGGAGGTCGCAGTTGGAGTACCGCAAGTTTCCTCTCTGCTGGTTTCATCATAAGTTCGGCAGCCAAGCAAGGAAGTGCAACCAACCCTGCGATTACGCTGCGGGAAACGCCACGGGCAGTCGGTAATGGCGGCTGACGACTGTCCCTCCAGCTCTTCCACTGGCCGCCTTTTTGTTACCGACCGTACATCAAAATTCCAGTTTTTAATAGATACCGGCAGTGATTTAAGTGTATTCCCTCGGACTGCGCTTCGAGACAGACGCACGAAGACAGATTTTCAATTGTGTGCGGCTAATGGGACAATAATTCACACATACGGTTATATTAATTTTAATTTAAATTTAGGTTTACGCAGAGATTTTGTGTGGCAATTTGTAGTTGCTGATGTGTCAAAGCCAATAATAGGTGTAGATTTTCTATCGCATTACAATTTAATTGTCGACATTCGTCAAAAACGAATAATAGATAGCTACACTAATATTAGCGCCGTAGCTTCACTTGGTGAATTTAATAGCTTAGTGTCTAGTGTTAAGATCTCGACTGGTAATTGCAAATATAATAATTTATTGTCCGAATTCCAGGAAATAACACGACCACCAGGTATCATACGCACCATCAAGCACAACACGACACATCATATACGCACTACACCTGGCCCGCCCGTCTCATGTGTGCCCCGGCGACTTGCTCCAGATAAGTTGAAAATTGCTAAGTCTGAATTCCAATCAATGTTGGCAAACGGTACAGCTCGGCCATCTGACAGCCCCTGGTCTTCACCACTTCACCTAGCTCCCAAAAAGGACAATAGCTGGCGTCCATGTGGAGATTACAGGATGCTGAATGCCAGAACTATTCCTGATAAATATCCGATCAGGCATATTCAGGATTTTGCCCATAGCCTATCTGGTTGCAAGATATTCTCAACAATTGACTTGGTTAAGGCGTATAACCAGTTACCGGTTCACGAGGAGGATATCCCGAAGACCGCCATAACCACACCCTTTGGCCTTTTTGAGTTTCCCTATATGACGTTTGGTCTACGGAACGCCGCTCAAACCTTCCAGAGGTTTATTGACGAGGTAACTCGTGGTCTAGATTTTTGCTTTCCTTATCTCGACGACATTCTGGTGTTTTCTAAGGACGAAACGGAACACGAGAAGCATCTCAGACAGCTTTTCACACGGTTCCGAGATTACGGGATAGTAATTAACTTGAATAAATGTAAATTTGGTGAAACATCTGTGACATTTCTAGGCTACCATATTTCTGAACAAGGCAGTAAACCTCTGGAAAGCAAAGTGGAGGCCATAAAAAGCTATCCGGTTCCAAAAACAGCAAAGCAGCTTAGGAGATTTCTGGGCATGATTAACTTTTACAGGCGATACATACCGCGAGCCGCCCAGATTCAAGCCCCCTTGAACACTCTCCCATTGACCGGTTCCATAAAAGCCTCGCAACCGGTAGACATATACGGTGACTCGTTGAGAGCTTTTGAGGAGTGCAAGGATAGCTTATGTAACGCAGCTATGCTGGCACACCCGGACTCGGCTACCAAGTTAAGCCTGGTTACAGACGCATCCGATATTGCTATTGGCGGAGTTCTACAGCAGTTCAAGGTTGGCAATTGGCAACCGCTGGCATTTTTCTCACGCAAGTTGAGCCCATCACAAAGGAAATACTCACCTTATGATAGGGAGCTCCTTGCCATTTATGAAAGTATTAAGTACTTTCGGCACTGGCTAGAAACGGCAATCTTAACCATTTATACTGACCACAAACCTTTGTGTCACGCATTCAGAGAACGCAAATCCAACTGTTCTCCACGTCAGTATAGATATCTGGATTTCATATCACAATTCTCGACTGACATCAGGCACATTGCGGGAAAAGACAACGTAGTTGCAGACACATTATCCCGAGTCGAAGAATTGCAGAAATCCGTAGATTCAGATACCCTAGCCAAAGCCCAGCAAACTGACCCTGAGCTGCAACATTACCTCGAAGATGGCTCATCTTTACGAATTAAGAAGATGACAATCCCTGGAAGTCGTATACAATTGTACTGCGATGTCAGCACATCGACTCCTAGGCCTTTCATCCCCCAATGTTTACGCAAGCAAATATTTAACAGCTTGCACTCCCTAAGCCATCCTGGTGCAAATACCAGCGCCAAACTCGTGGCACAACGTTATGTGTGGCCACAAATTAGGAAAGACTGTCGCGAATGGTCTAGAGCATGTTTGGCATGTCAGCGGGCTAAAGTGAATCGACACGTGTCCACTCCTGTAGGCACTTTCGATTTACCCGCCGCTAGATTTCAATTCGTCCACGTAGACCTCATTGGACCATTACCACCATCGTCCGAATATCGGTACTGCCTTACAGCAGTCGATCGCTTCACGCGATGGGCAGAAGTTGTGCCTATCACCGATATTACGGCAGAAACGGTGGCCAAAGCTTTTTTGTCCGGCTGGGTCTCTCGATTCGGTTGCCCTACCGACATCGTAACCGACCGTGGCAGGCAGTTCGAATCTGCGCTGTTCCAGCAGCTTTCGAAAACCATCGGTTTTAAGCACCGAAAGACAACTGCCTACCACCCACAGTGCAATGGGCTAGTCGAGAGATTCCACCGGCAATTAAAAGCAGCCATCATGTGTCACGCAGACAACCGATGGTCCGAATCCTTGCCATTTATTCTGCTTGGCATACGAAGCGCCTTTAAAGAAGATCTTCAGTCTTCTTCCGCTGAGTTGGTTTACGGAGAACCGTTGCGACTCCCTGGTCAATTCTTTGACCGAAACGTTGACAGATGTCTCACTGATGTAACAGATTTTACATCACGCATCAGAACATTTGCCAACCAACTTCAACCAGTTCCAACTTCGCATCACACAACCAATAAAATATTTGTGCACAAGGACCTAGCGTCAAGTTCGCATGTATTTTTACGGGAGGACTCTCTAAGGGGCGCACTCCAACCAGCATATACTGGTCCCCATGAAGTTATCGAAAGGGAGGCCAAAGTATTTAAAATACGTGTGAAGGGCAAAACTGTCACAGTATCGGTAGATCGACTTAAACCGGCCTACATACTGTCAGACAGCAACACCTCTTCCAATCAAGACATACAACAACCCTCCTCCACACCTCAACAGGACATAAAGACTACCCGATCGGGACGTGTAGTTCGATTCCCGGACTACTTCCGCCCGTAGTACCTACGGTCTCCGGAGGGGAGTGATGTGGGTAACTTAAATCACCATCATATTTATACACAACACACAAAATATATATTTACTAAACACACGGACAAACAATTTGATACTATAAATATTATTTTTATATATATATGCGCCGACCTTTTTACATAGCAGTTCGTTCGTTTTTGTTTTTAAAAATCAATTGTCAGTTGAGTAATATAAAAAATTTAGTTCGTTTTCTTGGTATTCACGAGCTGATATTCTACATCGCCACAGCATCGTGACCTGTTCTCTGGACGCAATATTTCTACCGCCTAACTTGTTTCACTCGCTCACGTCATTTGCTCTTTCTCCTTCTTTTCTATGGTGTATTGTGAGTTGTGATATATAAAATTAAATTCTGTGATATTGACTCTGAACTTTTCTCTGCTTCATTCTACACACATTTCATCTGATCACCAACAACGTAACATCACGTCTCCAACATCCATAAGTTCATAATAATTCATGTGAACAATTAGTATTAGTACTGTATCAGCTCATATACGTGCCACTGCAGGGCACGGGGTCTCCAGTGCAGTAAATTAGTGGTTAGTGTTTATTGATTTCACTAATTTTATCTCACAGAATTCTCATATGCAAATTCTATTCTGTAATGGTAGACGACATTTCTCTAGGTATAAGAATTTAGAAAAAAATTTATCACTTTAAAGTAACATTATTTTCAAAACACATTAAAGTAATGTTAAATACAATAATAAGCAAAATTAAATAGGCAATTTGTAACTGACTGGATCGGTTGATGACATATTTAAATAATATTATAAGCTCTTGAGCAAGTAAGGACCATTCTATCAGTCCAATAAGATCTTTTTTTTTTAACGTAACTTTTATATCGGAATAGGTACTTAATCAAATTAAGTTATATCAAGTGTGTAGTGTGAACACACCTCAAGATGTCGGTCTTCTTTTGCAAAATGCTAAAAGTTACCGACAAAGACATTGCCGCCTTTCGGCTCGCGCTCACAAAGGGCGGCGGCAACCTCAAAGGAAGAATAATCGAGCCGCGTTGGATCCGACGAAGTACACTATGACCGGCGGCTTCCTTTGACTAATAGGGCCGAATTGGGCCATCATTTTAAAATTATTATTTTTTATTAATCAGTGTCATCAGATTATTTTTACAATGAATATTAATAATTTAGATAATTTAAATGTTATGTAGGTATTACGAAAACTTTTCTAATTATAATTAAATTCGCAATCTTACATGATTTAAGCGATGACCAATGTGATTTCTTGGTGTCTTTCAGTTTGGATTTGTGACACTAAGGAAAATAATGACAAACAAAATAATAGTCAATCCATACACGATGCAACTGCACCTAAAGTTATTATGTTGTTAATTTATTGACGCTTAAATCTGAGTACGTCCCTGTTTATTTGAAATGAAACAAAAAATATCCTTTTTTGAAGTTAGAGAAGGATAAATTATACAGCTAAGAGTTCATGACCTTACCCATTTGTAACAGCTGTTAAAGGGAAGTCTAAGAAAGTTTTGATGCTGTTAAAAATGGTTTTCGTGGTATATTTCGTTAACCGTTCAATTAACGACGAAACGAAAAAATACGTGTGTGTTTAAATCTTGTTCTTCATCCATTCCAACTGGTTTTATGCAAAAAAGTGGTGATTAAACTGAAAACTTTAAACGGTCATAACTTCAAAACGGATAGGTATTTTCCAAATATTATTTTTTTATTACGATATTAATATTATGCCCTTGTACCCAACTGAGCAAGTGCGCCATTTTTTTGCGCTCCCTGTATAACTTGTGCAGTGCGTGGTGGCCTGTTGGTAAACGGACTAGACGCGACTGCCAACATGTTCTCGGTGGTCGCGGGTTCAAATCCCAGGGCACACCTCTGACTTTTCGGAGTCATGTGTGTATTGTCAATCACCACGCACTAAAACGGTGAAGGAAAACATCGTGAGGAAACCTGCATACCATAGCGATTTATAAAATTTCTATGGTATGTAAGTCCGCCAACACGCACTAGGCCAGCGTGGTGGACTATATGGCCTAACCACTCTCAATCGTACTGTCGATTGTAGAGGAGGCCCGTGCCCTGCAGTGGGACGTATATGGGCTGATACAGATATAACTTGTGAAATGCTATTGCTATTTATTCCAACACTAGAATTAGTCTTGTGTCGTGGGTATTAACAGTAGCAACACAAGATTCACAGCAATGCTAAGCATTCCATTGCGCTCGCCAAACTGCGACATAAGATGTAAAGTCTCAATATGTCCAGTAGTTACTCTGGCTACAATGTCTTTCAATCCGAAACACAACAGTGCATTTAAATTGCTGTTTGGTGGGAGAAATAGACATTGCGGTGGTACCTACCCAGGCGATCTGTCACATATACGAGACCAGTAGCATATTTGAGTATTCACATGTTTATTAATTTTCTCACCCCCCTCTTCGCCCCTACCACTTTTTACCTCCCCTACTGTAGCTTAGTTTTTATACTGAACCTAATGCAAAAGAAATCATTGGAATCCTACTACATTTTGAAGAGTTTAACTGTCCGGGTTCGAAGATGATCATCAGATCTTTATATTATTTATCTATTGAAATTAAACTATTATTAACGGATTTGGTTTAATTTTTACATTTTTGCTTTCACTATGTTTCCATTACTTTACAGCTTTCGTGGTCACGGGGCGGACTCATTATCTATGGGGCCGTCCATTAATCACGTGATCTTTTGTTAGCATTTTTGACCCCCGCTTTTCCTTTAGTGATATGTGGTGAGATTAGGGATGTTGCGGATGCCGATTTTTTCACATCCGCGGATGCGGATGCGGATGCGGATTTTTAAAGGCTCACATCCGCGGATGCGGATGCGGATGCGGATGTTTAAGATCCTCTATAAATATAGTATATGAATGAATATTAAAATTAAACTATTATTTACGGATTTTATGGCTTACTATTATTAATCGATTTATCTATGTTAATTTTTATATTTGTTAACATCCCGGCATTTCGATTACTTTACACGATTCATGGTCACGGGGCGGACTGAGTATAAGCTCATCCGCTCAGTGACTGTTACAATTTAACTACCCGTAATTTACAATTATTAAATTAAAAAGATAATTTAAAACGTTAGTCTGTTTTTGCGTTTTGATCTACGCAGAAGAAGCTCACTGTGTCTTCATGTCTGGCAGTTGGTCTTTTGGGTTCCGATTTATTTAAGTGTAGAATTCGATCCCATGCTTGTGCAAGGTTCTAGCCATATTTTCTATTGATAATTAAATGCATCAACTTCGTTTTAAGATGCGGATGCGGATGCAGATGTCCAAATTTATGCGGAAGCTCCGCATCTGCGGATGCGGATGCGAATATTCGCAACATCCCTGGGTGAGATTTAAGACTAGCCCCTCCTCCCCCCCCCCTCATTCAACATAACGTGTATTTTTAGTACATATAAATAAATCTTATATTTTATACGGGTATGAAGTATTAATTTTTTTGTTTTGAAATAAACGACCATGATATAATAAAAGAATCTTGAAAGCATACGAAAAATATATTATGTAGAATTTTATAATAATAAAAATAATCATCCATTAATCCATCCATCAGCCAAAGGAAGTCCAGTGCTGAACATAGGCCTCCCCCAATGATTTCCACAGAGACCTGTTGGAGGCAGCCTGCATCCAGCGACGTCCCGCGACCGACACCAGGACGTCGGACCATCTTGTGGGTGGACGTCCTACGCTGCGCTTTCCGCTACGTGGCCTCCATTCGAAAACTTTCCGACCCCATCGGTCATTAGTTCTCTGCGCTATGTGTCCCGCCCATTGCCACTTCAACTTACTAATCCGCTGGGCTATGTCGGTTACTTTAGTTCTCCTACGGATCTCCTCATTTCCGATTCGATCTCGTAGGGAAACCCCGACCATAGCCCTCTCCATAGCTCGTGGAGTGACTTTGAGCTCCCTAATAAGGCCCATAGTGAGAGGCCACGTCTCGGTGCCTCACTGGCAACACACAACTATCGAAGACTTTCGATTTAAGGCACTGAGGTATTTTGGATGAGAAAACGTCGCGTAGTTTCCCGAACGCTGCCCAACCGAGTTGGATTCGACGATTGACCTCTCTCTCGAAGTTGGACCTTCCTAACCGGACCACTTGTCCTAAATAGACATATCCGTCAACAACTTCAAGAGTCGAACCCCAACACCAATGGGGGTGGGCACAACATGGACATTCGACATGGTCTTCGTTTTGTCCATGTTTATTTTAAGACCCACCTGTTGGGAGACTCGATTGAGGTCTTCGAGCATAGTGCTAAGGTCTTCCAGCGATTCTGCCAAGACTACAATATCGTCGGCAAACCGAAGGTGAGTGATATACTCGCCGTTGATGTTGATGCCGAATCCTTTCCACTGGAAGAGCTTGAAGGCGTTTTCCAGCGCGGCAGTGAACAGTTTCGGAGATATGACATCTCCCTGTCTCACGCATCTCTGTAGTGGAATAGCCTTCGTACTCTGATCTTGTACTCGGACCGACATGGCGGCGTTGTTGTATATACACTTCAACACTTCGATGTACCGATAGTCGATGTGGCACCGCTGGAGAGACTGTAGCACAGCCCAGGTCTCGATCGAATCAAAGGCTTTTTCATAGTCCACAAACGCTAAACAAAGCGGCAAGCTATATTCCTCGGTTTTTTATATAACTTGCCGAAGCGTATGGATGTTGTCTATGGTACTAAAGCCTTTTCGGAAACCTGATTGTTCGGGAGGCTGGAAGTCATCAAACCTGCGTTCGAGACGATTTGTGATGACCCTCGAAAACAACTTATAGATATGGCTCAGGAGCGAAATGGGCCTGTAGTTCTTCAGCAAAGTGTTATCACCTTTTTTGAAGAAGAGGACCACCACGCTCCATGCCTCTGGCGTTGAGCCCTCGAGGAGAACAGAACTGAAGAGCCTCTGAAGGACTTTCAGTATTGGCGTTCCGCTCGCTTTCAGAAGCTCTGAAGTGATTCCGTCCTCGCCCGGCGCCTTGTTGTTTTTAAGTTGCTTGAGGGCATGAGATGGCCCTCTCACACAGACTGATGTCCAGGATATCATCGCTAAAGTATGGGATCAACTTGGCTCTCGGGTCTTCGGCCGAGCTAACAGCAGGTTCGGCAACCGAGGTGTAAATCTGTCCGTAGAACCTCTTGATCTCCCTTAATAGCCTTGCCCTCGTCGATACCACGCGGCCGTCGTCCGTTTTCAGCCTAGACAACTGGCTTTGCCCAATAGACATGTCTCTTGCAAACACTTTGGAGCCTCCGTTCCTCTCAATTGTCTCCTTAATGCTCACAGTATTTTGAGCACGGACAACGTGTCGCAAGGACTTCCAGATCCGTCTATTGAGCCGCCGATATGCTTCGGTGTCATCGGAAGACTGCAGCGCCAAAGATCGACGTTCGGCCATGAGGTCAAGAGAGTGGATCAAGAGTTTTTGTGGTCTATCTCTACGGCGAGGTGTAAAATACTTAGATCCCACTGTATGGACAGCTTCTGTTCTGTGTTCCAAACCGCTGTTTAGTTCGTCGACTGCAAGGTTTTCTTTTAGACAATCAAAGCGATTTGTCAGCTTGAGTTGAAAGCTCTCGGGGTTTTGGATATGGGCGCGAGTAGGTCGGAGCGTAGACTTCATCAAGCGACGCCTTTCTGATTGGACATTGATATTTAGTGTGCCCCTAACCATTTGGTGATCACTGCCGGTTTTCACCCTGTTGATCACAGAGACATCACTGAACATTCGTCTATTCGTCTTCAAGATGAAATCTATCTCGTTTCTCGTAGAACCGCCAGGTCCATTTCCTGTGAGGCGGCTTCTGGAAAAAAGAGTTCATCGCAAAGAGTCCTTCTTTCTCCAGAAAGTCGGCCAGCCTCTGACCCCTGAGGTTCCGTTGCCCATGTCCAAATTGCCCCACTTTCAACTCTGCATCGCTTCTCTTGCCCAACTTTGCGTTGGAAGTCCCTTATAACAACATTGAAGTAGGTTTTGGAAGTATGTATGGCCTGACTTATGTCCTCATACATCTCCTCTACTTCTTCATCTGGGTGTGTCGAGGTCGGCGCGTGTACCTGTATGACCTTCAACGAATACCTTTTTGATATTCTGAGTATAAGGTATACTACCCTGCTCGACACACTTTCGATGGATACGATGTTGTTGATGAGAGACCTGTGGACGAGAAATCCGACACCTCCTTGGGACTGTTGGTCGTCCCCCCGGTAGAAGAGCAGGTTACCAGACTTCATGGTTATCGTATCCTCCCCCATTCTTCGGACTTCCGATAACCCCAGAATGTCCCAGTGTAACCTGCTCAATTCTTCCAGTTCGACAATCTTCTCGTCTGTCCTCAAAGTGCGTATGTTGTGTGTTACCAGGGCCAGTCGTCGTCGGGGGTGGTAGCCGGGGCCAACCCGGGGATTCTTAGCACCCCCTGCCCCACCGTAACCATGACTGCTACCATAGCCAGGAATAGTGGGGCTTGGTCTCTATTTGTGTCGCCATTGTGGGGGTATTTGCCGTTACTCGCCACGCTTGGTAGGCGGGTTGGCAAACGCAGTAGGGAACTGGCGTAAATGATGCTGCTGCCCGTCATTAACCGGGGAAAGGAAATAGGATTTGTGGGTAGAGGATGTTATAGGAAAGGAGAGTATGGCCTGTGGGAGTGGATACTGCAGTCACGGAAGGGAAGTTAGGGATACTGCAGTAGCTCGGGGGCCGAGGTCGCGTACTCGTAGCACCTATACTAGGACAGGCCATGACCACTAGATAGGAGCATCCCTGACTGAATAAAAATAATAATGTACCGAAAAAAAAAACATGTGATATCTTACTAGACCCCCTCCTACTTTGTGATATTTTATGATTTTTGTGTAACCCCTTCCGCCTCATTTAAGCCTCAAGTGATTAATGGACGGCCTCTATGTATGTATGTTTGTCTCGCAGGTATGCGATTCACTCCTGAACATCTGCCCCATCGGCGACGTGTCGATGGGCGAGCCGCAGCTGGTGCAGCAGGAGTCGCGCTCGGACGGCGCGCACGTGGAGCTGGTGGCGTGCAGCGGCCGCGGCAAGAACGGCGCGCTCACTGTACTGCAGCGGTCTGTGAGGCCGCAGCTGATTACAGCGTTCAACTTGCCAGGTTAGTACTCGACTGTCTACCCCCTTAGGGCAGGGTTTGTTAGCGAGCCGCAGCTGATGCACGTGGAGCTGGTGGCGTGCAGCGGCCGCGGCAAGAACGGCGCGCTCACTGTACTGCAGCGGTCTGTGAGGCCGCAGCTGATTACAGCGTTCAACTTGCCAGGTTAGTACTCGACTGTCTACCCCCTTAGGGCAGGGTTTGTTAGCGAGCCGCAGCTGATGCAGTAGTACTCGACTACCCCTTAACCTTAACACCCTTTTTGGAACGAAGTTCCTCATCGCGCGTTTGCGAAAGGGGGTTACACGGGTAAAATTTAGACTAAAAGTTGTAACGACACTTTAAAACATTTGACAATCGTTTTTTTACAATTTTAGTTTGTTACCCTGCTGTCAATCATCAAGTCTTCATTTGACTATGTATCTTTGCCAATTATTACTAAAATTAAGTCTACTGATTAGTTTTATATTACATTATATTTGTTAATAATAACAAGAATATTATTATAACTTAAAAGAAATAAAATTTTATTACAATTCCTTCACTAATTAATCGAAAGGAACTTCGTTCCATCCGGGTATCCCTTGACACCTCTCATGTTTTTATTTTTTTACTGGCCTTTTCTCCTTCAATGTCCACCTACCAATGTGTCCAAAAGTCATTTTTTAGAAATACTAATCATATTATAATATAACAAAAAAAGTAATTTCATTCACTTGACAGTAAGATCAAATGAAGACAAGTTGAGCAATGCCCATTTTTCAAAGTGTCAATACAAACAACAAACCCGAAAGAAATATTTGTGGGCCGCACTAACATTTATCTCGGTGCGGGGATCGAACCCTCAGCCTCTCTTTTCACAGGCGGCGTCTAACCGTCTGCGCCACGGAGGCTGTTTTAGCAATCAACTATCTACTTGAATGTCCACCTACCAATGTGTCCAAAACACATTTTTTTTTAAATATAACCTATGTCTTTTAACAGTAATGTAGATGCTCTTTTGTGTTTCGGATTGAAGGATATTATAGCCAGAGTAACTACTGGACATATTGAGACTTAACATCTTATGTCTCAAGTTGGCCTGAAATGAAATGTGTTTATTGGTAAAATATTTTCTATACTTAGTAGTATTTATATTATTTTTTTATTTTAATTAATTAATTAATTAATTAATTAATTTATAGTTAATTTTATTTATTTATTTATTCCCTTATTACTAGACTGCCCTTTCTTTCTCCTACTTAAATATCCATGCCAATTCCCATGGTTGCCTGTAAGAAATTACCTAGTGTGATAAGGCCGCCACTAGTTCTACTATTATTATATGTTATTTCTCTGTATGGTGCAAAAAAGGGTTAAATAAATAACATAAATAAACAGTGATTGTTTGTGTTCAGGTTGCATCGACATGTGGTCGGTGCTGGGTGAGTGTGGGGAGGGCGCGCGCGAGACGGACGGCACGCACGCCTACCTCATACTCACGCAGGAGGACTCCACTATGGTCGGTATACTGGTTCAAATACGTACTGATCATTTATTAGAATATGCATATTATATCACTACGTAGTATAAAACAAAATTGCTTCCCGCTGTCTGTCCATATGTATGCTTACCTTTAAAACCACGCAACGGATTTTGTTTTTTTTTTATTATGTAACGTGATTCAAGAGGAAGGTTTATGTGTTTAATACGTATATATCATTGTAGAGAAATCTATTTGCACCCGTCAAAGCTTAACCGGCCCGCTAGTATAATATATCTTTATTTATCAGCCCATATACGTCCCACTGCAGGGCCACGGGTCTCCTCTACAATCAACAGTACGATTGAGAGTGGCCGTATAGTCTACCACACTGGCTTAGTGCAGGTTGGCGGACTTTACGTACCATAGAAGTTCTTATAAATCGCTATGGTATGCCGGATTCCTTACGATGTTTTCCTTCACCGTTATAGTGCGTAGTGATTGACCATCAATACACACATGACTTCGAAGTTAGAGGTGTGCCTTGGGATTCGAAAGCGCGACCACAGTGAACATGTTGCCAGCCGCGTCTATTCCATTAGGCCTCCACGCACTTATAAACAATACATAATGATAATTATCACACTCTCATTTGTTTAATTGGTGATGAAGATCCCATTCTCCTCAGGTTCTCCAAACAGGCCAGGAGATCAACGAGGTGGACAACTCCGGGTTCATGACGAGCGCGCCCACGGTGTTCGCGGGCAACCTGGGCAACTCCAAGTTCATGGTGCAGGTCACCACGCTCGCCATACGGCTTATTAAGAGTTAGTACTCTCTCTCTCTCTCTCTCTCTTACCAACTCCTTTTTAGTTCCTCAAAGTCTTTATCGTATAGTTCTAGTCACGATGTCACTAGGTACGAATTCGATACTCGAATTAGTAATAATTGTTTTTTAAAGTTTGTTAACACGCACACTTTGACTTTATTTATCGATATATAAAGAATTTATCTGTACTTATAAATCAAATACATACCAATACATTTGAACAAGAAAACAGAAACAAAAAACTTAGTCTAAGTACATGATTATACTAACATAACATTGAAGTATTACTTTGATGTTGACAGTATATTCAGTAGTGTATTTGTGTATTGATATTTATGTTGTAATGGGTTACAGACGGAGTGCAACTGCAGTGCATCCAGCTGGAGTGGACGGCGGTGTACGCGGCCACGGCGGACCCGTACCTGTGCGTCGTGTCCACGTGCGGACGAGTCATTGTGCTGGCACTCAGGGAGTTCAAGGCCAAGGATGGACAGGTAGAATACTATAACTATAGCTATGGCACAAAATATTATGTTATGGCGGAAAGTGCACATAATAGCGCGTAAGACTGATGGCCGATCAGTCCAAAAGGTTCTCGAACGGAGGCCATGTAGCGGAGAGGACGTCTATCCACAAGGTGGTCAGACGACCTGGTGAAGGTCGTGGGACGTCGCTGGATGCAGGCTGCCTCCAACAGGTCATTGGAAATGATTGGGAGAGGCCTACGCTCAGCAGTGGATTTCCTTTGACTGATGGATGGTTAGATGGCGTGCAACAGTGCATCCAGCTGGAATAAACGGCGGTGTACTTTATGCTCTATTAACGGTAAGGTTACATAAATAAATACACCCAACAGTCACATATTCTGACCCCGTACTAAGATGGAGTATTATGTCGTAGTTAGTATCTCGTCTTGCCACTGATTGCAATAAAAATAATTTTATTTTGATGTTCATTCGAGTAAATGTAAAAAAGCATAATGTATAATATAGTTTGTATGTAATGAATACTGTATTTTCTCAGGCCAGCGGTCGCCTGGCGCCCACTCGTCAGGCGGCGCCCACGCGGCCTCCAGTACGCGCCGCCACCATCTACCGCGACCTGGGCGGCCTGCTCGCTAACAACGACGCCACCGCACAGGTACACACGCACACACATACTCATGCTTACTATTCGCACGCACGTACACACGCATACACTAACGCACGCGCACGCACGTACTCACGCTTACTATACGCACGCATATACACACGCATGCACGTACGTGCGCATACACCTGTTCCTGCTAATTATACGCACGTACGTCCATACGCACATACTTACGCACGCGCACGCACGTACGAACGCTCTCGCACGTAACACTTGTTATACAAAATTTCACAAAAACATAAATTACATAGGCCTGTCTACGTATTCCTTCCTTCATATAATAAATATTAAATACGAGTATATATATTTAAAATATCTATTTATTTATTTAGTAATGATAAATAAAACAGAATACAGCCAGTTAAAACAATAAAAAACAAGAGATGAAAGAATTGCTATTATAAAATTTAAAAGAAAAACAGACTACAATTATTGTTTTTAACAATAATAATTAAAAAAATACATAGTTATAATTAAAAAACTGTGAAATTACAAGCGAAAGAATTTAAAAGATAAATTCTAATATATCGCACATTATTCTGCAGGTTAAAGGCGAGTTCACCGGAAAAGTAAAAGGCAAGAATGTAAAAGCAGAAGGTTTCATTCCGGGCGCTGTGTACGAGTTGAACGATGAAGATGAACTGCTTTATGGCGGTGACCAGACGCCGGCGTCCATGGCTAGTGTGAGTACAAATATTTTCTATGTATTATTTATTATTTTATTTTAGATGTCCATGTTAAATTTAGCTTTTAAAATTGTTTTCAAATTAATGAAAACTTGCCAACCCGCACTAGGCCAGCGTGGTGGACTATATAGCCTAACCACTCTCAATCGTACTCTCGATTGTAGAGGAGGCCCGTGCCCTGCAATGGGACGTATATGGGCTGATACAGAAATAAAAATTTGAAAATAATGTCTCAATAATCGCACTTGAATGAAAATATCTTCAGGGAACCTGTATACCAGAGAGATTATAGAACAAATTCTGTAGTTTTTTAATCCTTTCAATTTGTACTATTAAGCGTCGTTTCTTATATTATAACTGACATTACATAGACAAAGCTCTAAAAAGGCCGGGACGTTTGAGTATAAATACTAATTTAATGAATACGCCTGCAGATAATGTTAGCGGAACAGTCGAAGAACCCGGGCGTGCCGCGGCGCATGTCTCGCTGGTGGAAGCGATACCTCGCAGAAGTGAAGCCGACATACTGGCTGTTCTGCGTACGGAGCAACGGCAACCTCGAGCTCTACTCGCTGCCCGAGATGAGGCTCAGCTTCCTCGTCAGAGATGCTTGTGGGGGACACAGGGTTAGTATATATAATGTTACCTACTGGCTGTTCTGCGTACGGAGCAACGGCAACCTCGAGCTCTACTCGCTGCCCGAGATGAGGCTCAGCTTCCTCGTCAGAGATGCTTGTGGGGGACACAGGGTTAGTATATATAATGTTACCTACTGGCTGTTCTGCGTACGGAGCAACGGCAACCTCGAGCTCTACTCGCTGCCCGAGATGAGGCTCAGCTTCCTCGTCAGAGATGCTTGTGGGGGACACAGGGTTAGTATATAGTTTAGGTGTGGGGATAGAACCCGTAGCCTTTCGTTTCACGCGTCTAACCAACTGAGCCACACAGGCTGTCAATCAATGTGCTTGATTGTACTCAGAATTAGTTGTTTTCATACATCCCCTCTCTAAATAACTACTGATGTCATTGCAACCCCATTGAACACCGCGAAGAAAATATGTGTAAAAATATGAGCGGTACCGACATTTTGTATTTTGTTTTTGTCTCTCCTGTGCTGTTGTACTATCTTCCTTCACATTCTAGTCTGTTAATATGTACATGCCAATGCGCATATATTTGACTCCAGTTAAAGACTGGAGTATACCACTCCAGTCTAAATAATACCCATCCTCTAACCCCCAGATCCTGGCAGACAGCCTGGAGTCGGTGCCCATACCAGCCAACCCTGCGGATGAAGAGGAGCTCACGTCCAGCTCGCACAACCCCGACGTGGACAAACTCAAGGAGCTCGCCGTGGTGGGGCTGGGGCACAAGGGATCCAGGGTCATCATGATCATGCGGTTCCATGACCAAGTCATGTTCTATCAGGTAAATTGATACATGCAACATACACATGTATTTGATTTTTTTTATTATTTTGTGTAAAAACGCAATTATCAGGTGGGTAAAATTAGTCCCAACAGACCCAACAGTCACATACATTTAAATATGATCGCTTTTTTATTTTGCCTAAAAACAAATACCACTAAAATAGAACATTTGGCAGAACAATATTAAAGTAGCTTGTAATATGACGCTTACATTGTGTGGTGGGGCAGCAGTCTAAATTAATACGTATATAATGTTATGAATGGCCGTCAGATTGTCGTACTTAATAACTGTAGTTGTAGGAAGGGTGTCTTTGGCTAAGAATGAAACTCCATATCTTCCGATTACAATATTATTCTCCGATTGTTTTACATCCATTTTTCTATATTACACGATCATACCACGCACCAACAAGACATCAATCAAAAGATACTGTTTAACATTTTTAAAATACCTCATTCCATTTTCACATTTTAAATCTATTTCTTTTTAAACAGGCCACATTGAAGTTTGAAAGAGTATTTAATGTTATTGGTATAAAAATACAATGATTTAGTAAACATAATGTCCACTACTCACACTATAATCCTAAAATATTCACAATAAAGTTACAAAAACATTACAATAAGTAGCAAACCGCAGTCTTGTCGGTTAATGTTTTCATACAAAAAAGTTACACCTTGTATCTAAATACTAATATTTATAATTCAAATTATCCAAAAACCCTTCCTATTTATTTATTTGTTCTCGATAAATGGGCTCTCAACCACTAAAATATTTTTTCAGACCAGTAATCTCTGATATAACCACGTTCAAACAATCGAACTCTTAAGCTTTATATATTAGAATATATAATTTTGTTCCCAGGCCTACAAATACCCCCGAGGGAACCTGAAGATCCGTTTCTCCCGTCTGAACCTGATGTTCCCGTTCGGCTACGTGCCGTACTCCATGTCTTCACCTGATGACTCGCACGAGGTCGCTGCTCTGAAGGATAATGTTCGACAGATCAGATATTTCAGTGAGTACCGTAGAAAATATTATAATCATACGGTCGAAAATTATTGAAAAGAATAACGTCAAGTGTATTAAACTTTGTGAAATTATATTAAACTTAAAAATCTTGCTCGAAGATCATCTTTAGAGTGTGTTGAAAATTTTCGAGAGAATCTTGCTCGAATCGAACATTTTGTTTGGCTTCGAGCCAATCTAGCAAGTATATCGAGCATTTAGGTACATGTATACTGCTACAGTTATGTAATGCACCCTTACCTGCATACATATCTGTTCTATTCTGCAACCCCAGCATTCCTAACCTAATAAAAGCATACAGCTCAGATCAGTTCCGTTCCATAATCCAATCCATGCAGGCGTCCCAATAGGGAATATGCATGCCATGTTTTAATTTTTTTTTAATCGATTTTGTATGTTATTACACTACTGGAAAAATATAAGTCATTGAAAATATGAACCAAGAAAAGTACAAAAAATAAACAAAACTGCTATCAGTTTCAAAGCATTTAGATGCCATTTTGGCGCGAACTCTTTGTGACGTAAGCATACACGATATCAACAACGTAGTGTTTGGATTAAGTTTTTTAAATAATTTGCTACAGAATTGTATTTTTTTTTGAAAATAATCATTTTGCTTTTTTTTATTCTCATTTTTTAAAGGGGTTTTAATCACTCATTTTGTTTAATAACATAGATAAACCATAAAATTCCTCATCAAGAAATGTATAACAATCCCCCAACAAGCTAAAACCTCATAAGGTCACTTTTCAAGCATTTTGAAAAATTGCGCGGCAAATTTGATATGTCATTTTTTAAGTATTTGTTTTATCAATTTAGAAATGATGTTGATGAATTTAAAGAATATCATTAAGATATATACCGGGTATATCAAGACTGCTACCGAAAACGAAGCCGGGTTTTAGTGACTAAACATAATCGGTCTTATTACAAATAGCGAAATAAACCTTGGTTTAAACCGGGTCTAACAAAACCAGTCTAATCTGCAGAACCATGGTTTAAATTTACTTGTATTACAAAACATAAATAAACCATGGTTCTCTTGGTTCATTCTTTTGAACCGTGGTTTATACACAGATTAATACAAATAATATTCGTTCAACGTGATATCATTCCATCGCAACGTTCCATATCCACAGAAAAGAATACATTTTAATAACATTTTAATGATTTAATAATGTTTAGGCGTATTGAACCTATTGAGGGTTGGACATTTTGCTTGAATGTCAATATTGTTTGGTATATCGATTAAAATTTAATTATTTTTTTTCATTTGGTTCATGTTATATTACCTAGTGACACATCCAAACACGTGTGATGGAACGTAACATTCTGGCGCGTTACATGAAACCATAACAATAAACAAAACTATCGCGAGCTAAAATAAGTTCATTTAGCATTGGAATGCATTTACTATTTAGTCAACGAAGTATGTGAAGTGAGGTGATATAAAATAATTGTCGCTTAGATAATTACATAGTAATCTAATGTAATAATATCGTGTTGTGGTGGACCTACAAAATGAAAAATGGTCTGTGAATTTGAGTAATGAGGAAAAAGTGAGTAAACCAACATTATTATATGGATGATTATATTGCAAAATGTTTGGTAAACCTATCCTTTTGCGTATATTTTTATCGGACAAAATCAAAACATGGTTTGACGCGTGGAGGTGTTTTGTTGGACCGACATGGCGTTTTTTATCGCTCAAAGGCTGCAAAATCCTTAAAAACGAAGAAATTCATCATATTAATATCAATTTTACAGTAAAAGTAACATAATACGATGAAATAGACACTAAATCCAAAAGAAATATTTGGAAGTTTACGATTTAGACCACCGTTAAACTAGGGGGCGGTCAGGTTTAGCGATAAACCATCAAAAAGGCCATGGTTTATCGTTAAACCACTTTTTGTAATATGAATTTCATATAAACCATAGTTTATTGCGATTTAAACTAAAGTTTTTAGATAAACCACGTTTTGTAATAAGGCGGAATGTAACTAAAAATTTCGCAAAGAAATGCGGCAATTTTTGAAAATCATTTTTTAAATATCATCATTTTTGGGTGGTAAATCCATAGCTTTTGCTAAAATAATAATTTAAATTCTTTGATACCTTAGAGTCTTTATAAATAAAAGGGTATATATTATTATTTTAGGAAAAAATTATGTATTTACCACCCAAATATGACCACATGAAAAAAAATTGTTGAGGTTTTTTTTTTTCTTTCAACTCTTTTTTTTCTCACTTTTTTTTCTCTCAATATTTTCTTTTGCATTGTGTTTGAAGTTGCTTGAATTACCACTCGGTTTCGTTTTTGGTAGCAGTCTTGATTTATTCTGTATGTACTAAAAATACACGTGATGTTGGATGGGGGAGGGGGGGGGGATCTTAAATCGCACCACATCATACACCACAATAAAATATTAAATAAATAATAATAATAGTATTTATGTATGTATGTACATATGTATAGGCCACGTGCAGGCAAGCGAAATGTCGGACGCCCGCCTACAAGGTGGATGGACGATCTGACTAAAGTTGCAGGAAGTCGCTGGATGCAGGCCGCTTCCAACAGGTCATTGTGGAGATCCTTGGGAGAGGCCTATGTTCAGCAGTGGGCTTCCTGTGGCTGATATTATGATGATGATGTGTGCAGGCAACGTGTGCGGCTGGGCGGGCGTGGCGCTGTGCGGCGCGTCCCCCGCGCTGCTGCTGCTGTCCGCGCGAGGCGAGCCGCGCCTGCACGCGCTGCACGACGCGCAGCCGCTGCACGCGCTCGCGCCCTTCAACAACCACAACTGCCCGCACGGACTGCTGTATTATAACGCTAACGTGTGTATACTGCAACACAACACAACACAGTCCCAACCCCATGCTCACATCGAGTCTTACTAGCAGACCAATACACAAACACACCAACACACCCAACTCACAAAAACACATTTACATCATCACCATCAGCCTTTTGTTGTCCATTGCTAGACATAAACCTACTTCAAATTGCGCCATTTCATCCTGTGTTCACCACATCGCCATTTCATCCTTGTCGCATCCAACCTCTGCTAACGACCGCACAGTCTTACACACAGTCTTAATAAACCCATTTACAAATTCATTAAAATATTACTTGTTACAACAATAAGTATGAAGTTTTATTTTTAATCAAAATCGATCTCGTAACACCTTTGAGTATTTTTTGCTATTCTTACCATTCATGCCCATTCGAAAAAAAATATAAGTATAGATTTATTAATTTAACTGATGTTTAAATATTTCA
This sequence comes from Hyles euphorbiae, assembly GCA_023078785.2. NCBI lineage: Eukaryota > Metazoa > Arthropoda > Insecta > Lepidoptera > Sphingidae > Hyles > Hyles euphorbiae. Next base: position 1,317,595 of record CM041056.1, read on the forward strand.
ACAGTCAGAACTTCGCATATGCACTCTGCCCACCCACTTGTCTTACGACGCGTGGTGGCCGGTACGGAAGGTGCCCATCCGGATGACTCCTCACTTCGTGACCTTCCACCTGGAGTCCAAGACCTACTGCCTCGTCGCCTCCATCCAGCAGCCCACTACTTCATACTACAAGTTCAATGGAGAGGATAAAGAGAAGTCCAATGAGAATAAGGGGGATCGGTGAGTGATATATGTTTTGTCGTTATAATTAAATCTATACCGCATAAAGTCGTATATAAAGTCGCCGGCCGATGCAACCCGGCCGCCTATAAGAATTAATCATGTCAGCGACAATAACCCGCCCTTTTTGCCCGCCGACATGACATATACAACGTTGATGCGACCGATGGGCATTAAATTACACTATGTATGCTATACGTCCTTGGTATTAATTCGGCACGGCACAAAAATTAATAATACCAAAAATGAGATTTTGTTTATTTCAAACAAACTAAATAGCTTCCAAATAAAAGTAAAACGCAACCATCCTGTGTAAATAAATTTCATTGACCTGCAGATACGAATAGATAACAAATCGGCAACGTCGCGCGCGGCGCGTGTTATTGCCGTGTACTTATTATTGTGTGACTTGTGTAAGAGCGGCAACAACGCGCAGATTTTAGTACGATCTATCGTTTTAAGGTGAATGACCATGCGTTGGGCGTAATCAGCTGTTAGACTTTTCTACATCGTGTTCAAATGGGACAAAAACATAAAAAAATCATTTATGACTAAACTACTGCTCCTATTTAATTGATTTTTAGTACAGAGCTTCAAAATGGTACCTAGTATATGCAGTTTAAAGAAATGCCCATCGGTCGCATCAACGTTGTATACAGGGTATATCAAGACTGCTACCGAAAACGAAGCTGGGTGGTAGTTTAAGTGATTTCAGACACAATGCAACAGAAAATTTTGTTATTTTTTTCCTATGGCCATATTTGGGTGGTAAATACATTTTTTTCCTAAAATAATAGTGTATACCCTTTTATTTATAAATACTCTAAGGTATAAAACAGTTTAAATTATTATGTTAGCAAAAACTATGGATTTACCACCCAAAAATGACGATATTTAAAAATTCATTAAAAATTAATGTCGCGTTTCTTTGCGAAAATTTTAGTTGCATTGTGTTTGTAGTCACTAAAACTACCACCCGGCTTCGTTTTCGGTAGCAGTCTTGATATACCCGGTATATAATATATAGATAAACAGCGCAAGCCCTCTCCTCGTCATAATCACATCACACAATCATAATCGTTAATAATGTTATAAAAATGATCCTTATTATATCGAGCCGTTGCCATGTCTTCGACAAACTTTTCTGAGGCTATAAAAACGATACGAACTTCGAATGTTAGGACGCCTTACGTAAAACTTTAACTAACGTGTCTAGATACTCCACAAAATGTTGGATTCTTAGATGAATGTGGTGGGGATACTTATTGTCTCTTTCGCACGCGTGCACCTAATCGAAGATGACGTCACGTCGTGCATGTTGCATCCTTTTCTATTACTCCTACTACCAACTTTTATATATCTTTAACTTTCATATTTCAAAACGGATTAAAAAACATTTTCCAGATTATGATTATGCATAACGTAATCTTTCGATTTAAAAAATAATAAAAATTGATGACACTGGACTATTTGATTTCCTCTCAATGTCGGCGTCTCAGATTTTACTTGAAATAAATACTTATAGTTCTGTGAGATATGGAACGGAGTTAAAAATTGACTAAAAATGTATTTATGTGTTTTTCTTGTATAATTTATAATAATTTTTAATATGATACATATTGATAAAATTTATTAATATTTCCTTATTATGTTCGTGCACCTCATAATGCCCCCAAATTGTCTTTCTGTCTTATCCATCTTATAGTAGGTTGCCTGGATGCGATCGCTTCGAGCGATAAGGCTGCCATACTATTAGTTAACTTTAAAAAAAATGACATTTTCCTTTTCTTTACTCGTGTACAACAAAATTTTTAAATAAATAACTAAATAAAATTTATAAATGACTATAGTTCTGAGGGAAATGGAACGGTGTTAAAAATTACTTTTAGTGGGTAGAAAAATAAAAATCTGTTGCATCGTAGACCAGTTGTACTTTGCTCATTGTTAATCCGTTTTAGTCGCATCATTATGTACAGTGCTCTGAAACCGTTTTATTTGTCACGTTAAATGCACAGCGCTCTCGAAAATTCGGTAAGGACAACAATTTATTCCCTTTTATGACTGAGAAAAATCAAAATAAACCCCATTTTGCTTATTTTCGCTTGCTAATTAAAGCAATGTGATCTATCGATCACATTGTACGTTTCGATTTGATTCTTACGTTTGTCTAGAACAGTGGTTCAAATTATTTTCAGTATGTAATATCTAAATTACAATTCATCTAATAGTCTTGACAGTTCCATATCGCCTTTGAAATTCTCTTATTTGAGTTTATTACAAACGCCCAAACGTTTTCAGACCACGACTTGGTTAGTACCCAAGGACCTTTTGAAAATACATATTCAAAGAGTATTACGATTCGATATTTGGGTCGTAATTTGCCTTTTTAAAGAACAAATTATGTAAATAATTTTAATTGTAAAATCATATATGGATTATCACAACATAGCCCTAAAAGTATAATTTCAAACCGATTACTCAAACATGAAATAAATCAACTTGAATTCTTAGGCTGTAAAATGCCTTACAATTATGTTTTTCAAAAATGACTTTTGGGGAATTATGATTACGAGCTCAAATAAATCTCTTGGTGCTAAAAGGATATGTTATGAAGCGTTATACAATATACGCGCGTATCTAAATTCCGCGATAAATCTGTGATGCATGTGGGAATATAGTGTAATTGTGTTCCAGTGGGAATGAAATTCCAGCCAGAGTAACTACTGGACATATTGAGACTTAACATCTTGTCGCACGTTTAGGATTAGAGCGACCTAATAAAAAAAAAAAGATTTTGGATTTTAATCATATTTTGCCTCAAAATTACCTATCGTTATTAAAGAAGTACCTATTGACGCATGAAAGGCAGAAATATGTATAAATCGGTCTTCTAGGTGTATCTTCCGTAAGTACAAAATTTCTTATGTTACAAATCTTTAATGAGCGTTTCCCAAAAAATAAGATTTTTTTAGTTAGGTTACTAATTCTAAAAGTGCTTTATGTGTCAGGATGGCGAGCGCAGTGAAATGCCAAGCATTATTACTTTACAGTTTACATGATCTGTCGTATCGCTTACCATCAGGCGAACGACCTTTCCGCCATTGAAAGCAATAAAAAATGGCATTTGTTCCAGGTTCCCGTACCCGATGCAGGATCGTTTCTCAGTGATGCTGTTCTCCCCAGTCTCCTGGGAGATCATACCAAACACGAAGATCGAGCTGGATGAATGGGAGCATGTGACTTGCTTGAAGAACGTCTCACTGTCTTATGAGGGTACTAGGTAAGACATATATTTTCTTTCGACAGCTTCCGTGGCGCAGTTGGTCAGACGCCGGCTGTGAAACGAGAGGCTGGGGGTCCGATCCGCGTGCCGAGAGAAATGTTCGTGCGGCCCACAAATATTTGTTTCGGGTCTGGGTGATTGTGAGACCGAAAAGTGTCGTATTTCCTGATATCCACGATACAAGACTCGATGTTAGTGTGGGGTTAGGAATATGTATTTGACTGTTGGTTGTTATTTAATTTATTGTTGGTTACTTTTTTGCACTTAAATTTGATTTCTGACTCGCCGCATTGGTTTTTGTAGTTTTTATAGCGTGTCTTAGCTGTGTGTTACTAGATTCTAACCAAGTGCAGTGGGACGTATATTGACTGATACATAATTAATTATGTTTATTTTCCCTCAGGTCTGGTCTAAGAGGATATATAGCAATAGGAACAAACTACAATTACAGCGAAGACATAACTTCGAGAGGAAGGGTATGTGATTAATGGCTTTTATATCACCTCATGCTGGATGCAGGCCGCTTCCAACAGGTCATTGTGGAGATCATTGGGGGAGGCCTATGTTCAGCAGTGGACTTCCTGTGGCTGATATGATGATGATGATGATGATATCACCTAAAATCTAGATAAACTGCCATACTAAAAGACAGTTTATAAACTGAATTCAGAAGTCGTTCGAAAGGGACCAAACGTTCGATAATTAAAATCCTACAAATATTAGTCATGGTCCATGAAACATATAGAGACGGGAAAGGACGGAACTTAACGGACGGGATGAGAACAACAGTTTAAAAGGAGGCAGTTACGCTGAGTTTGAATCATCATCATCATCATCATCATATCAGCCACAGGAAGTCCACTACTGAACATAGGCCTCCCCCAAGGATCTCCACAACGACCTGTTGTCGTCGGCCTGCATCCAGCGACTTCCTGCGACCTTAGTCAGATCGTCCGTCCACCTTGTAGGCGGGCGTCCAACACTTCGCTTGCCTGTACGTGGCCTCCACTCGAGAACCTTTCGGCCCCAACGACCATCGGTTCTACGAGCTATGTGCCCGGCCCACTGCCACTTCAACTTGCCAATCCTATGGGCTATGTCGGTAACCTTGGTTCTCCTACGGATCTCCTCATTTCTGATTCGATCTCGTAGGGCTATGCTCGGAGTTTCCCTACGAGTTTGAATATAAAAAAGTTATTACGCGAAATCAATTGTAGCTGATGACTGGATTCCAAAGGTTTCTCCACCCGGGTGAAGCCGGGACGGGCCGCTAGTTGGATTATGAACTGTCTATTTATAAGGCAGATAGTATCCTGTTAGGTTTTTTCCAACACTTGTTAATATATTTTGAACACTATATATTATATGTTAAGGTTCTTTTTTACGTGTATGCGTGCGTGCGTACACGCATATGTGTACGTATTTATCAAAACACTGACTGTATACGGCTTCATATTGACATATGTTATTTAATTTAAATCACATGTTCATAACCACCCCAGGTGACATTGTTAAAAGTTTAAATAGAAACTGCCTGATGCCTGTCAAAAATCGCGATTTTATGTTGCAAGATTTTATGTTCAGATACCAAGTCTTTACAGACCAGGGAAGTTCCCGAACCGAAATGAAGTTCAGCCAAATGTTAAAAAAACTTGTATAGGATGCCCAAAAATCGTGAAAACTAAACACTCTCATAAATTTTTATTCAAATTATTTACAATGTTACCTGTAATCATGAGAAATATGTGGGTTAAGTACTATGTTTCAATTAATGTATAAACATATCGTCAGATAATAATCTACGATATTATCGACGTGGTCCCGGAGCCGGGGCAGCCTCTGACGAAGAACAGGTTCAAGGAGATCTACGCCAAGGAGCAGAAGGGACCCGTCACGGCGCTCACACAGGTGCTGGGATACCTCATCTCAGCTGTGGGACAGAAGGTAATATCATATCGCACCTTTAGAGACCTCAATAAAAATCATATTTTTTGGGAAAAGTTTATTAAAGATTTGTAACATAAGAATTTTTTTACTTATGGAAGATACATCGAGAAGATCGAATCTTTCTGTCCTAACCACTCAATCGTACTCTCGTTTATAGAAGAGGCCCGTGCCCTGCAGTGGGAAATATCTGGGCTGATACATATAGTTATCAAATGAAAGTCAACGTCGATTTTCTGAAAGACATTGCTATGTTTTCCACAGATATACATATGGCAGTTGAAAGACAACGACCTAGTGGGCGTGGCGTTCATAGACACGCAGATCTACGTGCACCGCATGCTGGCCATCAAGAACTTGATCCTGGTGGCAGACGTGTACAAGTCCATCTCGCTGCTGCGGTACCAGCCAACACATCGCACGCTGTCGCTCGTGTCCAGGGACCTGCGGTTCGCACAGGTACATTATACATATATACCAACAATACAAACATACGTATATATCAACAGTTCGTTTGTTTCTCCGTGCTTATCTCAGGAAATATTAGCCAGAATTGAAAAAAAAAATAGATCTCGATAGTCGAGGAAGGTTGTAGACTGCAAAGGATGTAAATGAAATGAAATGAAAATGAAAATAATTTATTGAATCCATTAAAATGTTCAACATCATTTAGATTCAGTCATTTTTTTATCTACCACCCGGTTCGGAAAGCTGTTTTCACTAGAGAAGCACGGGCAAGAAACTCTAGTGTTGCTCTTTTCAAAACCAGTTTACAATGTAGTGAATTATTACAAAATTTACAAGTTGGTTTAAATCAGAGCAGTTTAATAATAATATGTTGAAAATTTACAGTAAATATTTTTGATATGAATATTATTATATTTCCATTACTATGGTTGAGTGAAGTGAAGTCGCCCAGAACGAAGAATCAGTATACTCTTTTTCGCCAAAGCAGTGAATAATTGCGAGTCTTATGTAATCCATCAATCAATCCATTACAATGTAAGCAAATCGGATAGACCAGTCTACGCAAGCAGCACCCGTTCACGAGTATGACGCATGTGCCAGCCATCGGCCTCCTCAACCATGTTGCAGGGAAGTGACCGACCTGGCACACGACGCCACCGCAAGCACAGACCTTTTAGCGAGCATGACATACCCAATCACTTACATAGGAAAACAATGGCAAATTTGACAAGTTACTTAATTTAAATGGTATTTTATAGAGCACACCAAGACTTACGCTCCGAGATACTACACATTCATTTAATTTTATTCTATTCCCAAGCCTTGTTATCGTCTAAATATTCCGATATTTTATAATATGCCTTATTGCATAATTTTTGCTTGATAATAGCTTTGAATTTTGTAATAGATAAGGCTTTAATATGACTGGGAACTTTGTTATAAAAGTGTATACAGTAACCCTTAAAAGATTTGCTGATCTTGTGGAGTCTGGTCTTAAGAGTAGCTAGATTATTCTTATTCCTAGTATTTTTGTTGTGGATATCGCTAATCTTAAGAAAACTTTCTTTATTTCTATGTACATAAATTAAGTTTTCAAAAATGTATTGTGATGCTACTGTCATTATATTTATCTCTTTAAACTTTTCTCTAAGAGAATATCTGGACCCAAGCGAATAAATTGACCTTATAGCTCGCTTTTGGAGAACAAAGATGGTATTAATGTCAGCAGCACCACCCCACAGTAAAATTCCATAACTCATCAGACTATGAAAGTAGGCAAAATATACCAATCGAGCTGTATCAACATCAGTCAATTGGCGAATCTTACCCACCGCAAAGACTGCGGCACTCAGCTTTTTAGCTAGAGCGATGATGTGAGAACCCCATTGAAGTTTGGGATCTAATGTAATTCCTAAAAACTTAGTTGTATCCACAAGGCTCAACTCATCCCCATTCAAATTAATGTTAGCATTAACTTTTTTGACATTAGGTGTCACAAACCTTATACATTTCGTTTTTTGGCTATTTAATAACAAATTGTTAATGCTAAACCAATGTACTATTTTTGAGAGGGTGTTGTTTACGTCGTCAATATGAGGATTACGTCGATTTACTTTAAATATTAATGAAGTATCGTCGGCAAACAACACTACCTTACAGTTGTCCCTTATAAAAAAAGGTAAGTCATTAATATAAATTAAAAAGAGAAAGGGTCCAAGAATCGAGCCCTGCGGAACTCCCATAGTAACGGCAGACCCAGGAGATCTTATTCCGTTGACATCTACACTTTGGACCCTATTACTCAAATATGATTTGCATAATTCAAGAGCAATACCATTAATTCCGTAGTGGCTCAATTTCCTGATAAGTATATCATGGTGAACACAATCAAACGCTTTGGATAGATCACAGAATACACCCAAGGCATCCTGTGAGTTCTCCCAAGCATCAAACACGTTACTTATTAGCTCCACACCAGCGTCTGTTGTGGAGCGACCCCGCGTGAAGCCAAATTGTTTACCATGAAGTATTCTATTTTTTGAAAAATAAGTTTGAAGTTGTAAGAGCATTAGTTTTTCAAAAATTTTGCTAAATGAAGGTAGTACTGAAATAGGTCTATAATTAGAGGGGTCCTCTGAACTACCAGATTTTAAGAGAGGTATAACTTTACTCAACTTCATATTATCAGGAAATAGACCACTGTTTATACAAGCATTAAAAACTACAGCTAACTGGGGAGCCAAGACTGGTATTACAGAGTTTAATATTTTTGTTGAAATTCCCCAGAGGTCACAAGTGTTTTTAATATTAATGCATTTAAATATTTTTATTACATCCATACTGTCAACGCAATGGAATTCAAATGAATCTCTGCCTCCAGTCACATTTTCTTGTAGTAACTTTTCTGCTATGGCAGGGGATGAGTTTAAACTTTTTGTTATAGAAACTGGTACATCTGAGAAGAAATTCTCAAAAATCCTAGCTACTTCTACATTAGATGTAATATTCTGATTATTAATATTTAAGCTAAACTCTGTGTCCCGAGGTTTAGCCCTACCAGTTTCTTTATTAATCACACTCCAAGTCATTTTTATTTTATTTTTGGAGCTTTTTATTTTGTTACTTACATACATTGATTTCGCTTTAAGACAAACTTGTTTAAATATTTTTGAATATTTTTTTACATATGATTTGAAATCCTGACTATGGTTATATGTTCTTTCGTGATAAAGATTATATAGTTTTTCCCTACTTCGATGTATACCGATAGTAGCCCAACTGTTAAAACATGTTTTTTTGTCACTGGAAATGGACCTGGAAGCAAAAATTGACTTGAATTCTTCACAAAATGTATTAAATACAAAGTTATATAACTTATTAGGGTCATTACCCTTTACAATTGTGGTAAATTTATTAGATATATTTTTTCTTAACTTTTCTAACCGGGTCTTAGTTACTGGAACAACAGTAAGTTTTTCATTGTATTGTGTTTGGAACTGACTGCTAAATGTGACAAGTTGTCCACAGTGATCAGAGTGTAACTTATTAATGATACAACTATTTATAGGCACTATATCAGTGAACACATTGTCTATGCAGGTAGCACTGATATTAGTTATCCTAGTTGGTTCTGAAAAAAGATTTACCAAGTCAAATGACAAAAATAGATTCTTGAACTTTACAGTCATAGAAGTATTTTCTAATAAATTAATATTAAAGTCTCCACACACCAGCAATCTCTTATTTGATTTAATTAATTTCCTCAATGCATCTTCAATTATACATTCAAAACTGTCATATGATGCCGAAGGAGGTCTGTATACACTGACAATGATAAACTGCTCCGATTCTATACATGATATTTCTACTGTTTGTTCTACAGAGAGGCTCACTATATCCTTACGTTCTTTAAATTTAATATTTTTATTAATCAATATTAGTGAGCCACCATGTATTGCACTTTCCCTACAAAAGTTGCTACCAACTATATGATTTTTAAAATTGAACATGAGTTGTTCAGTTCTTAGCCAATGTTCTGTAATGCAAAGTATATCAATTTCCTGACAACCCATGAACAATTCCATTTGCAATTCTTTGCCCAGCATGCCCTGGCTATTTTGATGTTATATATGTTTATATTATATGTTTTAGAATTTTATTTCCACTCATATTACAAACATTATTCCGACTAATGGGTGGGGTACTATAAACTCTCATATCATTTAAATTATTATTATTTAAAGAAATATTATTATGTTCTATATTATTATTTATTACTTGTAATGTCTGATTGCAAGAGGTGGACTCTATTGTCGTATTCTTTAATTTAAATAATTTATTGTGATGTCATTAGGAATAGATACAAGTGTATTATTCCGTGTCTTGGATGTCATCTGCTCAATAGAAGCAGTGGGAGTAGCCAAGCTTTTGGCTTTGTTTAATATATTAAAACATAGCAGTTTCGCTACATGTCGTTTAATAAAATATGAATTTAATTGTTTATACTTACTATTGTAAGTATTTATGTCAATCTTGGTAATATTATTATTATTATTATTGTGGGCTTCTTTTAAAATAGAATTCTAGCCTAAATCTAACATTTCTTTCCACGTGGGACAAGCTCTTATCATAGGGGAATGTAAACATTACAATGTGCTTAACTTTCAAAGATGTTAATTTGTTAAGGATGTTAGAGTACTGGCATGTGTTTACATTGCCCCTATTACCAATCAAAACTATGTATGTAATTCGTCTTCAAAACGAACCAGCGCGACGTCAAACAAAGTGTAAGCAAGTTTCATTCTCACATATCATATGATAATTGTCTTGCCAACAAAACCGCTTGAATACATTCTATTTCGACCCCTTTATGAATCATTGGGGTTACTCTTTGATACGAAAAGAAGTTTGAATTTTCGAACGCCGTATTAATAAATGTGAATACTTTGCTATTCAAAATAATCGTGCCTCGAAATCGACTCGAATTCTAAAGCCTTGTAAAGTTAATCTCTCGCTTATCCGAGTTTATTAATAAGGCCCAAGAGGACTATGTATTACTGTTGGACTTATTATTATTATTTTGTGTTGTTCAGATATACGAGATGGAGTTCATGGTGGACAACACCAGCCTCGGCTTCCTAGTGAGTGAGGCTGAATGCAACTTGGCCATGTTCATGTATCAGCCGCAAGCCAGGGAGAGCTATGGAGGTGAGTTATTGTTAGGGATTAATACAGGATGTATCAACACTACTACCTAATACGAAGCCGAGTGGTAGTTTTAGTGACTACAAACACAATGCAAAAAAAAAACGCAAAGAAACGCGACTATTTTTTGTATTTTTTTAATAAATAATTAGTTTTTGGGTGGAACACAGTCAGTTCACAATCATAACCAATAAGAAAATATCTACGTTTTTGAAGATGCATATGTATGACAGCTGTATCAACACATACGTCCCACTGCAGGGCACGGGCGTCCTCTACAATCGAGAACACGATTGAGAGTGGTTAGGTCATATAGTCCACCGCGTTGGCCTAGTGTGGGTTGGTGGACTTACATACCATAGAAATTGTTATAAATCGCTATGGTATGCAGGTTTCCTCACGATGTTTTCCTTCACCGTTTTTAGTGCGTCGGTTATCAATACACATATGACTCCGATGTATGACAGCGCTCCCTCTATATTACAAATACTGTAAGCCAGCATACTGAATACTTTCTGTCCAGTTTTAAAAATATAAGTAGTAGTTTAGTCAATTATAGTTTTGAATATTTTTGACACTGCAAGAGTTGGGATACGATCGTCTCCCCTCCTGGAGGTGGGCGCTGATGTCTGCGACACAGTTCTCCCGAACGAATGCAGTTGTTAACGTACACATACATTATCTGTAAGCTTTGTTAATGTATCAATAAAATATTTGAATTTAAATTTGAATACTAACAGCAACTGTTTATTCCAGGCCAGCGTCTGATCCGCAAGAGCGACTTCCACCTGGGCCAGCAGGTGCACGCCATGTTTCGCATCAACGCGCGCCACGTGCCTAACGCCAACTGCAGGAAACACGTCACCATGTACAGTCAGTATATGCTGTCTCTTTCACTCTGCGTGCGTGTGTGCGTGCGTGCGTGCGTGCGTGTGCGTGCGTGCGTGTGTGCGTGTGTGCGTGCCTGCGTGCGTGCGTGTGTGCGTGCGTAAGTGCGTGCGTGCGTGCGTGCGTGAGTGTATGCTTTTTAAAATTACAATGAATGGCGAGACGAGCATGCCGTTCGGCTGATGGTAAGCGATACGACCGCGCATGAACGGTACCAAAACCAAAAAAGGGATTGAATCACATTTAAAATGTTGATTAGCGAGAGAAATAGACATTGCAGTGCTACCAGGCGGCTTCTCACATATGAGAGTTATATCACTAGTGACTTGGATGAAAAGAAAAATATTTTGTTCATAAATAAATTGTTTTGTAAATTTTTATGCACTACCTGTAGATTCAACGGTATCCAAAAAATAAAAAAATTCTTTATTCAAATAGTCTTTCACAAGATCTTTTGAATCCTTCATTTCTGCCACCACCGCGAAAAAATACACACTCAAGATTCCAATATTTATTAGAGGTTTAGTAACATTGCATGTTTCCCTACAGCGACACTAGATGGCGGTATTGGCTACGTGCTGCCCATCTCCGAGAAGATGTACCGGCGACTGCTCATGTTGCAGAATGTAATGAACAACTACTGCTGTCACATCGCCGGACTTAACCCTAGGGCATTCAGGTAACGCTCCATTATCCTTACATCTGTAACAATAAAATCGTGATATTGCAAATATTTGATTGTCTGTTAATACTGAGTAGTATTAATATATGACGTGATTAAAAAGTGGAGGAAATCTATAGTGGCTGTTTATGCTCAGACTGGAGTAATAGTGTGCCTCAAATGATATCGATTAGTTTAAATTATCTAGTGCATAAATATATACTAGACATATTTGTATAATTGATATTTAAATCCGATTACGCTTAATTGCGAGTCCAGTGGCGTACCATAAGAGAGGTCTATGTCCAGCAGTGGCCCGAATAGGCTAATGATGATAATTATGACGCTTAATTCAGATGTATGTGCTATATACAGTAAGTTAACATGTGACATGTTGTGTTGTCAGGACGTACAAGAGCGCTCGTCGCCAGGTGTGCGGCGGCGCCACGCGCGGCATACTCGACGGAGACCTCGTCGCGCTCTACAACACCATGCCCAACGCTGACAAACTAGACGTAAGTACACACACTTACATAAACTCACATACACACTCACACGGGGAGACATACCCGCACTCCCACGGACACACATACACACACCGAGACACATACACGCACACACACGGCGACACATACACGCGCACACACGGCGACACATACACGCACACACACACACACACACACGGGGATACATACACGCACACACACGGCATCACATACACGCGCACACAAGGTGACTTATACACGCACTCACACACGGGGACACATACTTGTGTGTGTGCGTGTCCCCGCGTAGTGTGTGAGTGCGTGTGTGCGTGTCCCCGTGTAGTGTGTGAGTGCGTGTGTGCGTGTCCCCGTGTAATGTGTGTGTGTGTGCGTGTCCCCGTGTAGTGTGTGTGTGTGCGTGTCCCCGTGTAGTGTGTGAATGCGTGTGTGCGTGTCCCCGTGTAGTGTGTGAGTGCGTGTGTGCGTGTCCCCGTGTAGTGTGTGTGTGCGTGTCCCCGTGTAGTGTGTGTGTGTGCGTGTCCCCGTGTAGTGTGTGTGTGTGCGTGTCCCCGTGTAGTGTGTGTGTGCGTGTCCCCGTGTAGTGTGTGAGTGCATGTCCCCGTGTAGTGTGTGAGTGCGTGTCCCCGTGTAGTGTGTGTGTGCGTGTCCCCGTGTAATGTGTGAGTGCGTGTCCCCGTGTAATGTGTGAGTGCGTGTGTGCGTGTCCCCGTGTAGTGTGTGAGTGCGTGTCCCCGTGTAGTGTGTGAGTGCGTGTGTGCGTGTCCCCGTGTAGTGTGTGAGTGCGTGTGTGCGTGTCCCCGTGTAGTGTGTGAGTGCGTGTGTGCGTGTCCCCGTGTAGTGTGTGAATGTGTGCGAGCGTGTGAGTGTGTGTTTGCGTGTCCCCGTGTAGTGTGTGAGTACCTGTGTGCGTGTCCCCGTTTAGTGTGTGAGTGCGTGTGTGCGTGTGCCCGTGTAGTGTGTGCGTGTCCCCGTGTAGTGTGTGTGTGCGTGTCCCCGTGTAGTGTGTGAGTGCGTGTGTGCGTGTCCCCGTGTAGTGTGTGAGTGCGTGTGTGCGTGTCCCCGTGTAGTGTGTGAGTGCCTGTGTGTGTATCCCCGTGTAGTGTTTGAGTGTATGTGTGCGAATCCCCGTGTAGTGTGTGAATGTGTGCGAGCGTGTGTGTGTGTTTGCGTGTCCCCGTGTAGTGTGTGAGTACCTGTGTGCGTGTCCCCGTTTAGTGTGTGAGTGCGTGTGTGCGTGTGCCCGTGTAGTGTGTGCGTGTCCCCGTGTAGTGTGTGAATGCGTGTGTGCGTGTAGTGTGTGAGTGCGTGTGTGCGTGTCCCCGTGTAGTGTGTGAGTGCGTGTGTGCGTGTCCCCGTGTAGTGTGTGAGTGCCTGTGTGTGTATCCCCGTGTAGTGTGTGAGTGTATGTGTGCGAATCCCCGTGTAGTGTGTGAATGTGTGCGAGCGTGTGAGTGTGTGTTTGCGTGTCCCCGTGTAGTGTGTGAGTGCGTGTGTGCGTGTCCCCGTGTAGTGTGTGTGTGCGTGTCCCCGTGTAGTGTGTGAGTGCATGTCCCCGTGTAGTGTGTGAGTGCGTGTCCCCGTGTAGTGTGTGTGTGCGTGTCCCCGTGTAATGTGTGAGTGCGTGTGTGCGTGTCCCCGTGTAGTGTGTGAGTGCGTGTGTGCGTGTCCCCGTGTAGTGTGTGAGTGCCTGTGTGTGTATCCTCGTGTAGTGTGTGAGTGTATGTGTGCGAATCCCCGTGTAGTGTGCGTGTGTGCGTGTCCCCGTGTAGTGTGTGAGTGCGTGTGTGCGTGTCCCCGTGTAGTGTGTGAGTGCGTATGTGCGTGTCCCCGTGTAGTGTGTGTGTGTGCGTGTCCCCGTGTAGTGTGTGAGTGCGTGTGTGCGTGTCCCCGTGTAGTGTGTGAGTGCGTGTGTGCGTGTCCCCGTGTAGTGTGTGAGTGCGTGTGTGCGTGTCCCCATGTAGTGTGTGAGTGCGTGTGTGCGTGTCCCCGTGTAGTGTGTGAGTGCGTGTGTGCGTGTCCCCGTGTAGTGTGTGAGTGCCTGTGTGTGTATCCCCGTGTAGTGTGTGAGTGTATGTGTACGAATCCCCGTGTAGTGTGTGAATGTGTGCGAGCGTGTGAGTGTGTGTTTGCGTGTCCCCGTGTAGTGTGTGAGTACCTGTGTGCGTGTCCCCGTTTAGTGTGTGAGTGCGTGTGTGCGTGTGCCCGTGTAGTGTGTGCGTGTCCCCGTGTAGTGTGTGTGTGCGTGTATGCGTTACTCGTGAACGTGCGCATGTACAGTCTATTATAAGAGAGAGTATGTTATATACAACCATAATTTTTGTATTATTTACAGATCGCAAAGAAAATCGGCACGCGAGTTGAAGAGATAATGGCCGATCTGTGCGAGATAGACAGACTGACTGCACACTTCTAATTAAGCTCATTTACTATAGTTTTGTAAATAAAATTAAATATAATGTTATGAATTATGTTGTGGTTTTATGTCCCTCAAAAATAACTGCATATGAAATTAATTGTGTGCCTCGGCGGCGTAGTCGTAGTACGGTACCTTTACAAAGCTAAGGTCTCGGGTTCGAATCCCGGGTCGGGCAAAGTGATATTGGATTTTTATAAATTAGAAAAAAAGAACAACGAGACGGGTTGTACGACAGATAAGAATATGGAATAGACATAGCAAACTATCACTGACGTTTTAAGGCCAGCGCATACCCGGATGCCATGGCAAGGAATTTAATTTTATATAAAAGGATATTCAAATTTGTTAGGAATACGACATAAATATATATGGGTAAAATCTATGCCGTGGCATAGAATGGCATTTCTCGATACAGAGCCATAAATTCAAAACAATGGAACGCCTTTATAAGACAAATATGGAGTCCAAATTTTAACAAGTGTTATTGTCCCCGAGCATATAAACATTGAATGAAAATCACAGCAAATATAGAAAAATTGCCTTTCTAGCTACCCTTTCTAGAACAAGCGTGAATGTACAGCCATGTAATAGGTAATCTAGGTTCCTATAGTGTTTGTAAGCTAAGTGGTGTGTGGTAACGACTGAGACCGATTGCTTCCTAAGGAACTACGCGACGTAACCAAGTAATTACTTTCATACATAGACACTGTTATGCAAAAATGCACCAACTATACTTATATAGGGTAAACACTGCGACCGAAAACGAAGCCAGGTGACTGGTTTAATGACTTAATTCGTAAACACAATGCAAATAAAGATTTCGCATAAAATATGATTTTTTTTGTAGTGTCTTAAATATTTGTCTTCATGTTTGGGTGGTAAAATAATAATGGAAGCCTTTGCGTATCATAATTAAACCGTACAGTCACGAGCATAAATATATTACTATGGGGAGATTTGCAAAAATATCTGTCCCAAGAGCAGTTCAATAATATCTGTCTGCACGTACGCAGCAAAAATATCTGATGTCATCAGGCAGCATAATAAAGTGGCATCAAAATTATGTGATGAAACATGTACATCAAATAATTGTGATAACCTTTCGAAGCAAAAATATATGACGTTACAAGTGGCAAAATGATATGATCACTCATGGAGAGCAAATATATGTATCGTTTTCTATTTCTGTAATTTGTATTGATTCCTCACGAAGAGCATATATACTTCTGTGGTTTTCTAAGGACGTGACCACACCATCTCAAGCGGGATTCCTGGAGTTTATCTGCCACATCGCCGACACCAAGACTGCCGCGGATGTGCTCGTTATGGATTCTGTCCACGCGTAACGTTGCACATCCATCGCAGCATCTTCGTCTCTGCGACGTGGACCTCCTGGACGTGTGGCTTGAGGCCAAGCCACGTCTCAGAGCCATACAGGAGCACTGGCCGTACGATGCTTTAGATGAGGCACTTGAGCCTCATCGGCATCCTGCGGTCGCAGAGTATGCTCCACTCAGACCAAGCAGCAGCTATACGGGCTTTGACGTCAAGGTCTATGTCACCGGACTCATGCAGTACGGACCCAAGATACTTGAACTCTTCCGTCTTCATGGCAAGTTCGTTCCCTATCTCGATGCTTTGGGGGTCCGTACTCCCAAAAGCCATGTACTTGATCTTCGCCACATTTAACTTCAGACCAACGCTCTCAAACGTCTCCTTCCACCAAATAACCTTGTGCTCCAAAAGTCGCCAGTCCTATCTCCACCAGTGCGATGTCATCGGCATACGTCAACAACCAGAGCGCAGGGACCTGGATGTGAGACGTAATAGCGTCGAGCACAACACTGAAGAGGAATGGACTCAGCGCCGAGCCTTTGTGCACACCAACATCAATCTATGTCTGTCCGGTCCGAAAACATAGGCTATATTTCCTCACGAAAAATAGTAGCGTTACCCAAATATGCGGCGGGCGTACTGGGGCGCCTGCTGCCCAACACTGATGGTCCTGGCATCCCTTGCCGAAACCTGTATGCTGGAGTCGTGCGGTCCATGGCCCTCTACGGAAGTCCCGTTTGGGCCGAGTCTCTGAGCGCTCGTTGCATGGGCCTGCTGCACCACCCGCAGCGCATGGTGGCGCAGCGAATCGTCAGGAGTTACCGCACCGTATCGCACGAGGCGGCCTGCGTTCTAGCGGGAACTCTACCCTGGGATCTTGACGCTAAAACCCTCTCGTCTGTCTTCTTTGGACGAGAGGAGGGGTCCCAGCGCGGGCAGAGACTGGTGTCCCGAGAGGTCGAGGCAATGTTGGCCTCCCTACGCAGGACCGCCGTGGAGGAGTGGCGTTCCAGGTTGGAGACCCCAAGTACTGGCACGAGGACCGTCGCGGCAGTGCGACCTGTCCTCCAACAGTGGCTGGAGAGGCGCCACGGTGCGCCGATATTCCGGTTGACGCAGGTGCTCACCGGGCACGGCTGCTTCGGTGCGTACCTGTGTCGCGTAGCCGGAGCTGAGGAGTCCGCCGTGTGCCACCACTGTGGCAACTGCCGCGAGGACACGGCCCAGCACACACTGGAGGAGTGCCCAGTCTGGGACGAGGGCAGCAACGCGTACGTAAATCGGGGCGCTTTTCGTCCGATGCTGCCACAATGCATGTGACGGTCTTCGAGGGGTTTTCAGTCAGTACGCTAATTACGAAGAAGAAATTGTAGGGATGTCAGATATTATTGCCATCTAGTTGATGTCACATATTTATGCTTTTCGTGAGGAATCAATGCAAATTACAGAAATAGAAAACGATACATATATTTGCTTTCCACAAGGGATTAGAACATTTTGCCATCTAGTTGATATCACAAATTTATGCTCTTTGTGAGGAATCAATGCAAATGACAGAAATAGAAAACGATACATATATTTGCTTTCCACAAGGGATCAGAACATTTTGCCACCTAGTTGGAGTCACATATTTATGCTCTTTGTGGGGAATCAATGCAAATTACAGAAATAGAAAACGATACATATATTTGCTTTCCACAAGGGATCAGAACATTTTGCCACCTAGTTGATGTCACATATTTATGCTTTTCGTGAGGAATCAATGCAAATTACAGAAATAGAAAACGATACATATATTTGCTTTCCACAAGGGATCAGAACATTTTGCCACCTAGTTGATGTCACATATTTATGCTTTTCGTGAGGAATCAATGCAAATTACAGAAATAGAAAACGATACATATATTTGCTTTCCACAAGGGATCAGAACATTTTGCCACCTAGTTGTTGTCACATATTTATGCTCTTTGTGGGGAATCAATGCAAATTACAGAAATAGAAAACGATACAAATATTTGCTTTCCACAAGGGATCAGAACATTTTGCCACCTAGTTGGAGTCACATATTTATGCTCTTTGTGGGGAATCAATGCAAATTACAGAAATAGAAAACGATACATATATTTGCTTTCCACAAGGGATCAGAACATTTTGCCACCTAGTTGATGTCACATATTTATGCTTTTCGTGAGGAATCAATGCAAATTACAGAAATAGAAAACGATACATATATTTGCTTTCCACAAGGGATCAGAACATTTTGCCACCTAGTTGATGTCACATATTTATGCTCTTTGTGGGGAATCAATGCAAATTACAGAAATAGAAAACGATACATATATTTGCTTTCCACAAGGGATCAGAACATTTTGCCACCTAGTTGATGTCACAAATTTATGCTCTTTGTGAGGAATCAATGCAAATTACAGAAAAAGAAAACGATGCATTTATTTGCTTTCCACAAGGGATGAGAACATTTTGCCACCTAGTTGGTGTCACATATTTATGCTCTTTGTGGGGAATCAATGCAAATTACAGAAATAGAAAACGATACATATATTTGCTTTCCACAAGGGATCAGAACATTTTGCCACCTACTTGATGTCACATATTTATGCTTTTCGCGAAGAATCATTGCAAATTACATAAATAGAAAACGATACATATATTTGCTCTTCATGAGTGATCATATCATTTTGCCACTTGTAACGTCATATATTTTTGCTTCGAAAGGTTATCACAATTATTTGATGTACATGTTTCATCACATAAGTTTGATGCCACTTTATTATGCTGCCTGATGACATCAGATATTTTTGCTGCGTACGTACAGACAGATATTATTGAACTGTTCTTGGGACAGATATTTTTGCCAATCTCCCCATAGTAATATATTTATGCTCGTGACTGTACCGTATTCATTCATTATTTAGTACCGCATTTAAAAAGAAAAGGACGTAAACTGTTATTTTAGGAAAATTACCACCCAAATAGGATTATAGAACAAATAGTAGATTTTTTTTTAAACTACCACCTCGCTTTGTTTTCGGTCGCAGACTGGTTATGCCCTGTTTAATCACGTGATGGCAGTGATATTATGCACCTGATGAATAGTTAAATGCCGTCCAATCTCCAAATAGAGTATCGATTGGCAGCAGAAACTTACATCGATATACTAACGCCTTTTTCCCGGAATGGGCAGGCAGTAGCTACTAGACTAGGGCACCGAATGGTTTGGTTACATTGACGTAAATTATCAAATTTTATAAATCATTGGTTCTGTGTTTCATAAACACCTTTTGTTACTAACATAAATAGAGTTTTGGTTGTTTTTGCTAAGTATAACTTTTTTGCTAATTACATTTTGAGTTGCACATTTTGCATGACTACCTAGTTATCTAAGTACTGTTGCATTTATTGCTTTATTTTCAAAGTTATATTGCAAACTATGTTATTATATTATCATTATAATTGAGAAAGTATGTTAGTCGGTCTGTCTTTCATTTTGCACCAACGAGTAGACGTATGTAAATTTTAGATAGAAATAGCATGATTTGGTAAGTTATATGGCGTGATTTGAATTCTAAAATATGATATAAAGATCCGATTAAAGAGCTGAGGCAAAGAAATAATTGTAAGGAAATCAACATACCTGGTAATCTTTCCAATGAGGTTGTGAAGTTCACCAAGTATTGTATGATGCCAGAGTGATAATAGGCGTACAAGTTCTTTCACCGTCGAATTAGGTCATGCTCAGCAATAGAAAGTATGAGACCTGAAAAGAAATAAGAAGTAGATACTAAATGTATTGCCTGTTTAAAGATAAATTGTAGTTGATTTTAGGCGCACCGCCATTGACGTAAATACACAACAGGGCATATCAATCTATGGTATATCAAGATTGCTACCACAGGCCAATAAGGAAACTGCTACTGAAAAGTGACAACATTTGGGGGTGGTAGTTTTAGTGACTTCAGACACAATGCAATTAAAAATGTAGAAAAAGCGACGATATTTTTTTGTTGTATTTTCCATTCGTGGTATTTAGGTGGTAATTGTATAAATCAATGCGCACCACATATCAAAGCCGACGCGTCGGTTGCTCGCGAGGCGCTGAAAACCCAGGGACTTAAAAGAAAATATTTACATATGTCGGCAACAAGCGCCCGCACTTGCTGCCCGCCGACATGTCGGCGACGCAAGTGCTCAGCTCAGTTGCCCGGCAACATTCAACAACGCCACAAGAAAGGCGCCAACTAGCCCGACGGTAAAAGGTTCGCAACATATTATGTGAATATGTATCGGTTATGGTGTGTGGTAAAAAAATGGAACCCAATGTTTCAGTTCTAAATAAGTCACCTATATCTTTTTATAAGTGGCAAATACTCGACATTATTTCCAAAGCGTAACAAAACAGCTAAACGTAATTTAATTGTGTCCATTTAACGGGATGATGTAACAAACATTTTTCTAGATTTTATATAATAGGCTTTCGCAAATTGTTTTTCAATAGATTTTTAAGTGAAGTTGACAATGTTAACTACAGCAAAACGCGACGACTGGGGCACAGAAAACCGACGCGAAGGAACAGCTTTGAACCAAATTCGGCCACTATTAATCAAATAAATTAGTAAACTATACACTAAATATTGAGTTTCAATTAAAATAGATTAATATGTTGTGTCCCGGTTTGAAGGATATTCCAGCCAGAGTAACTACTGAACTTGAGACTTATGGTTTGGTTTTGCTATTGTCCATGAGCAATCTTATCGCTTACCATCAGGCGTGTCATGTTCGTCTCAACATTATTAGCAATAAAAAAACATGGAATATGATTATAGTTTTTCAAACTATCCAGGCGGATGCTAACATCCGTCTCATAAGGAAGTTTCAAACGTTTAAATAGCCTACACATTGTGTTCCTTCAGTGATGATGAGGGAAGCGGGGTCCAACAGCGGCTGATGCAATGTGTAGCTACACGTAACACTTAATCACAACAGCTTTTACCGGAAGCAGTGTTACTAGATGTATATATTATAGGACATTGAGAGAAAGAACTAGACATGCAACAGACCAACCTTGATATAATAAAAAGTTTAATTATTATCTGTTTGTCGCAGTTGGTTCAGAAGTCGAATGTAAAATTAGAGGCCACGGGAGCAATGACCGCAACGAGATAAATATACCTATGTAAGGCCTTATTCATAAACAGTTTTAAAACCTATTTTACTTATCATATGTTTTGTCTTCTTCGCTCAAACTGAATACAAAAGCGGTTCGAAAGAGACCAAAACATTCCATAAACTAAAATAGGTACGTTGAAGTGTCCTCAAGTTTTACTGGCAAATAATTAGCAGTTTCAAGCCTATGGGTATAAATCAATACATATATACCTAATTTGGGTATAGATTAATACACTTTGTTCTGACCTTGCTTTAAGACAACAGATACGAAAAATTTGGTTTCACAATACCTAGAGCCGTAATAACTATTAATGATGGGTCACAAAAACGCATACCTCAGAGCAGAGATCGAACCCGCAGCCTCTTGTTTCATAGCCGGCTTCTAACCAACAGAGTCAAGAGGCTATATAAAGTTTATTTACGAAACATCTAGTTTCTGACAATGCAACAACATAAAGCAATTTATGGTACTTTAATCGTGTCTATTGTTAGCCTAGGTCATTATTCAGACAATGCGCTTCAATCAAGAATGGCTATTGCAGTTTTCGCGAAACAATTATAGTCCAACTTCAAAGTGCGTGCTAGCCTGATGGTAAACTGACCAGACGCGACTGCCAAAATGTTCACGTTGTTAGCGGGTTCGAATCCCAGGGCCATTGAGATAATATACTGGAGGGGACACTGCAAACAAAATGTTTGTCACAAAATGAAGGGTACATTCTATTTCTGTCTTTGTCACGCCTACGAAGTAACATATCTTCCATCTCGTTTCAATGTGTACCCTTGTGCACGCACCATACGCACAGATTTTGTTCCCGATGTCCGCTCTAGTATAATACCTCAATGCCCAGGGCAAACTTCTGACTTTTCGGAGTCATGCTTATACTTTTTTTACACAAAAAAATGCGTTTCATTGAGGCACAACAATCTGCGCACATATACTCAGTTTCTTAGTAAAATGGGCATTCTTCTTTGGTATGGAGTTAGCTGACACCCTGGACTAACACATAGCCTACTTTTTATCCCGAAAATAAGACTGTTTCTGTGGGATTTGAAAGGAATTGAATTATATTCGATACTCTAATAAAGGAATGAGATGGGAAGTTGAAGTATTATAGTAACGTTGAGTTTAAATTTTCAAAACAGACATAAAATAGTACAGTCAGCAACATAAGTCGCTACACAGTCACGAGATTTGGAATGGTCTTATCATCCAAAATAATAATTATTTTCAATGTCGTATGGTGCTTCTCGGCATAGATGAGTTTACTTAGTTATATTTTACGACTACAGAGTAGTACGTACAAATTTTAATTCATAAAATGGTTATCAAAAATGTGAAGTGTTCAGCGACTTATGTTGCTGACTGTACCTATGTGTCTAAAGTGGACTGGACTCTGGATTCAAAAAGTATCAGCACTCGAACAAAGCCGGGCAGGACTGCAAGTAAAAAATAGTTGAAATTAACGTAGAAGATGTTTCCATTATTTGTTTTCTCTTCACGTCATGTGCAAGATATTTTTGACTCAATAATGGCCAAATTGCCGCCAACTTTAATTTACCTGAGTCCGTCAGTCACGCTTGACAATCAGGCTGACAGTTGAACTCATTTTCAGACTTGTTTTGTTTTGTTTACGGGTTTATTGAACACGCAGTCGCTATTATGTCTCTTATGTAATGTTTTTTGAGCTGCGGTATAAAACTATATTTACTTAAAAGGAGAATAGCTTATTTATATGTACTATGAAAATAATTATCAGCCTTAGGTGAGAGCCTTTAGTGACTGGATAGTTGGAAAACCAGATGTAAATGGAAAAGTATGTGGGCTTGTGTCTTGTGCCAATATTGTAAGGAGTTTGAATGAAAGTCAGCGCATGGCGTAGGAAATACGAAATCAGGGGTATTTGATATTGAGGAATGGACAATCAACGAAATAAGAAAGGAAGGCTATCAAGGGGCTTATGTAAGAAATAAATATAAAATTAATACACCCAGCAGTAGTCTGTGTACATACATATATTATGTTTGATGTATTTATTTATCACTCAATAGTCGATGGAGCGATTGGAGCCGCTCTTGACTGAGTGACTTCAATGAATGATGAGTTTGTAGCAATGTTACCTCATAACTATTCAATTAATATTCAATGCAATATATCAACGCATTAACTGAATTTAACCGACATAACAAAAAGAAAGAGGTTCTCAATTCGTCTGAATCTTTTCTTTTATAAAGGAAGAAAAGTTTTACTTACAGGGTATATCCAGACTACGACCAAAATCGAAACCGGGTGGTAGTTTTATTGATTTGAAACACAATGCAATTAAAAATTTATGACGATATTTTTTCGTCTGTGTTTTTTTAGTATCCTCGTGTTTTCGTGGTAAATATGTATAGTTCTTTCCTGAAATAATAATGTGTGAATTTTTCATTCATTGAAAAATAGTATTTTGCTCTGCTTAAGTGCGTGGTAGCCTATTGGTAAACCGACTAGACGCGACTGCCAACATGTTCACGGTGGTCGCGGGTTCGAATCCCAGGGCACACCTCTGACTTTTCGGAGTCATGTGTGTATTGATAGTCAATCACCCCGCACTAAAACGGTGAAGGAAAACATCGTGAGGAAACCTGCATACCATAGCCAATTTATAAAAAAATCTATGGTATGTAAGTCCGCCAACTCGCAATAGGCCAGCGTGGTGGACTATATGGCCTAACCACTCTCAATCGTACTGTCGATTGTAGAGGAGGCCCGTGCCCTGCAGTGGGACGTATATGGGCTGATACAGATTTTGCTCTGAACAACCTAGAAATATGTGAAGTAAATCAACAACTAGACTTTGTAAAAGTAAATTACAATCTACTATTACTTTTACTCGACGGACACGTTATTAAAACCGATACTATCTATTAAACGTAACAATGGGTCGCGAAACAAAATAAACACCCGGAACTGGGGATACTCTATAAAAACGATACGAACTTCGAATGCTCGGACGCCGTACGTAAAACTTCACTAATGTGCCTATAGTAGTCATTTGGTGCTCAAAAAGGGAGCTACCTGGAAAGTTTTGTGGATTAAGCCTACTGGGGATACCACAAAAAAAAAAACGTGCCACTCTACCTCATGGTGGTGTGGAAATGAGTTATTTGGCCAAAACGCGTGTTGGAGTGGACTTTGCGGCGCTCGTACGCTAAAACTATTGATTTTACAAGAAAAAATGGTTACTATATAAAATGTAGGAAATTTTCTCTAGTTTAATTTATTATGTAACTATTTTCATCGCAAAATGAGTTGGAAAGGTGTTATTGTCAAAAAACTGTTTTTGGGCGCCATTTTTCAATATGGCGGCGCGAGCGGCAAAATACGAGGTGGCAAAGTGAAAATTCGAAAAGAGCACGTCGAAATTTATTAAGTCACCAATTTTCAAAACTCCCGGAAAACTTTGCAGGTAGATCTACCAAATTTTAGATTCCTCTATCGTACGTCGCAACCATAGTTTCTTTATTATGCAAAGTTAATTATAATAGAGAATAGTATTGATATTTAGAAGTGGAAATCTTATATCTTAATCGGGGCGTCGAACATCCGAACATTCGAAGTTCGTATCGTTTTTATAGAGTAGCCCCCCCTGGAACGAATCAATTGAACACAACTTACAAAGAAGGAAAACGATATTAGTCTCTCTTAAAAATAAAAGACTGCCTCGATGGCGTAGTTGTATGGTTCGATTACAACGTTAAGGTCCCGGGATCGATTCCGGGGTTGACGAAAGTGATATTGGATTTTTGTATTCTTTGTCAGCACGGAATCAGTTTGTGCACGAAATGAGGACACGCAAGGCGATAGTTGATAGAAATTAGATTTGTTTTTCCAATCCAATCCATCAGCCAGAACAAGTCCACTGCTGAACATAGGCCTCCCCCAATGATTTCCACAGTGACCTGTTAGTCTTTATTTGTTTTTACTTATATCCATTAAGTATTAACTCTTAAGCAACTTGTGTAATTTTCTGTGACGGGCGATATAATTGAAATAGCGAAAAATCGATATGAAATTAAAAAGAATGAGCGCGCAGTGATAAATCCTATAATATTTTGGACTATATTGAGCTTATTATGTTAATTATTATCACTTTGTCATGTAACAAGTTTAAATAATCCAATATCGAGTCTTATGAACATACATACGTACATAACTCATGCTTTTTTTCCAGAAGGGGTAGGCAGAGATGCTCCCATGACCTACGTTTGCCTTGTGTGTTCCTTCCCCCATGATAGGGGGCGAGCCTTTTCCCATCATCATCATCATCATATCAGCCACAGGAAGTCCACTGCTGAACATAGGCCTCTCCCAAGGATCTCCACAATGACCTGTTGGAAGCGGCCTGCATCCAGCGACTTCCTGCAACCTTAGCCAGATCGTCCGTCCACCTTGCAGGCGGTCGTCCGACATTTCGCTTGCCTGTACGCGGCCTCCACTCTAGAACCATTCGGCCCCAACGGCCATCGGTTCTACGAGCTATGTGCCCGGCCCACTGCCACTTCAACTTGTCAATTCTATATCGGACATCCTATATCTTTTCCCATATCGGACAAAAATTCCTGACTCCAGGCTAATATCAAATATTTAAATAGTAAAACCCAATATCACTTTGCTCGAGCCGGGATTCTAAGTAATGCAGTCAGAAATTGAGTAAATATCTTCATATTGCTAGTAAATAAAATAAACTGAATAATCAGCATACTTTAAAACAATATAAAACGCATTGCTCTATTAATTAGGTGGCACAGAATCTATTATGTAAAACCGATCTCGTTCATGAAGCAATATTGAAGAAGATTATAATTAGCCGTGAAATATTTTGCGTGACTGTGCCAAGTTGCGAAACAATGGGAATAGTGAAAATAGTTACTATCTGACATTATTATAAGCCTAAATAGGGTTTCTTTATTGCATTGAGCATGCCATTAACCTGATGGTAAGCGATGCGACCGCTCATGAACAGTAGCAAAACCAAACAACACCTTGATTACAAAGCAATGCTTGGCCTTCCACTGTGCTCGCCATCCTGAGACTTAAAGATGTTAAGTCTCAATATGTCCAGTAGTTACTCTGGTTACAATGTCCTTCAATTCGAAACACAACAGTGCATTTACTCTCTCTGTCTATCCCTTCTGAGAGAAAGGCGTGAGTTTATGTATGTATGTAAATAATTGTATGTGCATTGTCCTATTATGTATTACATTATTTGCTTAAATCTATTTTTCTATTACATTTACTGACATCAATGTGAGTCAAGCGTCGATCATTGCCCCAGTAAAAACGGTACGTATCAGTTTTTCGTTTTATTTTCCAAGTTGGTGACATAACCGCCCGAAATATCTTGAGATCTTACAGCTCACATTTTACAAGAAACCGCAGTTCGAGTTGTATTGGACGGTGCATAGAGCGCAAATTAACAAAAAAACCTAGTATGCAAGTAATTTTGTGTCATGGTTCTGCGTTTACAAGTGGCAGTGTCGATACAGCTAGTTTTACAGAATGAATACGTCGTGTTGGTAGGAAAAAGTAAAGTAACAACAACTTTGCAGTCCCATTTTATTGACATAAAGTTACACATTTTTACTGGTGGTAGGTTCTTTTTATTTCTCCCGCTGTCCCGTTTTATTTGCCTACTATACTTTGACAGTTTTACTGGTGGTAGGTCCTTTATATTTCTCCTGCCAAACAACAGTGTAAATGCATTGTTGTGTTCTGGTTTTGAGGATATTGTGGCCTGAGTAACTGTTGGACTTATTGAGACTTGACATTTTATGTATCAGGATGGCGAGCGCCGTTTAATGCCAAACTGTTCCGTTCTGTATCAGCTCATATACGTCCCACTGCAGGGTACGGGCCTCCTCTACAATCGACAGTACGATTGAGAGTGGTTAGGCCATATAGTCCACCACGCTGGCCTAGTGCGGGTTGGCCATGCCAAACATTGCTTCGTAATTCCAGGGGTTGTTTGCTTTTGTTACTTTTCATGAGCGGTCGTGTCGCTTATCATCAGGTGTACCTACTAACGGCCTCTTGCCATTCAGCAATAAAAAATACAGACTCTACAAAATGATAAGAGATCACATCATGGTGGAAGTCTACTCCAAGTATATTTAAAAGTACCCGTGAGAGACAATTTTCTGGAAACATCGTGTTGATATTTCTTTCACGCATGATGGTTGCCTATTTTGTATGGTGTATACAATTTAAGGAAAATCATGAATTTTGTCTTAAATTTGCTTTAGGTTTTGTGACCGAAGATCATCAAAATTTGTAATTGATACCACATTGAATGCACGTTATTAAAATCTTATAAAATTAGTTATAGTTACTGGGTTAATTATACTTACTAGGTTATCTACTAAACAAATTAAATCCCTCCAACAGAACACACCATTTTAAACTCTTAGAACAATATATCAGTAGGTACTCACGGAACGGACGCCCGCCTACAAGGTGGACGGAAGACCTGGTTAAGGTTGCAGGAAGTCGCTGGATGCAGGCCACTTCCAACAGGTCGTTGTGGAGATCCTTGATAGAAGCCAGTAGAATTCAGTAGTGGACATCCTGTGGTTGAAAAGAGAGAGAGAAAATGAGAGGTATTGACCTTGTATCAAAAACCACGAGGAACTTTTTGACTTTAATGCTGCTTGCTACTGCTATCGATGGGTGAGAATCCATTGTAAAGTTCCACAAAGTATGTCACCATTCACTATTTACCTTCTCTGGATCCCATCTTTCTACATACAATGTAATCTGTGGTATGAGGTATCCCACTGAGGCATGTACTTTATCATACCACTGTAGAAATAAAACTGATGCTTGTCTTTGATAGGAGGCTTTTTTCACTACTGCTCGAAACTGAAGTATTTTTCGGATTTTTAGGAGGGTAATTGAATTAGATACAGCGCATCTACCTTTATTTAGCATGTGGCGGAATTAGGAACTACAAATAAAAGTAACACAAGATATTTGTTTATTGTTTGACATTTAGGTAATGCTTTTGTAGGATAAAAAGCGAGCGTTTAAACTTGTAACTTATAGTTTAAAAATATCCAAAATAATACAATGTGAAGTGAGAAAATATACTTATCTTAATACTTTGCACAACAGCACTTTTGGCAATAGAAGATCCTAATGTTCTTAGACGATATATAACTTTGCTTCTATCGACTGGATGGTCCTCTAGCCTAGACTAAGGAACCCAAAAAGCGCGTCAAATCCGCTTCCACCTACTTCCGAGAGCCCGTCACTTTACTATAAAACATCGGACATTCTAATTGTGTCATCACAACCCGCTTTACAACCGGACGGACCGCATCAAAATGTGTTCAGCAATTTTATACGTTAGTTCATTTTATCATATTGTATTATGTGCTTGTGAATATGTGAAAAATCGTGTTTGTGGTTTTAAAAGTATTTAAAAACGTATAACGGCTATAAAACAGGGGAAACAATTAATTTATTTTACATTCATTACGCTATTTACTTCAATTAAATACGTTACATTGAGATTGAAGTAAATTATTTGAATTTAATTTGTGAGTGTTAGTTCACAAACATAAATACAGATGGCGCTAAATGAAATTAAAGTGATGCTGTGTTAACATTTTAAATTAATTCACAACTTATGTGATAGATGTCGCTTCACACATAATTTGGATGAAAAAAAAATACCAAGTGAATTTAGGATACAAATTCTAATCCGATTAATGTTGTTTATAGACTTTATCATTTCATCATGTTTAGTTTTGTTTATTTATTTACAAACCAAGTTAAATTTTGCTTTTAATAATTATGTAATATACTAACGTTATGTGAATCTAAGCTTATGTTTTCAGTCATACATTACTCCACTATGAAAATTAAACCCAGTAACTCTTCAAACCACATACAAAATAATGATAATTAAACTAATGATTTTACTAATGCACTTACTACATCAATCATAATTCTTAAACAATTTAGCCATTGCATGCTTGGAAGCAAAAATATAGGCTAAAATCCAATTATTATTATTAGAAATTGCCATAGAGCGATAATTTCCCATTCCCATTTGTTTTAATTGTTAATATATAGAAGTTTAAGTTTGTGAGTCATAAAGATTTATATAAATATTTTCCTCAGATTACTAGTGCTTGCCTGGTAGCGTCAGCTCTAGGCAACCAAGAACAATGGACTCCATACAACATTCCGCAAGGACTGCAAGGGTTTCTACCACAACAAGACCAACAAGTGAGTACTTACATACTGGTTGATGAGCGCAAGGTTCAGGGTTCGAATCCCAAGTTCTGCGAATTGTAAAAAAAATTGCTCGAGTTTGTTCTACTACACTAAATATTTTGAGACATGATTATATAAATAAAAACAATTTGAGGCTTAGATTCAAGTACCAATTATGAACATTTAATTCATAATATTTTAGAAAGGTTACTTTTGTTTATATACGACCAATTATGTAACATGAATTTATATTACAAAACAAAACATGCAAATCATACTTCTCCATGAAAATCTCATAACAAGATTACAGCAAATACCTACCTAATATAAAAAAAAGACGGGTTGCACTCCGGGAGTGCCGGCAGAAGTGAAAACTTGATTATTAACGTTGAGCATGTTTGATATTTTGGAATGGTTAGGGAATTATTTTGCATCAATTGCTTTATCAGTATAAAAGTACTATCATTTATGTGGTAGAATACAATATTCATTTATTGCGCTATCGTACACAAACATGACAATTTATATTACATTAAAAATTTAACACTTTAAAACTATTACAATTATTTTACGTTAAAAAGTTTATCTCTCCGAAAAATCAACTTTCATCCATAATTTCAACGACTTTTTCACCATCATCATTACCAGAACTATCATCGCCAATCTCTAAAACTGATACGATAGGTTTATGGTAGCTGAAGTAAGAAACGAACAGTTTTGATTCGAACCTATTTAAATGTCTAATAAAGACCGCATCAATAGTAGTTTTGTATTTCGTTGTGCTAAGATTGCGATCATTCGACATAGTTAAACCAAATTCATTATTTAAAAATTCAATTAATAGTTGATTTTTATCGTCTGAGAAGTTTATGTTGAAATCTCCACTCAAAATCATTGGCAATTCATCAAAGCTTTATAAACTGACAGCTAACTGACAGCTGTCTACTCTCCATCCGTCTTACGCTTTTCGTCTTACGATCAGGTCACGTGTCCTGACGCGAGTTTAAGATTTTATACCCATTACAGAAAAAGTGCTCAACGCCGCTAAAGAAGTTTTCACTTCAAAAAGATGAAAGTTTTGTGTAAACATTAGTTGCATTATTATTTAAAACAATGCATTTTGAAAGGCCTTTAAAGGACGATAAGAAAATATTTTCATCTAATTTAAAACTCACGAATAGTTTTGTCCCTTCCGTCCTAGGCTTTGAACCTTGGACCTCAGAACACAGCCCATACACCGGAACTAGGCCATAAGAACATTATATTATAATACCGCCTTATTAATATAATTCAGACGTCGTATTTCTTTCAATGTACTTTCAATCAAATCCCTAATAGGTGCTCCTTTCAGTAACACATAATACGGATCCATGTTATACTTTCATGTTTTCATATATGAAAACGTAAGATTTAGCGAGTAACAGGCAGTGTTTGAAAATAGGTTTTTTGTTAAATAGCTGTGTATTTTATTATTGCAATGAATGGCGAGCCGAGCATGCCGTTCGCCTGATGGTAAGCCATACGACCGCTCAAAAACAGTAGCAAAACCAAAGACCTTTAATTAAAAAGCAATGCCTGGTATTCCACTGCACTCGTAATCCTGAGATATAAGATGTTAATTCTCTCATTATATCTAGTAATTACTCTGTTTACAATGTCCTTTAAACGGAAACACAACTGTGCATTTAGACTGCTGTTTAGCTGAAGGAATAGACATTGCGGTGGCTTGGTAATAGGCGACTTCCAGTCAGTAGGACTCTGGCTACAATGCCCTTTTTATATTATCTTCTTTACATTTGCAAAGTATGAAGGCATATTCCTACAGTTTTACGTACGAAGTTCGAACATACGTCGTCTTGTCGTAGTAGAGTAACCCCCCAGGCCACTCTTATATTACTACATAATATAAAACAAAGTCGCTTTCTCTGTCCCTATATCCCTTTGTATGCGTAAATCTTTAAAATTACGCAACGGATTTTGATGCGGTTTTTTTAAACAGACAGAGTGATTCAAGAGGAAGGTTTATGTGTATAATACGTGCATATTACTGTAGAGAAATCTATATGCACACTGGCGAAGCTGGGCCGGGCCGCTTGTTACTACATAGTATAAAACAAAGTCGCTTTCTCTGTCCCTATGTCCCTTTGTATGCTTAAATCTTTAAAACTACGCAACGGATTTTGATGCGGTTTTTTTAAACAGACAGAGTGATTCAAGAGGAAGGTTTATGTGTATAATACGTGCATATTACTGTAGAGAAATCTATATGCACCCGGGCGAAGCTGGGCCAGGCCGCTATTATTTATAAACTAAAACACAAAATGAATTGCATTTAATTAAGAATCGAGCACAACGCTTTAATGTTCAAAGTCGAAATTTACCTATAAAACGATGTAAAGAAATAGTTTCTGCCTCGGTGCCTCGGTCGCGCAGTTGTATTATGATATGATTGCAAATATAAGGTCTCGGGTTCGACTCCCAGGTTGGACAAAGTGATATTGGATTTTTCTATTCATTATCAGCCTGGAGGATTTCGTGCCCGATGTGGCGATAGGTTCGCCCCCTATCACATCGTGGGACGGAACATACATGGCAAAACCTGTGTGTCTTGGAAGACTCTCTGCTTATCCCTTTTGGGAAAAAAGTGTGACTTTATTTATATCATAAACAGTTTCACAAAGATATTACGTAAAAAGCCCAAACATTCGCACGCAGCATATATGAAATGTAAAAGAAATACGTAGGTTATTTTATGAATGGTCTTTGAAATAAAGGCCGCAGAATATTCAGGCTTTTGGTTCCGTGAATCCTTTCGCGGGTGAAATTTGCACGACAATAGAATATAGCAACAAGCATGGCTATTGTTGGCCAAGGGTTTTTGTGCCCTTGTATCACGCGAGCTTTAATGGCTGGCAAAGTGGTATTTGCTGGGTTTATAGATAAATATTGTATTTTTACTGACAATCACTATATTGCACTAGAAAGTATGGATAGAGGATTATGCCCGGCCATTAGTGTTATGCCGGATTAGGCCCGATTTTAAAATCGACAATATTTTGTGGCATTAATAAAATATTCGTGAAAAATACATAGTGGTATTTATACAATTTTCATCGAAGCTTAGTGAAAACAATTTAATAATATGATATGGTAACTAACACGTTTTTATAACATGACGAAATTTATAGAATTTGCCTAGTAATATGATCGAAGTCGGATAAAAAAATGACACTTTTTTCCAAAGGGTTCAAATTTCTTTTCGATAACAGTGCTACGATATTTCTCTATTAATAAATAGTAATTTGCGAGCGTAACAGTTTCTAGAAAATTATACGATTATTGATACGATGATTGATATACATTGGTATTACAAATTTCACTAAATTTGTAATACCAATGTATACTTACACTACTTTGGAATATTCAGAACAGCCCAATGTGATTAAAATTTAAATATAATCCATTCAAAATTCGAAAAGTTTTTATAAAAATATTAATCTTCACTAAACAAGTAAAGTTTTACAAAATAATTTGCATTTTATAATACTCAATGTCGGTTTTCGGTATTTAACCCTGAGCTTAATTATTGCTCCGACAGACAGAGATCGTTCTGTCTAGACTTTATGATTCCATTAATGGGATTATTGCTTCGTAATTACAAAAGTTCTCAATGTTAGTGGTGAAATGGCGCAGTGGATGTGAGCTCAGGAGCGAGTGTTGTGAGAGCACGTACAGGGAGCGTAGTGTGTGACGCGCGGGCCGGTGGAGCGACGAGCTGAAGGTAGTGGATGAGAGCTCAGGAGCGAGTGTTGTGAGAGCACGTACAGGGAGCGTAGTGTGTGACGCGCGGGCCGCTGGAGCGACGAGCTGAAGGTAGTGGATGAGAGCTCAGGAGCGAGTGTTGTGAGAGCACGTACAGGGAGCGTAGTGTGTGACGCGCGGGCCGATGGAGCGACGAGCTGAAGGTAGTGGATGAGAGCTCAGGAGCGAGTGTTGTGAGAGCACGTACAGGGAGCGTAGTGTGTGACGCGCGGGCCGATGGAGCGACGAGCTGAAGGTAGTGGATGAGAGCTCAGGAGCGAGTGTTGTGAGAGCACGTACAGGGAGCGTAGTGTGTGACGCGCGGGCCGGTGGAGCGACGAGCTGAAGGTAGTGGATGAGAGCTCAGGAGCGAGTGTTGTGAGAGCACGTACAGGGAGCGTAGTGAGTAGTGAGTGGCGCGGGACGGCGCGATGGAGTGACGTGCAAAAAAAATAGTCAAATGGTTTTGCACAGACATAAAGGGACTCCTAAACACTAAAATTGTAATGTGTTTCTGTGCCAAAGGAAAATATAAAACATTATAAAACAAGCTTACGAGTTGTGCGTCGTATATTGAAGTTTTTATTGTGCCTAAAGTAATTCTGCTTAGAATATATATCGTATGTATAATTTACAAACGCGCAATTTAGCGGATTGTTTCAGCACTTAAACTTGTATATAAATTAAATTAATTATTTATAATTGCGTAGAAATCAATTATATCAAGCAAAGTTTTATAGGAAAATGGGAATAGTTTAAGTTAAATCACGGACATCTTGGGACAAATGTGACCTGATTGTGTCTTATTACAATAACTTATTTTATTACCAAGCTTAAGCTGCCGTAAGCCTATAGTACTTATCTTAAACCTGGAGTGAAAGTGGTAATAAGTACGGCGCGTATCATAAAAATAACATAAAACATTATAGTTTTTCGTCCCTATTCAATCTATAAAAGTAATACATACAGTCTTCAACTACCAATGGTCATAACGTAGATTTTACAGTTCGAATATTTCGTAATATATAAAAAAAAAAAGAAAAAACAACGTCAAGCGTGAGTCGGGCTATTGTATCGACTCGTGCTTGACCATTTTTTGTGAACTTTCAATGCGGTGCGTGTGACGTAATGAAATAATGTTATGTAATGCAAGTACAATATAATATTTTACAGTTTTTGTCGCAATCGTCACGGCTATTTAGCTAAGTCGGGTAAAATTACACCGGTTGATTTTTAAATTGCTTTTGAACTGAGCATCGAGTTCCAAATTCAATTTCTAAATTGATAGCTTCCGTCGTATAGACTATAGATTGTCTATGATCTTTTGGCGCAGGAAAGTGTTGTCATAAAGCTGTTGGCTTTTGCATTACATTTACATTTTTAATATTTTTATTAAGAACAGTTTTTTCTGTTTTCACATTTTATTGTATTGGACATGTTAATACTATTCAATAATCAGTATAAATACTTGTTGTTTATATTATGAAAACAATGCTCAAAAAATGCGCTGATTATAAGATACTATCTAAATTTTAATGTTATTTCAACTTTCGCTACACGTAAATAGAATTTAGATGAATTATACGCACGTAACGCAAAATATTTTGGATAGATTTCAATTTTTTTTTATTTGATCCCTAAGGCAGTGAGCACATAGAGCTATTTAAGTTGAAGAAATCTGTCAAATTCTACGAAATTAACAATCGTGGCAACTGAAAACTATTCTGCAACTGGCAACTTTTATCGAAAATCAGGCAATTGTTGGTTTTATTTAACTAAAGTTTTGGGAAAAAAAAGTTTCTTTAACCTCAAAGTTGCTTTGTGCACACAGCACCTAAGTTCGTCGCAGGTTGCAGTCGCAGGTTCATTTCCCAGGGCACACCTTTCATTTTTCGATAATATAATTGGTAGTAAGTTACCACGCACTAAAACAATAGACTAAAAGTATTTGTGAATCGGACCAGCATTTGCATTTATACGATAATCAAAATCCGTTGAATTATGAACAATGACTCCAAAAATTCACAATCAACTATGAAGCAAACTTAAAAGCCAATTTCCCAATTCCAGGTACAAGCGAGCGAGTACAATGAATTCAGCGGACAAGGGTTAGAAAACCACGGAGATTCAGGAGCCCACGACTTCGGAGGAGGTGGCTTCGAAGGAGGACACAATTTTGGAGGAAGCGGCTTCGAAGGTGGACACAATTTCGGAGGCCACGGGATCCAAGCGCACTCCTACCCAGTCCATCAACACATCGAGGAAGAAAATCCTGAACCAATCAAGCATTACAAAGAAGTAGTTGTCCCCGTACACAAAAACTTTGAGTTCAAAATCCATCAGCCAATCATTATCCCAGTTCCACACCAAGTTCCTATCCAGATACCAGTACCCAAGGCTGTTGTCATCCCTGTAGTTAAGGAGGTATCCGTCCCCGTGGAGAAATCTGTCCCTTATCCCGTGGAGAAGATCGTCCACGTCCCCAAAATCAAGGAGGTGCCTTTTGAAGTTGTGAAGCATATTATAGTTCCGGTGGCTAAGCCTTACCCATTCAAGGTTCCAGTTCATGAGACCATTATTCATACGAAGAAAGGGTCGCATAAGATATAAGACTACTTACTCCTAAGTGTCTTCAATCGCGTCTAAATATTTGCTATTTTTGCCACCGGTATGAAAAGCCTTCTTTCCGATATGAATTGAAATGCAACTGTAACTAGGTTTCCTATCATAGCTTGAAGTATTCTAAAACCTGTCATCCTATCATATGAATTCGGACAGTGGTTTTCAAATTTAATGCGCACAATGTCTGTCTAAACTGAATTTACTATTAGTTACAATGTAATCATTTTGCAGAGAGACAGTTAAATCTATACTAACAAAATCCTAACATCTTTAACAAACGCTATTCAATAATTGCACATAAATGTTAATTGCCGATGATAATGATACTAATATAAAGCTTAAGGCCTTATTGATACAGTTTTAAATCCTATTTAGACTATCAAATGTTCTGTCTTCTTCGCTCAATCTGGATTCAAAAGTTGTTTGATAGGGACAAAAAAAGCCGTAAGACTTTGTTTGTTTGTACGCGCAAATCTCAAAAACTACTGGTTCCAATTGAAAAATTATTTTACTAGTGTACAATCCATTTATCAAGGAAGGCTATAGTGTACTTTTGATCTAGGAACAATATAAAATTAGTTCTGTTCTGAAAAAATATTATAGGAGTAGCCGCGATCAATAAAAGCAAAAACTATGTAGACTATAAAGTTATTTTTGTTAATTGTTAATCTGTTGTTTGTTGTTAAAGATGTGTTGTTGAAAGCTTGTCATGTGTTTGTGTGACCTGATATGTCCAAATGTATTGATTGTTGTGTTTTGTTGATTCTGTTGTTGTTTGTTAGCTCAATGTGTATGAGTGTTGTTATTTAGTTTTTAAGAATAAATATTTTATTGAATAGTTTTGCATTTTAATCCCCCTGAAGGCCACGCTATTGCTCGAAGCTACTTGTGTATTTTCTGTTCATTGTAGCTTGCTTTAACGCTGAATGAAAACTTCTTGAGAAATTCTGCATACTTTGTTTAAAAATATTATTTTTATTTTTGTGGAAATATTTTGGAACTAATTTTAAATATTCTGATTGATTTTACGACTACTTCCGTATTGTAGCTTATATATTTTTAATTGCAATCTATGGGAAGACGTGCACGCCATTCCCCTGATGTACAGTCAGCAACATAAGTCGCTACACAGTCCCGAGATTTGGAATTGTCTTATCATCCAAAATAATAAATATTTTCAATATCATATGGCACTTCTCGGCATAGATGACTTTACTTGGTTATATTTTACGACTACAGAGTAGTACGAACAAATTTTAATTCATAAAAAGGTTATCAAAAAATGTGAAGTGTACAGCGACTTATGTTGCTGACTGTACAATATAGAATTTACACTGTTTGGCAGGAGAAATACACATTGCGGTGATACCTACTCAGGCGGCCTTTCATATGAGAGCACCCGTTCTCTATACTCTATCTATCTTTAACAAGGGGTTTAAAAGAGCTAGAATAATTATGCTGGTACAATTATATGCTTCATTAACCAAAAATAGACACACATGTATGTATCTAATCTAGCTATTTATAAATATACAGGATATCTCAAGACTGTTACCGAAAACGAAGCCGGGTGGTAGTTTTAGTGACTACAAACGCAATGCAACTAAAAATTTTGCAAAGAAGCGCGACAATTATTTTTAATGATTTTCTAAATATCGTCATTTATGGGTGGTAAATCCATAGTTTTTGCTTAAATAATAATTTAAACTCTGTATTTACCACCAAGTATGGCCATAGGAAGGAAATGGCAAAAAAAGTCGCTTTTTTTGCAACTTTTTCTGTTGCATTGTATTTGAAGTCGCTCAAACTACCACTCGGCTTCGTTTTCGGTAGCAGTCTTGATATACCCTGTATACACCATATCTATACCTCTCTTTGTTAATCGAAAATGATAAATTGTATCTAAATATCTGATGAAATATCTAGCTAAATAAATTATAGTTTCAAAAACTAAAAAACACGCTTTTATAAAAGCTCCAACTAAATAATAAAAAATAATTGATAAAGAGTTTAAGATTACAAATGGAAGAAAATGTATGTGTTGAATTATTGCATTGTCATCGGTCCTGGGGCCCTACTATATTCATCCGAAACGAAGTTCGAAACTTCTGACGAACGAAGTTTGTGACGATACGAATGTACCTACTCTGTAAATATTCGGATTGCCGATATTCGAATCATTCATTCTTCGATCAGAAGATTCGAATTTCGTGTTACAGAGTAGGTATAGTAGGTTTCGAAACAAAAAACGTCACGAAGATTCGAATTTCGGATTTATATAGTAGGACCCCTGGATAAGTATGCAATATTTCGAGTCAATCCAATGTTTTGAAGTGCTTGAAAATCGACTTCAAAGATTCCATTACATACATAAATACATACCTACATACATACAGGCGAAGTTAATAAAAGCGTATTAATATTAAAAAAAGATATATTATAGAGAACGGGTGTTGATCTGTATTAATCTGTGATACTGGGTAGTAAGTAGCGGATTTGATTAATATCTACAACACCAAATTTCCAAAACAACAGAAATTCCGATTTTCCGTTCACCGAATATTTGGCTCATAAAGCTTGCATAATGTTTCTTGAAACTCTGAAACAGTGTTAAAGCCGATACCTGGATATCAGAATTTAGAACCTAAGCCCAGATTACACTTACAGATTTTACCTATATTACTAAATAAATTTTGCTTTAAAATGAAGCTTAACTAGCTGCGTGAACTGGTGTTGCTCGGAAATAAAAGTTATTCCACTTTAAAACACTAGTATTCTCCATATATTTGGAATGTTGGAAAGGAACCCACAAGGAAAAACGTAGGTGTTCTTGCGCCATTCTGCCTATACCTTCTAGGAAAGAGGCGTGATTTATTCATGTCTTCATATTTCTCACTGCTGGGCCAAAATTCTCCATGATTAAGAGAGGTTTGGACCTTAAAACATCTCGCTCTTCTACTATGGTAATTGGACTTTACAAGCCTACGAAATGCTAACCACCAATAAATAATAATAAATAAATAAATAACATCCAACAGTCACATACATAGTCCTAAACCCACACTAAGATCAATTAAGTCTTGTGTCGTGGGTATCAAGAACTACGAGAGACTTTTCGGTCTCACAAACACCCAGACCCGAGACAAATACCAGTAGATCACACAAATATTTGTTGTGGAGCGGTGATCGACCCCGTGGCCTCACGTTTCAGAATCCACTTCTAACCAACTGCGCTCAGTGCCACGGAGGCTGCCAAACTGAGAGACAATAAATTACCCAAGTAATTTCGGAAAGTCAGTCTTTTACTGGTTAGAAAAAGTGAGTGTGCCTTTGCCCTTCCGTCTACCTTTGTAGGCTTTATAAATAGGTTTCCTGGTTTTAGAAAGACAAGTTCAATATCCTTAAGTGTTTAACAGTCGTTACACATATTTACCGGTTCCTTACGAATGCAGCGTCAAGGCTGGATTCAGTAAGTGTAAAGTGGTACCATATTATTATTTTATTTAAATTTATATGTATAATGTACACACAACAGCCTCAATGGCGCAGTTGGTTAGCGCCGGCTGGAGAGGTCGTGGGTTCGATCCCCGCACCGAGACAAATGTATGTGTGAACCACAAGCATTTGTTTCGGGTTTAGGTATTTGTGAGACCGAAAAGTCTCTTGTAGTTCCTGATACCCACGACACAAGACTCGATCTTAGTGTGGGGTCAGGACTATGTATGTGACTGTTGGGTGTATGTATTTATTTATATTAATGTGTTTGTAATTGATCAATGTCTGTGCATGGAAGATATACATATATGATAAAAAAAAAACTGTCACGGGGGGCTGTTTAAACGTAATGACTGTATGAACTTTTGTCTGTTTGTGCCTTTGTGCGCCCTAATCTGAGAAACCGGTGAACGTTTCTTAAAATTTGTATGGAGTTAGCAGATGTCAGGACGGGATAGGATTATATTTCTTGGGTCATGGGACCGAATGAAACAGGATATCACGTGATATAAAGGGACGGAACGGGAAAATCAGTATAGAGGACAGCAGTCATATTTTGTTTGTTAATTGTAGCGTGAGGTACCGCTGGAAACGGGCGTCATACCCACATTGGATACTAAATTGGTTCCTGGTAGTAGCGTGCAATGACATCATCGAGGCCAACGAATTACAATATTTAGATTGAGGCCGTTTGAAAATAAAGTCTGTAGTGTAAATATTTTACATATTTATTGTTTATTGAATGAAATCGTATTATTTGTGACGTTATTCATGGACATGCATATAATTTTTTTGTGATCCGATTTTAATGGAATGCAAAACTTCAGTATCAGCCCATATACGTCCCACTGCAGGGCACGGACCTACTCTACAATCGAGAATACCATTGAGAGTGGTTAGGCCATATAGTCCATCACGTTGGCCTAGTGCGGGTTGGCAATGCAAAACTTATAAGCGGCCAATTGTTTGAATTAAAAAGATTACGATCATTAATGATTATATTTAAAATCAATTATAAAGCAGAGATCTTTGGCGTGTCAGGACCGCAAGAAAAACCTTTATTAATAAACTTTGTTTTACTTTTTAATCTGTATCTGTATCAGCCCATATACGTCCCACTGCAGGGCACGGGCCTACTCTACAATCGAGAATACGATTGAGAGTGGTTAGGCCATATAGTCCACCACGCTGGCCTAGTGCGGGTTGGCGGACTTACATACCATAGAAATTCTTATAAATCGCTATGTTATGCAGGTTTCCTCACGATGTTTT
The DNA here is from genome assembly GCA_023078785.2 of Hyles euphorbiae. NCBI lineage: Eukaryota > Metazoa > Arthropoda > Insecta > Lepidoptera > Sphingidae > Hyles > Hyles euphorbiae. The sequence continues at coordinate 1,358,659 of CM041056.1, forward strand.
CCTTCACCGTTTTAGTGCGTGGTGATTGATTATCAATATACTTTTTAATAACTAAACTTTAATCTAAAAATTGTATGGACCGGCAACACATCCATGATTCGCATTCATGGGCGGTAGTCACTTACCATCAGGTGACCTGTTTGCTCGTTTGCCGGACCCATGCAATAACAAAAAAGTAAAAAAGAGCAATCAATTGCACTCTGGATTGTAGAGGAGCCTCGTAACCTGCAGTGGGATGTATTTCGGCTGATACAGTATTGTACAATACTTACAACACTGCTAAAACCAAAAAGATATTAAGAATTTATTTCTTATCATTTTTTTTAAATTTATTATTATATTTTTTTTTTTACAAATGAACATACAGTTCCATAGGCCCAATAAACTGCTTGCGCAGTTTGTCTGTGGGAACCTGAATCAGCCCATATACGTCCCACTGCAGGGCACGGGCCTACTCTACAATCGAGAGTACGATTGAGAGTAGTTAGGCCATATAGTCCACCACGCTGGCCTAGTGCGAGTTGGCGGACTTACATACCATAGGAATTCTTATAAATCGCTATCGCTGTGGGAACCTAAAGAGTCTAAATTACTAAAGTATATATTTTGTATTACAATTGTTTCTTATCCTATTTCATGTTTCAAACCACATGCAACATGTATTATTCTTATTTTATCAACTTGACTTACGTGGTACAAACAACAACGTTGCAGATGCAGAGGATTAATAAAAGGCGACTAACAAAACAGATACATGATCGAGTGTGAATGGAAGAGTCGGTAGGGGTCAACCCCATCGGACCTTCAACCAGATCGATGGCACGATCAAGGGTCAGGTTTGGTCCCGGTAGAAGCTGGAGCGCTCTTGTTTCGGGTTCGCGGGGCCGTTCCAATTGTGCCGAAGAGGGCAACGCGGGGTTTTAGTTGGTATGCCTATCGGTGAACCCAACATAATCGCTCCATTTTCCCCCGAGGTGAGGCGATAGCGGTAAGCAGGTTTGCACGCGCCAAAAAAAAAGATTAAATGTACCCTGAACCGACGTGAATACATGAAGAGATCAATGAAAGTGGACGAAGCGAGAGTAGTATGTCAGGATTGAGCAAAGTGGAAATCCATAATATCTGCCTATGTCTATGAGATACAAGGGAGACATTTATGTATATAAAACCACTAAAAAATACGGCTGCCTCGGTGGCGTAGTTGTACTAGGGTGCGGTTCCAAAGCTGAGGCCCGGGTTCGAACCCCGGATTGGGCAGTGATATTGGATTTTTCTATTCATTATCAGCCCGGAGTCAGGATTTAGTGCCCGATATGGCGATAGGCTCGCCACCTATCAAATCACGGGACGGAACATACAATGTGAAAAGGCGTGAGTTTATGTATGTATGTATTCAATGTGGTGGTATCAACCACATATTTTATCGATAATTTTCGGTCATATAATCTAATGAAAATGTTCGGGAAAGTTCATGATTTTCCAGAAAATTGTCTCTTACATGTACTTTTTAATATATTTGAAATACTTACACTTTCACCATGATGTGTGGAATCATTTTGTCGAGCCTTTTTTCACAACGTGCGACGGAACATACAAGGCGAAATGTGAGTGTCCTGGCACCTCTGCCTACCCCTTCTAGGAAAAAGGCGTGAGTTTATGTATGTATGTATGTAAAATATACAATTTCCATTTTGCAAACGTAAAAATCTCTATATTAAATTGCCTAGTTGGACAATATTATAGTTCTTTTATGACTGTGATTTTTAAATGTTAGAATAGTATAAGATTGTCTGTGGACTAAGATTTTAATGTCTTTCCTAATATAGTTTAATTTTTATAATTGCGTACTTGTTGCGTTTTTGTATGAAAATGTCGCTTAATTTTGAACATAAATGTAATGTACAGATGCAATATTTTGTAGTAATATACATATTATGTTTTTTGTATCTATATACATACACATATATGTATAATATTAAAATATTTATAAATGTTTGTGATGTTAGTTCGCCAAACTAATTTTTATTTAATGCGAGATGAGATATTTAATTTAATCCAGGGTATGTATCAACTACCAACATACAAAATTCTATTAAAATTGGTTCATCCGTTTGAGCGGCAAAACTACTTGATCATCCCACGGGAACACTCTATACTTTTTAGGGATAAAAAAGTAGCCTATTCGTTGATTCAAGGTATCAGCTAGCTCTATATTAAATGTCATTAAAATTGTTTCAGCCGTTTGAGCGGGAAGATTTTTTGGTAAGACCACGGGAACTCTTAAAACTTTTTAGGGATAAAAAAGTAGCCTATTCGTTGATTCAAGGTATAAGCTACCTTTATATTAAATTTCATTAAAATTAGTCCAGCCGTTTGAGCGGGACTAGTCCATGAGAATTCCACGGGAACACTATATTTTTAAGGATAAAAAGTAGCCTATGTATTATTCCAGATTGGCAGGGTATCGGCTGTTTTCATAAAAAGTTTCAACAAAATTGGTTCAGTCGTTAGACCGTGATGATGTAACAAACACACAAACATTCGCCTTTATAATATTATTAGGATAATTTAAATTAGTGCGTTTATGTTAAATATTTATTCTGAAAACGTTAAAAGTCGTCGAGGGCTTTGCATATGAATGTGCGCCGAACATAAAATACTTTAATTTATTCTACATCACATATTTTAAATTAATTACATGATTATGTGCTAATTATTTATCAACATCGCGTGCGTTTTGCATAATAAGTTGATGATTAATTTTCATCTATTCACAGAACAGTCGGATTTAGCTTTTACACAATTAGCTTAATATTATTTATACATCTATACATATAAATAAAATTGAAGTGTCTGTTTTAAGAGTGAAAATAAAAAAAAATGTCCTACTACATATCGTTATATACACGATACCTGTGCCGAAAATGATATTTAAAACATTTTTGACTGTCTGTCTGTCTGTTTGTTCCGGCTAATCTCTGAAATGGCTGGACCGATTTTGACGGGACTTTTTTGTCAGGTAGCTGATATAATAAGGAGTAACTTAGGCTACATTTATTTTAGAAAAAATCTTTTATTTTAGAAAAATAAAGTTTTTGTTAAATTCCACGCGGACGAAGTTGCGAGTACAGCTAGTGTGCAATAAAACTATTTTCTTTCGAAGTTAATATTTATTTATTTATTCAATTAAAAACTACTTTTACAGATTGGGTCCCAATTATAAATATGAATAGTTACAACAAACAGTCATTCCATCTTAAGCCGACAGTAAGCCCTATTTACAAGGAGAAAGGTTCTCGCCTCTATTATACGATTATCGTAAGGATATAAAAAGTTGCATAGTGTAAACTTTTGACCAAAACATTAGAGAACGGAAATCTTATAGAGATTATCGCATGCGATAGTGACTTACGATTCTCACTTGTATCAGACATTGCATCTATATTTCTGTGGAATTGTATTTTTTAATTTAAATGATAAGACTATTATTTACGGAGGGTATCGCGAATTTGGTTTAATTTTTACATTTTTTGACTTCCCGACGTTTCGATTACTTTACAGCTTTCGTGGTCATCCGTAAATAATAGTTTTATTTCAATGTGTAACATTCGCGTAAATCTAAGAAACCATTAAATGATAAGATTTGTTAAGTTGTTGCTTTGTTCTTGTTTTTGTAGTTTTATTTGTAGATTTGTTTTGTATTTTTAATTATTAGGTTATGATTGATTCCTTGTAATTATACTTTAAAATTTAAATTACTGTATGCCAGTAAGGCGGGTCATAGCTGCTCAAACTAAAAATTATATAACACTATCGATACCTATGTCCACAGTAAAATATTTTTGAATTTGAATTTTGAATAAACGTTTTCCAGAGTACGATAATCTTATAGCGGTTATCGTATGCGATAGTGGCATACGATTCTCATTGAAAACAGTCGAGAAGCTCGGTCAGTGTAAAAATGCTATTAAAGTCTTGTCATGCATATGAGAAACTACAAGAAACTATTCCGTTTTAATACACAGATACGAAACCAAATGAAATTAAATGTATTTATTGGTCACGTAGGCAATTAAAGAGCTCTTATGATAAGTCAATAGACATAGATCTTAATCTCTAAATACAAAATATTTTCTATACTTAGTATTATTTATTATATTAATTTCTTACTTTAGTTTATTTATTATTTTTATTTATTATAAATAATTTTCTTTATTTATTTAGTTTTTAGTCGTATTTTATTTAAAATATTAGTTACTACTTTATGGTAATTTTATTTTTCAAAGAAATACATAATTTACGTTAGTCAAATATTTCCGACTCACAACATTTAGTTTGGTGCGTGGATTGAACCCATAGCCTTTTATTTCACAGCCGGCTTCTTAACCAACTGCGCTACGGAGGTAATACATTTATTTTTCTGTATAAAGCAGACTGGAAACTATACTAATATATAAAGCTGAAGAGTTTGTTTGTTTGTTTGTTATCTCTAATCTCAGGAACTACTGGGTCGAATTGAAAAAATATCTTTTTGTTGAATAGATATTTTATCGAGGAATGTTATAGGCTATACATATCATCATATGTCACGCTAATCAAATCAAATCAATCAAATCAAAATATTCTTTATTCAAATAGTCTTTCACAAGATCTTTTGAATCGTCCTTTTCTGCTACCACCGCTTCGGAACGTGTTGTAGCTGTGAAGAAGAAGCGGCGCAAGAAACTCCCTCAGCAACACGAACTGTCTTCTTTTTTCTTTTTTTTTCTTTTCTTTTTTTTTTATATTGCCAATTACAAATACAATAACTATGGTTCATGTCACAAGTAACAATAATGTCAATTTGATGCAAAACATGATAAATTTATTCCCAAGCAGTTTTATCTTCCACATAATCTGTGATTCTATAATATGCCTTTTTACACAGCTTAACTTTTATCACTTTTTTAAACTTATTAATTGGAAGTTCTCTTAAACTGTTACCTGCAGGAGGGAAGCAGTAGTGAAAAATCTAGCATATGCGAGGAAATGTTATTCATTTTCGTGGTCTGATTGGTCGATATTCAAAATTGATAGACGGAATTGAACATTTTGGGCACCATTTTGAAAAGTGTATCTGCACCCGAGCGGAGCCGGGCCGGAAAATCTACGCGCGTCGCAACGCGTATACAGTATCAATTAGTAACATACAAAACCACTAAAACGAGAGGGAGATACTGTCACTGCGTAGGTGTGACAAGGACAGAAACAATAGCAGTACATGTATAGAGCCACAAAGTTATCTGACCCGGTGAGAGAGTCGCTGTAATCGAATTTGGTGTTGCCATTAAAAATAGATATAGCAATAAAGTGGGTAAAGTAAGATTTTTCAATCCGATCAATAGTGTCGGGAAAATGAGTGGCCCAGTTTCATATGCATGTTTTTTTCCTTTACAAGATTTCTAACCAATCGCTCCCCCTTAAAGAAGTCAAAACCCTTAAAAAAGTTCATGCCTGTAGCAGCCCATACACGTACCACTGGAGGGTACGGGCCTCCTCTGCAATCGAGAGTACGATTGAGGGTAGTTAGGCCATATCACAGGCCACATAGTCCGCTGCGCTGGCCTAATGCGGGTTGGTGGACTTACACAGGTACCATAGAAATTCTTATAAATCGCTTTGGTATGCAGGTTTCCTCACGATGTTTTCCTTCATCGTTTTAGTGTGTGTTTATTGACTATCAATACACGCATGACTCCGAAAAGTCAGAAGGGTGCCCTGATATTCGAACCCGCGGCCACCGTGAAATGTGGTTGTGGTCATTGGTGGTCCATTTACCAACAGGCCACCACCCACGTAACGATAAATTTTAGTATATGATATGAACTTACATCTATTGTACTAGTACGTACAAAGTTCTGTTTTCGTGGAATTTATTTTGAAAAGCTGACAACACAAACTTGTGGCAACAGCTACACGATGATACAATTTTTCGAAGGGTATTATTGGTATCTGAAGCCGCTTTTCTTCCTACGTAAAATTTAATACCTGAAGTTTAACATTCCTAGCATCGCTTTTTAAAGTTTTCGGCAATTTTCACTAGTTTTAAATAATGCAGTAAAAATAAATACATTGAGTAAACAACTAATGGCCGATATGTCAACGACTGGCAGATAGACTGACATTCCAAATGACGTATTTGTTTCCACTTTTGGCCACCGGGCCAGATAACTTTGTGGCTCTATACCTATATTTTTGTTTATACGACCCTATCTTGTATGTTAATAGCAGAAATCCTTCTGGAATAAATTGTGGCCTTTAGTAACCAATAAATACTGGCAAAACAGTTTTTTTGTTATTAAAAAAATATGTTCTGTTATTGAACATTATCGGATCTTATACGAGTGTTGAAAAAAAAAAACCAATCGATTACCTATTTTTTTTTAATGAATGCCGGGACGTGCTTGCCTTTCGCCTGATGGTAAGCGATATGGCCGCTCATGAACAGTAGCAAAACCAAACAACACGTTAAATTACAAAGCAATGCTTGGCATTCCACTGCGCTTGCCATCCAGAGACATAAGATGTTGAGTCTCAATATGTCCAGTAGTTACTCTGGTTACAATGTCCTTCAATCCGAAACACAATAGTGCATTTAAACTGCTGTTTGGCGGGAGAAATAGACATTGCGGTGGTACCCAACCAAGTGGCCTCTTACATATTATGAGACACCTACCACCAGTAAACAACATTTTTTTGTTGTTTATCCTTATTCCATAATTAGGTAGGTATGTATAATTGTAGATATGAATTAAGCGTTTAAATTCTTAGGAAAACAATATTTTGGACAAAACAGCTGTGCACACGAAGTTTAAAATTACAATTACAAGTTTACAAACCTTCGTATGTTAAACCTTTATATTTCCTTTTAGTAATAATCAAATTGAAAGATATTGTCGTGTTAAGTAAGGCTATATTTAAAATATTGTGACGTCACAAAAGTCCTTGCGGTTGGGTTTTTTTAATTAACTTAATTACTCGATGTATAGGTTGTGTCGTATTGAAACATTTATGAGTCATATTCATTCATATGAATTATCAACTAACCTTGTAATTGGATATCTTTAGTTTTTTTTTCTGCGTGACAAGACAGTCTTGTATGAGTTATCTCACATCTTATGGCCTGTGGCGAAATTTGGAACTACAAATAAAATAAATAATATAATATGAATAATAATAACACCCAGCAGTCACATACATAGTCTTGGCTCCACACTAAGATCGAGTCTAGTGTCTTGTTGAGACTTTTTGCAAAAAACACCCAGACTCGAAAGAACTATTTGACGAGAGAACGAGGGGCCGCGGGTTCGATCCCCGCACCGAGATAAATATTTATGTGAATCACAGATATTTGTTTCAGGTCTGGGTGTTTGTGAGATCGAAAAGTCTCTCTTAGTTCTTGATACCCACGACACAAGACTCGATCTTAGTGTGGGGTCAGGACTATGTGTGTGACTATTGAGAGTAATTATTTATTTATTTATTACATTCATGGTCTTAACAATGCAAATAAACCGGCTTGTTATATTAATATAATGTAACATACTTGCTCATAATGTCAGCAGTATGCTATTATAATGTAAATTATAACAATATAGACAAGAGAAATAATTATGTTAATATGCAGTTTTTCCAGTTTAATTATTGCCAGACATAAACGGTATATTAAGCCTGCTACCGAAAGCCGGGTGGTAGTTTTAGTGATTACAAACACAATGCAACTAAAAACTTCGCAAAGAAACGCGACTGATTTTTTTTGTTTTTTATATATCCTCGTATTTGGGTGGTAAATCCATAGTTTTTGCTAAAATAATAATTTAAACCATTGCTTACCATAGCGTGTTTAAAAATAAAAGAGTGTGTACCATTGACTTATAGGTGTGCACTATTAGTTTAGGAAGAACGATATATTTAGCAGAGACATAAGAGATGATGGGGAAAAAATAAAAAAGAAGTAGTCGTGATATACTTACCGTCTATTCAAAATATTTTATTTGTTTTATTTATAGAACATACATGAGTAATAGTACTTGAGTATTACTATATTATGATCGCAGTACATTTATAATGTAATGTATAAATAGTTTTATTATCTATGATTCTCTTTTCATTATTATAATATTTTGGACTGTCTCGGTGGCGTAGTTGTTCTACGATACTATCACAACGCTGAGGTCTCACGTTTGAATCCCGGGTAGAGCGAAGGTATATTGGATTTTTCTAGTCATTATCTGCTCGAAGTTAGAAAGTGCCCGATATGGCAATAGCCTCGCCACCTATCACATCGTGGGACGGAACACACTGAGGTGAAAATGGGTTTCGTGAGGGCACCTCTGCCTACCCCTTTTGGGAAAAAAGGTGTGAGTTTATGTATGTATAGCTAAATTGAAGAAATTAAGAAAAAATATATATTTATTGTTATAGACTAAAATATAATAAAATTAAAATAAATTACATTAGTTTCATTAAAGACCAACTGTAATTATTTATATTTACTCGAATTTAGTGGAGTGATAAGAGCGCCATCTGTACTTCTTGTTTACTGTATTTTCTTTTAAGAAAGAAAAGAAAGAAAAATAGTTTTATTTGCCACAAGCATTAAGAACGACGTACAAAAACAGATATAGAAAGGTCAATATATAAAAAAAAAAAATAAAGAAAAAGTTCGCACGTCGTGGCTGTGACAAGTAGGCGATCACTCAGCAATTATGTTGCTTTTAAGTATTTATATTTTTTTGCGTGCAGTTAAGAGTACCTAGAATAAATACATTTCTACTTATAAAAGTGTAAAGTATTCCAATGATTTTTTTCTGCTACATAATTATTCTATTCTTAGAATTAACGCGGACTATTGATTTTATATCTATTGAACAGTAATTTGTTTCCAAGAACGATCGCGGCTTGTACCTTTGTCGTGGCCCGTGACCAATTATTAATAATACGTCATCGGGAAGTAGTTATATAGGGCCCTTTTGCTACAATAATAGATCAAAATAACATATTATTTTGTATACATAAATACATAAACTCAGCCTTCTTCCCAGAAGAGGTAGGCAGAGGTGCCAGGACACCCACACTTCGACTTGTATGTTCCGTCCCACAAATTCCTGACTTTGGCCTAATAATGAATAGAAAATCCAATATCACTTTGACTAACCTGGGATTCGGACCCGAGACCTCAGCTTTGTAACCGTACCCTAGTACATTGAAATTGTACAAAGAAAATTTAAGGGCCAGCACAGACCGGGACGGCATGGCAAGAGATTTTTTTTTCAAAGGATCAAACTTATTCCGTTGGAAAATCCCATACATTCGAATGTTTTAAAATAATTCTGTGGCATCAAAAAGCATTTCTCATTATGCAAAACAATGGAATTTATGCCGTATTCCCACCGGATAAATTTGAGTATCCTTTGGTAAAAATGTAATTCCTTGCCGTCCCATCCCGTCCCAGTCAAGAGCGGATTCAGGGGGAAGGTCATGGGGGTCATGGCCCCAGATTGACAAAATTTATTAAGCACATTTAATTCTTTGTATGTCGATAAATAATATATATATATATAGGCGATCCTATGCCTATATCAGAATTGGCCATAGCGTCTCACGTGGGTATTTGGGCGATTGAAATAATCTTACAGCGAGATTACAAATAAAGTTATTTTAATTCGGAAGTATTGATACGTTGCAAGGAACTATAGCGGTTTGTCTGAAACGTGGTGCACAGTTTTCCATAATCCCAATTTTACTCCTCCAGAATCATCACAATGCTCCATGACAACGCTCCATCGACCAGACCGTCAGACGCTCCCAGACGCTCCACTAGACTGACAACTGCCAATCTTGTTCCTTCACAACTCAATAGATGGCGCCAAGGATGCCAGCGCTGTCATATAAATAAAAAGTATGTGTGTGTTCACAAATCACGCCTGTAACAAACTTTAATAAGTCATTATTACGAATTGGAGTATTGAAATCGGACCCAGTGTTCTGACATGAACTATATGACCCCCCCCTGGCGTAAAATCTGGATCCGCCCTTGGTCCCAGTCTGCGCTGGCCTTCACATATCGTCCGTACAACTACACCTCTGAAGCAAATACAAAGAAAAAAAAAACAATTAGGAAAAGCCCATATGCGTATGTAATCTGCTGTTATTGTTATGCCTAGCAGACAAAGTTGCAACGTTTTCTGATTGTCCGATTTGTTTGGAGTTGTCCCGATTTTTCTGAACATTGATATACATATAAACAGGGTACAGTGGAAGTTTTAGTGACTTCAGGCGCAAAAATTATGCAAAAAAAATTACGAAAACGAATATTTTTTTCTTAAATAATAGTGTACATACTTTATTTTAAAGACTGTGTGTGTGTGACTCTGCGAAATTTTTGTCGCATTGTGTTTGTAGTCACTAACACTCATTGAGGTATTATACTAGAGCGGACATCGGGAACAAAATCTCTGCGTATTGTGCATGCACACGAGTACACAGTGAAGCGAGAGGGAAGATAATGTTACTGAGTAGGCGTGACAGAGACAGAAATGGAAGGAACGGTACGGTACCGTTCATTTTGTTGCAAACATTGTGTTTGCTGTGTCTCGTCTAGTATACAATCTCAATGCTAACACTACCACCCGGCTTCGTTTTCGGTAGCAGTCTTGATATGCCCTGTATATGGGCAGGGCGGAAAGCGTGTAAAGTGTTCCGACGTAAGTGGTGCGCGCGCTCCAGTACATCTTTAGTGGAGCGTTACTGAAATTATTCGTCGTCTGCAACGATTTGGAAATGCTTGCTTGTATTATGACAGAAAGTTTAATAAAGATGAAGATGATACATTTTTTCACCGTTACGATAAAATCTATGAAATCAAATTAATTTAACATTTATTTGAGTGCGATTTTCACGGTCATCTTTTTACAACTTCGAATGTACTGAAGAGCCTATCCTAAGTTTTTAATTTAATACCTCTGAAGTTTTTAGTATATGAGTACAAATTATATCCCTGCATTCACAGGTTTAATGTCTGTTTCGCGAAATGTAACTTACACCCGTATTCACAAACACTACTATGAGGACGCAGAGTGTAGCCAAACGCACAGAATTGTCAATTTTGATTCATAAACAATACTTGAGTGATGAGTGACACTATGCGTTCACTTAAGGAGGCCCTCAGGTAAAGAAACTCAACAGCTATTTTTCGCAACGCATAGTGTCGATTGAAAACGTAAAAGTGACAGCTGTGAATGTAAATTGCCATTTCATTTTATGTATTTTGCACTAAGGTTTTGTATTAGGTTTTTTCCATTTTCAATACAATGGATTACAGCAGCGAGGAGAAGTTCGATAATTCTATTGATGATACTTATCGTCCTGCGTTCGGTAAGGACACCGAACGCAGGACGATAAGTGCAAGAAATATTATTCGAGATTTACAAAATCCTTTTGATTTTTACAATGACAAACAATTTAGAAGACGCTATCGATTTACTAGGGATATTTTTCTTCATGCACTTTTACCACTAGTCTGAAAGAGGCCTTTCAATACCGCCTATTCACCAATTACTTGTGGCCTTAAGATTTTATTCATCTGAGAGTTTTCTGTTGGTAAACGGACTAGATGCGACTGCCAACATTTTCACGGTGGTCACGGGTTCGAATCCCAGTGCACACATCTGACTATTTGGAGTCATGTGTGTATTGATTCTTTGATAGTCAATCACGACGCGCTAAAACGGTTAAGGAAAACATCGTTACGAAACCTGCATACCATAGCAATGTATACGGCGGGCTTACATAAATTTCTATGGTATGTAAGTCCGCCAACCCGCATTAGGCCAGCGTGGAGGACTATACGGCCTAACCACTCTCAATCGATCTCTCGATAGTAGAAGAGGCCGTGCTCTGCAGTGGGACGTATATGGGCTGATACAGATACGGGAGTTTTCAGGTTAGTAATCATCTATTTGGATGCAGGCTGCCTCCAACAGTACACTGTGAAAATCATTGGGGAGGGGAGAGGCCTATGTTAACACCCACAATTTACGGCTTAAAAACGTGGGAAAGAAATTTTATTAAATATTTGGAACATAAATATTTGAAGTTGTCAAAATGAAACTCACAACTAATTCGCGGGACATGCGCGGACACCAATTGTCAAACACCAGAGAGAAATTAGCAACAGTAATTGACCAATCACTGATCCGCATTGGACACTATGCGTTCCCATAGTAAAAGGGTAACTCAAGTATTGTTTATGAATAAAAAGGCTGAGCGGAACGATCACTATGAGAAATGTCTCACTTAGCATAGGGTTACTTCAACACTGAGTAAAGTATTGTTTGTGAATACGGGCCTTATAGTACTTAACGACCATTTTGACATTCATAAAGTTACGTTTTGCATGCGTGTCTATTATTGTGTTACATAACCGTAACAAAATGGCCTTGAGTTTGTCAATGAACCGATATTAAGGTTATTTCTAATTGTTATTGCATAAGGTCGATATACATCACTGGGATTGCCGAAGAAATCCGAGTGGGATTACTGGTGGTAGGTCTCTCATATGTGAGAGGCCGCCTGGATGTAGTCCATTGAAATATTACAATTTAAGGACCGAATATTGCATTTTTTAGAGGACGTTATTTTATTTTAGGGACATGTTTGGGGAGCCAACAGAAGCTCAAGTTTGTGGGGTCGTCACCCTTGTCCCCCGGCGCGATCTTGGATAAAGGGTTGAAAACACATTTTTCGCGATATCTCGGAAACTATGCGTCTTACAAACTTGACCCCATAAATTGAGGTTAAGCTTCTTTAGACCTCCTACACATTTCCCAGAATTAAAATTGCGTCCTCTAAAAAATGCAAAGCTCATGTAAACATTTCAATGGACTAATGGGTACCACCGCAATGTCTATTTCTTCCGTCAAACACCAGTGTAAATGCACTGTTGTGTTTGGGATTGAAGGACATTGTAGCCAAAGTAAGTACATCACATATTAAGACTTAACATCTTGTGTCTCAGGATGGCGAGCGCAGTGGAATCCCATTACTTTGTAATTGTGTGTGTAAATCTTAGTGTGTTGTTTTTATTATTATTTTATTAATGTTGTGTTATAATTTTAGTGTGTTGTTTAATATTATTTTATTAACATTGTATGTAATAAAATGTTAAGCAAATGTGTTGCTGGTGGACATAGCGTCCGGATGTCACACTGACCCTCCATTGAAAATCAGCGCTGCAGTACAGCTGTGTTGTACTGCAGCATATAGCTGAATGGGGAGTCATTGTTGTCTGGCCATGCGCATATAATGGCAAACTGTTAACTATCTTATATGCTACAATGTCTTTTTTTTGTATGTGGCCATGCAATAATAAATGTATTTTCTTTCTTTCTTTCTTTCTAATTCATGGTGCTGATTGCTTTTGCTACTGCTTATGAGCGGTTGTATCGCTTGCCATCAGGCGAATGGTAAGCTCGACTGATGAATGGCCATTCATAGCAATAAAAATATATATAAAAATGCTAGGAATACATAGATTCCAATATTTTAAATGTATGCTGTGAAATGCCGCGACGCAATTTAATAGTTGTTTGTTAATCTTACCAATATAAAAAAATAAATTTAAATAACTTGCAACCAAAAGTTTCTTTTTTATTGCATTGAATGGCGAGACGAGCAAACCGTTCGCCTGATGGTAAGCGATACGACCGCTCAAAAACAGTAGCAAAATTCCACTGCGCTCGCCATCCTGAGACGTAAGATGTTAAATCTCAATATGTCCAGTAGTTACTCTGGCTACAATGACCTTCAATCCGAAATACAACAGTTCATTTACACTGCTATTTCCCGGAAGAAATAGACATTGCGGTGGTACCCACCCAGGTGGCCTCTCATATATGAGAGACCTACCACCAGTAAAATTAACTTAATGAAATTGAATTCAGTTCGAAAATATTTATTTTAAATTTTTGCTCACACTAGAATAATTCTTGTAGCAAATATTTTCATTCGGGAACCAAACTCACTACCCCAGCATAGATCACAACCATTGTGCCAGATGGTCCTAGTAACTGTAATTTTAACATAATGACAACTGTTTTGTATACTCGTTATAAATGCATTTATCATCATCAATTGTTATTAAAATTGTTACATAAGCAAAAACATTCAAATTACTATATTATAAAAAGACAACTGTATTATTATTATGGTAAACGGACCAGACGCGACTGCCAACATGTTCACGGTGGTCGCGGGTTCGAATCCCAGGGCACACCTCTGACTTTTCGGAGTCATGTGTGTATTGATAGTCAATCACCATGCACTATAACGGTGAAGGAAAACATCGTGAGGAAACCTGCATACCATAGCGATTTGTAAAAATTTCTATGGTATGTAAGTCCGCCAACCCGCACTAGGCCAGCGTGGTGGACTATATGGCCTAACCACTCTCAATCGTACTCTCGATTGTAGAGGAGGTCCGTATCCTGCAGTGGGACGTATATGGGCTGATAAATACATACATTATTATTAATAGTCTAAAGCAGTGATTCTTAATAGACCAAGATCCCGTGGCCGCCTTTCGTTATTTTGTAAACGCTGGTGGTAGGTCTCTCATATGTGAGAGACTGCCTGGGTACTGGGTAGGTACCACCGCAATGTCTATTTCTCCCGCCAAACAGCAGTGTAAATGCATTGTTGTGTTTAGGTTTGAAGGATATTGCAGCCAGAGTAACTACTGGACATATGGCGAATTTATTATTTATTTTTATTACAATGAATGGCAAACGAGCATGCCGTTCGCCTGATGGTAAGCGATACGACCGCTCATGAACAGTAGCAAAACCAAATAACACCAATTACAAAGCAATGCTTAGTATTTCACGGCGCTCGCCATCCTGATACATAAGATGTTAATTAAGACTGTACTGCTGTCGTATCGCTTACCATCAGGCGAATGCTCGTCTCGCCATTCATTGAAATAATAAAATAAACATACTGTCTAAGAAATAGGCCGAGAATATCCATCGGCATGAGGAAACCATCTGTATTTCTTGTAAAAGCTAATTTTTCACCCTTCGAGATAATTATGGTGGCCTTAAGACTTGAACCTGGTATGCACAGCTCAAATACGTCACGCAATTTTTTTATATCAAAATACTGTGGGTACATTTCAGTGTGGGTAAGTCAGTACCTTTATAGAGTTTCTGGCAATCTCACAGAAAGAAACGCAACAGCATAGCTGTCACTTCGTCTCAGTTTTCTATGAGACTGTGGTACTTCAGTAGAGTCGAACAATTCGTACCGTACCTTCAAGGACCTGCTTCAACTTTAGTTATTACAAAAAAACAGAATCTTTAACTACTACGTCATTTGAATCATTCAAGGTGTAGATAATTTTCTCATCCGGAAATACCAGAAGAAAAACATCGACAAACATATTTACAGTATAATATAATCAAAAAATACATTTTACATTCGAAATCGTTGCTTAAACGATGCCTATTTGTGTCTCAGGAACGCAAAAGGTATTAAAAAATATTTACAAATACTACTGTATATTCCTCGGTTTGCTTGTGAAATATTTTTAACAAGAAAGAGTGGACACAGAAATAATTAATTTAATTTAATTCGTTTATTGATATTACCATTTAAAGAACAGTTATGAAACAGGTCAATATGAACGTTGAAAATCTAAATAACTAATGGAATAAAATTTACAAATATTGCAAATTGATTAGATAAGTTAATAAAGATTCCGACATATTGAGAGAGAATGCGCTAATTCATTTTAAAAATGTATTTTGAAAATGCGATGTCAAGAAGGTCAACTTGAAGTAGAAAAAACGGGATAAAGTGAAGAAGAAAAAGATTTTTGACTGTAAAAAAAGCAATAAACAGAATAAAATAACCTCAAACCTCTAATTGCACTTCGTTTGGCTCGCCTGGGGCCCTACTATATTCATCCGAAACGAAGTTCGAAACTTCGGACGATCGAAGTTTTTTATACGATACGAATGTATCTACTCTGTAAAAGTTCAAATTTGTATAACTTTTTTTTTTACATCATATTTTCGTACATCGTAACCATAACCATAACTCAATAACGACCATAAGTATATGTAGGTACGTTCGTATCGTATATAAACTTCGATCATACGAAGTTTCGAACTTCGTTTCGGATTAATATAGTAGAGCCTCTGATCACAAGCTTTTTCGTAACGCTCTCGTGACGCATTCACCAGGTTACTCCTCAAGTTAAGCGTGGGTATATTATCGAAGTAGAACTTCTTACTTCAACAATACTGGGTATATCAAGACTGCTACCGAAAATGAAGCCGGGTGGTAATTTTAGCGACTACAAACACAATGCAACAAAAAATTTCGCAAAGAAACGCGACAATTATTTTTAATGATTTTTTAAATATCATCATTTTTGGGTGGTAAATCCATAGTTTTTGCTAATATAATAATTTCAACACTTTTATACCTTAGAGTATTTATTAATAAAAGGGTATACTCTATTATTTTAGGAAAAAATGTATTTACCACCCAAATACGCCGATAGGTAAAAAAAAAAATATTCACTTTTTTTGCAACATTTTTTGTTGCATTGTGTCTGAAGTCGCTTAAACTACCACCCGGCTTCGTTTTCGGTAGCAGTCTTGATATACCCTGTATACATACCATCACGCCTTTACCCAGAAGGGGTAGGCAAAGGTACGCTACCAGGACACCCACATTACGCCTTGTATGTCCTGCCCAACTATTCGATATGGGACGAGGCTTTTGCCATATCGGGCATAAATTCCTCACTTCGGGTTTATAAAAATTAAATAAAATTATATAAAAATTAATTAAAAATCCAATAGCACTTTGCCCGACCCGGGATTCGAACGGAAATATTCTTTACATCACATGCGCTACGAAAACTGTAATAATATGGAGAATGGTGAAAAAAATATGATGTTGATCTAATAAAAATAATAATAGATGTGGACTGGATAAAAACTATTTGCATATTTCTTTTTATTTCAATGAATGGCGAGAAGAGTATGCCATTTGACTGATGGTTAACGATACGACGATCATAGACAGTAACAAAACCAAACAACATCATGAATTACAAAGCAATGCTTGGCATTCCACTGCACTCGCCATCCTGAGACATAAGATGTTAAGTCTCAATATTTCCAGTAGTTATTCTGGCTACAATGTTCTAGAAACAGGACCACAACAATGCATGTACACTGCTGTTTGGCGGAGAGAAATCCTAATCAGGTGACCTCTCACAAAAAACACTAAAATGTTATCTCATGCGATAATTGCATACGATTCTCGATCAAACCGTTATTTTCATGGGCGGCAGCGATCACTTACCATCAGGTGACATGTTTTCCTTTGTCGGAAGTAGGCAATAAAGAATATAAATTAAAAATAGTTCATAATATTCGTGAAAGCCTTACCCAAGCATTTATTTTCGTATATCGCGTAAAAATACGCCATTAACCTTGCGAAGGTTATCGATTTGTGAGTGGAGATTATTATTATGTTATTAGGCGTTAGTGTCCCACTGATGGCAAAGGCCTTCCCTTTCCTTCCAATTTGTGGCCAATTCTGGAGAAACTTGTCGATTTCATCTGTCCATCTACGCCTAGGGGGTTACTCTGTGAAACGATACGAACTTCGAATGTTCTCTCCAGGAAACCCCCCAGGTCTGCTGCGTCGTCTTTTTGGGTATTTGAAACGCCACTCAGTGCATATTTTTGGCCACTACTTTGGGTTCGTGTGGTAGACGTGACCAGTCCAATGCCACACCAACTTCATAAAAATAATAATATTTTAGATACCACTTTAGCCTCCTTTAATATTGAGTTATCATTTCACTTGCATATATTCCCCAAACTTACTAGCTAAAGTTTTATGAAAATTAAATGATTCTTTGATGATCTTTTGCGAGGCTTTGCGCTTACATAAAACGGCAGTGTGAATGCTTTGTTGTGTTTCGATTTCAAGTACATTGTAGCCAGAGTAACTATTGGACATATTGAGACTTAATATATTATTTCTCAGGATGGCGAGTGCAGTGAAATGCCAAGCATTGTTTTGTAATTCAAGGTGTTGTTTGGTTTTGCGGTCGTACCGCTTATCATTAGACGAAAGGCTAATGGTAATGGCTATCGTATTGATTTGAATCGCAATAAAAAAAAAAACAACAAAAAATACTAAAAATAATGGTTTGTTAGACTTACGAGAATGTTACACATTGAAATTGAACTATTTTTTACGGATTTTATCGCGGATTTGGGTAATTTTGTAACTTCTTGACTTTTAGATTACTTTCCAGCTTTCGTGATCATCAGCAGTCTGTTAATCATTCGCTTCAGACATGTCATTATCAATAAGTGCAGGTCAAATTGATTTCAAAACCGAAATTATGTCTTCCTTCAGTAAAATTGTCTGTCTACAATATTTAGGCTCAATTGCACAAACTAACTTTGCCAATACCTTTGCCCTTGAAACTGTCAATTCCATACATTCGCAAGGTCAAATACGTCTCAAATGTATGGCGATGACATTTTCATAGGCAAAGGTATTGGCAAAGTTACTTGGTGCAACTGAGCCTTAAGGTACTTTCCTTCCATGTGGCATCGGCGTGGGGTGCCCTGTATACGTCCCATTGATTGAAAGGCATTCAGGTTTCAGTCCATCACTCGAGCCTAGCGAGTAGGCTAGTCGCCTTAGAATGTTTTTAGAAAATCTCATGAAGTTTCCTTACGATATATTCCTTCGCTCTTATAGCAAGCGATAATTAATTCAATGCCAAAAACGCACATAATATCGACAAATTACTAATTAAACTATGACTTATACTCAATTTTAAACTTCAAAAAACTACAACGTACAGACATACTTCCGTGCAGTGTATGTTTGAATAACTTCCCGCTCGATTTGTTCATAAATGTAAGATAATATGTAAAATGATAATCACAACAATCTTACTATCATGGGACCAAGTTGTGCGCGTGCGTTCTTGTTCCTTTATTTCCGTAAGTTAATTTTGGATTTTTAAATTTCGAACTCTATTTTTATGTTCTTATTTCAAATATAATTCGTGTATATTTTTAAAAATAGGAGAGTGTAATAATAAATTCTTGTGATTTATTTTTGTAATTAAGAAATGTGGATTTATTTTTTGGTATGTGTATAATTATCTTATTTTTGTGTTATTTTACATGTGAAATTCTTAATATAATGCAGATGGGGTAAATTATTGAAGGTAGGCAAATAATTTAAAAATAATATTTATTTTAATTAATAAGGCGTGAGTGATTTCGTATATTACATAAGTAAATTTTAAAATATTTTTGTTTGATAAACACGAACTCCCATTTTCCAATAAATGAAGCAAAATCATTTCAATTACATGGGTGAATGAAAAATAACTATTATTTCGACAAGTTAAATATTGTAGTAATAACTTGTGAATTAAAAATATTTATTTAGATGAAACTGCTTAAATTTGAATTGAAAGAACTTTTTTAAAAGTTTTTTTTTAAATATAAGCCATTGTTAAAGTCTATCATTTATTTCAATAAAATAAAAATTCAAAACAATTTTCCACGCAAAATATATTTTTAAAAACATATTTTTATTTCACAAAAAAAGATTCAAAAAGTTTTAAGAGATCGCTTCGAGCGATAAGACCGCATTGGTACTTTTTCTATTCATTATATTTCTCCATATATTTATTTATTTTATTTACACAAAACAAAAATCCTAACGCGTTACAATAGTTAATTTTTTTTTTTATCGTAACTATGACCCAAAATTTGTGTTTCACGAATAATACTGGAATACGAGACGAAAATACGTACCAAAAAAAATGAAAAATAATAAAAAAATTGTCACAGGTGAACAATTTTTTTATTTCTTCCGCCAAACAGCAGTTTTAAATGCACGGTTGTGTTTCGAATTGGAGGACATTGTAGCCAGAGTAACTGCTGGATATATTGAGACTTAACATCTTACGTCTCAGGGTGGCGAGCGCAGTGGAAAGCCAAGCATTGCTTTGTAATTCAAGGTGTTTTGTTTTGCTACTGTTCATGAGCGGTCGTATCACTTACTAAACAGTAACACTTTGAAATAAACATGATGCGTACATAAAGTACGTGTAAATAAATAAAAACTGAAATGAGGAAATTGTTTAAGTGTATCAAGTGATTGTGTTCTGCTGCAATTGGCCTTGTGGTAGTATTGGGATATGTACATTATGTGCGTGGAAATGAAGAATCTTGGTGTTTTCCGGAGGTATACATGGATATCAAGACTAATACAAAAATAACACTACTAAAAACGATGCCGGGATAGTTTTCGCGACTTCAGAAACAATGCAAATGAAAATTTTGAAAAAAAAAAGTTTTACAACTAAATCCAGGTGTTTGAGGATAAGTAATTGTTGTGAGCACCCCACGCTTTGTAACAATAAAATGTATGTATTTTACTCCATTCTATAATCTTAAACTCATTATCGACGTTTTGAAGTGCTCGAAAATCGACTTCAAAGATTCCGTTACAGACATTTAACCCTTTACACCCGAGAGATGAAGTTCTTCTATGTCGTGTTTAAATGTTATTCCGTAACTTCCATAGTGTCCAAACATTATGAGAAAAATATTGAAAAAATCCTGGTGCACCTGGTTTGCAGCAATCAGACCCTCACGATCGTGACTTTCAGGAAATAATTGTAAGTGGCACGATCGTGAGTTTGTGTTATTATATGGCAATATAACAAGGAAAATAATAAAATAACCATTGATAATTATAAACATTATATTTATTTTAATAAAATACTATAAGATCAACGCTTTTTCATTACTTTAATCAGTCTTTTAGACGTAAGTTAAACAAAATAATCATTTTTTGAAGACATCAGTCATATTTTTGGTAAGTGATTATAGGAACTGTACTTGTTTAAATAATCAGCCTTATTAAAGTTTAATAGAAAAATAAACTACATACTCGTATTTTTGACGTGATAAGACTTAAAACAATTTTTATCTCGTGACAAACATAAATATACATCACATTTCTCGCATCGAATTTACTACAGTCAGATTTAAAAAGTGTATGAGTACTTTTAAAGTCCACTTCTTGGTTTTGATGAACGCTTGATAGTACTCCATTTGCTGGTCTAGCACATCGACTCCGCCCATAAACTGATTGTAGTTCTTCACAACTTTTGGGGCTGTAACATCGATGTACACTTTTTGTTTATTGTCCCACCTTTTTATTCCAGATTGTTCTTCAGAAGCAGGACAGTTGGATGCTAGTAATACTGATTTATTATCTTTCCACTTCACGATTGCAGTAGGATTACAAACAAACTCCTGTGACTCGCTTCGTTGCATCTCTGTATCTTTCTTAAATTTAATTGTTGCTCGGTCAGGAATTCGGTTCTGCATGATGGTTTCTGTCGAATGCAAACCCATCTTTTCCATTTCCTCAATTAAAGGAATGGTAGTAAAATAGCGGTCATGATATACACAGCTACCACGTGGGACACCTTTTATCAAATGTAAAATTACAGAGGGACCGAGACCGAGATTTGTATGACTGAAACTGCTTTTAGCGCCTTTGTAAATTTTGAAATCTAGCATCTATCCATCACTTGTGGTAAGGACAAAATTTTTCAGGCCTACAGGTCGTGGTTTATTTTTCACGACCTGCCGTAGCTTACAGCGTCCTGTGAAGGGGATCATCTGCTCGTCAATCGAGTAAAATCCTGGAACTCTTACCAACTTGTTACAGGTTTCTTTTACCTTGTCAATCATGGGTTGTACCTTCTATAGCGGGTTGTCCACTTCGTTTGGAACTGGTGAATCGGACTCGACAACATGGAGTGCATTACGAAGAGTAATAAACCTGTCTCTTGTCATCAGGTCACTGATCAAGCCTAACTTCATACCAACTCTCTGGCGAACATCTTGATTCTCGCATAGTAGATCGCGATTCTCGCGTAGTCGTACTTAAATTTGGCAGGACTGGCAATTCACATGGTGATGACGGTGGTGGTACTGTTGCCACGGAGGTAGATGGTATTTCTTCTTCATCCTGTTCTTCTTCTGAAACGTCGTCTGCAGTGTGCCGGAACAAGACGTCTGGGTCGAATTCTGTGTCATCTTCGTCCAGATCCTCAAAATCTGAGATATTGCTGTTCGCCAAAAGGTCACAAATTGTTTGTTCCGTGAGTATACGCTCTAAAAGTAAAAAAAAAAACATACATTTAAAAGCATTATATTACATAAATAAAGGTAAAAGACAGAGTAACATTTGTTATTAAGTTTTCGGAGTACAACCGAGGTACCACGACCGTGCGAGTTTAAATTTCGGGGAATAGTATCAACCGATAAATAAAGTAATGTACAATAAACATATGTAGTATTCTTTAACAACTAATAAATTAGCAACTTACATGAAAAAATGTTAGTAAACCATTAGCATTACGAAAATATCAAATACTTACTTGTTCGAGCGGCGTGGTCAAAAAACGCAGCCATCTCTCTCGTGTCTTTATGACGACTGACAATTTCCAAACTGTACCTATAGTAATAAAGTGCGTTTGCACGGGTTCTCAGATAGTCTCACGATCGATCGACGACAGTTGCGTCCGCAAAAGTTGTTTCGTGTGAAGTGTAGAATTTTTCAAAGTCAAAACTCACGATCGCTTAAGCTCGGGTGTAAAGGGATATGCATACATACAGGCGAGGTTAATATAAAAGCGTATGAAAAAGCGACCATAGTGTTTTTTATTTATTTTCCTATCTTCGTATTTGGTAAATACAAATTTTATTAAAAAAAAAATAGTGAACACCCTTTTATTTTGAAGACGCTATGGTACGCAAGGGCTTAAATTATAATTTTAGCAAAAACTATGGATTTACCGCCCAAATACGATAACAGGAAAAATGAAGAAAAAAATTGTCGCTTTTTTCCAAAATGTTTAGTTGCATTGTGTTTGTAGTCACTACAACTACCATCCGGCTTGTTTTCGGCTGGAGTCTTGACACATCCTGTATATACTATACAGGGTATATCAAGACTGCTACCGAAAACGAAGCCGGGTGGTAGTTTAAGCGACTTCAGACACAATGCAACAGAAAAAGTTGCAAAAAAAAGGGTAATTTTTTTTTTTTGTTATTTTTTTCTTATGACCATGTTTGGGTGTTAAATATTTTTTTTCCTAAAATAATAGTGTATACCCTTTTATTTATAAATAATCTAAGGTATAAAAGTGTTTGAATTGTTGTTTTAGCTTTATTTTTGATTGGTGGTCTCTCATATGTGAGAGGCCCGAGTCCGCCTGGGTATGTACCACCGCAATGTCTATTTCTCCCGTAAAAGCAGTGTAAATGCACTGTTGTGTTGTGTTTTGAAGGAAATTGCAGCCAGAGTAACTACTGGAAATATTGAGACTAAACATCTCAACATCAATGTCTTGAGACAGCGAGCGCGAGAATGCCAAGCATTACTAGGCGTAGCTAACTAGGCGTAAATTTCGTTTTTATGAGTGTAGGTCGCATTTTTATAAACGATTTTACCTCAGCGTAGTTGTCGAAACGCACTTTCAATACGAGATTATCCGGTTCCATAGGTATTTTGAGACGTGGTAAAACCTTTTCCGTAGGTAGATAAAGCTACTATACAATACGTTTAAGTTGGTTGGTTATTACTTATATCGAAAGGTTACCTTATGCGAAATCGTAAACAGAAATAATTTTAACACGTTCGCTGACAGTGACCACTGACCATATTACCCTGACACCACATTATGACAGTATAATTTGTCATACTAAATGACACACGTCTCTAGACGTAGTGTCATGCTGAACTTTTGTTAGCTTGCCCTAATTCGACACAACGTCGACAGAAGATACTGCTCTTCATAATTCTTATATGAAAATTCATCGTCGGACGACGTACTGCTTAAATCTTAAAAATAAGTGGCCCCGTCCTTCGACGTATTGTAATAACGCATTATTTGTAATTTCACGCCTAATGACGTAATGTCAGCGAACGTGTTAAGTTGGTTTAGTTATACACATGCATACATAAATTCAAGTGCGTGGTGGCCTGTTGGTAAGTGCGTGGTGGCCTGTTGGTAAACGGACTAAGTCCGTGGTGGCCTGTTGGTAATCGGACTAGACGCGGCTGCCCACATGTTCACGGTGGTCGCGGGTTCGAATCCCAGGGCACACCTCTGACTTTTCGGAGTCATGTAGAGGCGCAATCAAGACGCTCACATTTCGCCTTGTTTGTTTATTTCCACGATGCGATAGGCGAGCCTATAGCCATATCGGACAAATTCCTCACTCCGGGCTGATAATGAATGGGAAAATCCAATATCAATTTGTCTGATCTAGGATTTGAACACGAGACCTCAGCTTTGTAATCATAACGCAGTAAAACTGCGCCAATATGCCTAGGTACTACACAAAATATTTGTATCATTTATCGTACGTCGCAAACATAGATTAAATTCGAAGTGAAAGGTACAGTCAGCAACATAAGTCTCATCATCTAAAATAATAATTATTTTCAATATCGCATGGCACTTCTCGGCATAGATGACTTTACTTGGTTATATTTTACAGCTACAGAGTAGTACGTACAAATTTTAATTCATAAAAAGGTTAGCAAAAATTGTAAAGTGTTCAGCGACTTATGTTGCTGACTGTACGTATCTTAAAGAATAGTATTGATTTTGTTATTAAGTTGACAGCTTATAACTTTCTTCGCACGTCGAATATTCGAAAATTCGAAATCCGTTTCAGACCATAGAGTAACTAACCCCACCCATTCTGTGGAATGCTGAAAACCTGGTCGCGATTTACCAATCTATCTAGACGGCGCCGTACTTAGTACTCACTGTCAGTTGAATGCAGTCACTTTGCACAATAATAGAAAAGATAATTCACCGTACAGAGATGTTAATGTGTTTTCGGTTGACTTTCCGCCTCATAATACTACCGAAACAGATATTTTTTTATCTCATGTATCAGCCTGGGAATCGAAGCCATGGCCTTTCGTTTCGCGTGACGGAAGCTATCATAATAATTAATGTTTGCTTGAAAATTGGGCAATGAAATTGGTTAGTAGAAATTTTATCTACATTTGTTACAAGTACATAAGGTTGAATCGGATCGAGGTTGAGAAATTACCTTTCTGCGTTCTCAAGGTCCAAAATAAATTTATAATTTGATTTTTTTTTACCTGGTTTTTTTTTGCAATGAATGGCGAGACGAGCAGGCCTCTTGCCTGATGGTAAGCGATACCACTCGATACATATAAATAAATATATAACACCCAACAGTCACATACATAGTCCTGACCCCACACTGAGATCTAGTCTTGTGTCGTGGGTGTCAAGAATTACGAGAGACTTTTCGGGACCCAAAACAAATATTTATGAGCCTCACAAATATTTACCTTTGTGCGGGGTCGAACCCGCGGCCTCTCGTTTCACAGGCGGCTTCTCCGACTGTGTCAAGGAGGCTGTATAATGTATGATATTTATGGATTCAATTAAAATTTTAATTTCATTTCATTTTAAGCCACAATGTTGACGGACGACCTGTTTAAGGTCGAAGGAAGTCGCTGGATGCAGGCCGCTTCCAACAGGTCGTTGTGGAGATCTTTGGGGGAAGCCTATGTTCAGCAGTGGACTTCCTGTGGCTGAGGAGAAAGAGAGAAAGAGATACAATAAAAATTTACGGTCGCCGGTACTTTTTATACACAAATGATGGCGCGCGTTTTTGTGTCTTTAGTTTCTGAATGGGCTTACTATAGCCGCGCTTATTGTATAAGCTCCTTATTTATTCTTAAGATTTTAACACAATTTTCAAATGCCGTTAATATGAGCTCACTCAAATCGTTTTTCAGAGACGACAAAAATAATTAATCAGCTATTTAACAGCTCAATGACTTTAGAATAGCCTAGACCCTTGTTTAAGCAAAAAGCAGAAAAATGGCGGATGTCTATCAGGTGGACGTTTGTTATTACTGTCAAGCGAATGCAAGCATATTTTTCTATGTATTGGCAATTTTAATTACAGTATATAGTAAATATACAATGAATAGCAAATCTTGTTGAAAGTTTTATCTCCTCTTAACATGCTTAAACAATTTAGGTTTGTATTTTTTATAAGAACGAAATAACAACGAAAATATTTTGTTTTGAACATTTAGGAAAAAAGTATACAAAGTGAGTATGTATATTCATGAATTTAAAACTCATGTTAAAAATAGTATACTCTAATGAAATAGCCTTGTATAAGTATCAGATATAGAATTTTACACCTAAACAATTGTTTAAAAATGTTGTGAATCATTCTTTAACGTTTGATCAGTATAACAGATTGAGACATAAGTTTTAAATGTATTTATAACATTCAAAGAAATATTTCGTTTTATTGATCTAGTGGCACAATAGCATACGGTTTTATTGTTTCCGTTTTTATTTAAGTCGTGGCATGAGGCGTCCTAGGTTCAATTCCACGGTCAGGCGCGTCAATTTTGTGATTTTTAGAGACAATTCGTATGAACAGTAAGGATTTGAATTTGAGTTCGAAATGGCGATAGGCCCGCCCCCTACCACCATCACGAAAATCGTTTTTTTTTTTTTTTTTATTGCAGTGAATGGCGAGACGAGCATGCCGTTCGCCTGATGGTAAGCGATACGACGGCTCATAAAAAGTAGCAACATTCCACTGCGCTCGCCATCCTGAGACATAAGATGTTAAGTCTCAATATGTCCAGTAGTTGCTCTGGCTACAATGTCCTTCAATCCGAAACACAACAGCGCATTTAAGCAGTGTTGTTTCACGGGAGAAATAGACATTGCGGTGGTACCTACCCAGATGGCCTCTCACATATGAGAGACCTACCACCAGTAATCGTCTAGGTAGAATTATGGTATGCAGAGGTATCCATAATACCCGTTGTATTATGGACACTTCTGCATACCCTTTCACTGAATCAGGTGTAATTTTAAGCTTTTTTTTTATTTTGTTCCTAAAACTGAATAAATATATTTATTAATTAATCCTTTTTTGCACTAGGTGTACAGCGATACTATTTAGAAATTAAAAATAAAAATAATAGTACAAGTGGCGGCCTTATCATACTAGGTAATTTCTTACAGGCAACCATGGGATGGAAATTTAAATACGTAGGAGCAAGAACGGACAGCCTAAGACGTAAATGAAATAATAGTAATTTACAGTTAATAACTAAATATAAAAATATGCAACATACACTATAAGTAATATTAAATGAACTATTGTTTCTAAAACTAACAAATATATACGAGTAGATACTAGCGGCCCCGCCCAGCTTCGCCCGGGTACAAATTGATTTCTGTACAATAATTTGTACGTATTATACATATAAACTTTCCTCTTGAATCACATCAAATCCGTTGCGTAGGTTAAAAGATTTAAGCATACAAAGGGACATAGGGACAGAGAAAGCGACTTTGTTTTATACTATGTAGTGATGTGTACATCCTACAATAATTAATCTTAAAATCCTGCTATGGTGTGTTACATAAAATATTAAAAGCAATTCTTATGGGATGAAAAGGGGATAAAAATTTTGCAAATATTTCTAGTGACGGGTTTTTTAAAATGACTCGAATGTTACACTTTGAAATAAAAGTGTTATTTTCGGATTTTATTTCATTTTTACCGACTGAGCGGATGACTACTACTTCAGTCCGCCCCGTGAACACGAAAGCTGTAAAGTAATCAAAACGTGGGGAAGTTATAAAAAGTAAAAAATAAACCAAATACCCGATAAAATCCGTAAATAATATTTTTATTTAATTTCTAGTCATATTTAGTTGAGAAAAAATTATTGTGTTTGAAGTCGAGTGAGTTACATAGTATTAGAAACCCATAAATTTGATTAATTTAGAACATATGTTATTTAATTAAATGTTGATTAAATTACTGTCTGTGTTTGACTTGTATTATTTAATGAAACCACCTGATATCACACACGTAAATGTAAACAGATAATATTTCAATTAATTTTGTATTTGCTCTGCGATATTAGGAATTTATTTGACGTAATATATCAATATCCAAACACGTTACCACGAAATTATTATTTGGATTACAAATAATTATTAATCATTCATTTGTAAACGATATACATTTATCAATTCGTCAGCCTCCGTGGCGCAGTTGTTTAAACGCCGGCTGTGAAACGAGAGGCCGCGGGTTCGATCCCCGCATCGAGAGAAATGTTTGTGCGGCCCACAAATATTTTTTCGGGTCTGGGTGTTTGTGAGACCGGAAAGTCTCTCGTAGTTCCTGATACCCACGACACAAGACTCGATCTTAGTGTGGGGTCAGGACTATGTATGTGACTGTTGGGTGGTATTTATTTATTAATGTTTGCTGCGTATTCCTTTAGCTTAAATTAATGAAATCATGCGTTAATATTATTCGATAGTTATTTTAGCACTAAGTGATTAAAAATTAAAAGAAAATTAATCACGAAATATAGTAGAACAAAAAAATATTAAACAAAATCAAGTATATATACGGTCTATAAAAATTAAAAGTTACTGAAGGTCAGCAAGTCCCATGAAATAATTATAAGTATTTTCTTTATATTTTTTCAGTTTACCATTGAATATATCAATAAAAATATGTTTTTTTATTATTTCATTGTATTAGTTCTACAGTATCAATACAATACAATTCTTTATAAACCAATAGTTTTCCTCAAGAATATGTGAATTGTACGTATATTAATTTTGCGGTCAAGTTGGCACGTGTTGGAAAATTTCATGACGTGTGTAATTGGAAACAGATCGTGGAAATGTACATTAAGTAGTTGACACGGTACTGTACCGAGGTCCAAGTTTTTTATATGGGTATCTGTATCAGCCCATATACGTCCCACTGCAGGGCACGGGCCTACTCTACAATCGAGAATACGATTGAGAGTGGTTAGGCCATATAGTCCACCACGCTGGCCTAGTGCGGGTTGGCGGACTTACATACCATAGAATTTTTTATAAATCGCTATGGTATGCAGGTTTCCTCACGATGTTTTCCTTCACCGTTTTTAGTGCGTGGTGATTGATTATCAATACACACATGACTCCGAAAAGTCAGAGGTGTGCCCTGGGATTCGAACCCGCGACCACCGTGAACATGTAGGCAGTCGCGTCTAGTTCGTTTACCAACAGGCCACCACGCACTTTATATGGGTACAACGAGCTAAACTACACTTCAATGTAAATACAATGTAATTATTGATGGTAGGTCTCTCATATGTGAGAGGCCATGGCCACCGCGATGTCTATTTCTCCCGCCAAACAGCGGTGTAAGCGCTTTGCAGTGTTCCGGATTGAAGGAAATTGTAACCAGAGTAACTGCTGGAGATATTGAGACTTCGTGGTAGCGAGCGCAATGAAATGCCAAGCATTACTATTACGGGGATAAAAACCCGTTTAAACGTGGGAAGTTCGTTGCAAACAGATAATGCATACATTATTAGCCAAATGTTGTCGAAATTATTGGCCTGAAATTAATACTTATAGATTATCCCTTTTCCCGGAAGGGGTAGGCAGAGCCAGCACACAAACGTTTTGGCTTGTGTGTTCCGTCCCACAATTTCACGATTTGGGCATAAATTCTTGACTCTGGGCTCATAATTAATAGGAAAGTCCAATATTTCTTTGCCTAGCCTGGGATTCGAACTCGAGATCTCAGCGTTGTAATCATGCCGTAGAACAACTGAGCCAACGAGGCAATGAAATTATTTGTGCATATAAATTTAACTCCGACTGCCTCGGTGGCGTAGTTACGTGGGTGGGTACGGTTACAAAGCTGAGGTCTCGGGTTTGAATCTTAAGTATATGTCAAGTAATGTTGCCTAACATGTGGTAACAATTGATAACATTTTTGCACGATGTTGCTCCTCAAACTCGTATAATATAATTAATTACTTACTAATTATTTGTAACCGGCATATTTTACGAACTTGAACAAACTATAGTTAAATGGGCAGCCAGTATTGGATGTAGGCAGTTAAGGCAAAAAAAAAACGGAATTCATTACCGGAAAAGGTGAAGGAAAGAATACATAAACAATTTACCAAAATGCATAATTAATGTTATTTTTAACTTGGAGACAGATTTTAACTTGTCGAGGCTGACTGATAAAAATATTGTTGGGAATTTTAGTCAAGGTTGACAGTTTCCTATTTATTTTTGTTTTAGCTGAATAGTTACTACAGTAGTATATACATATAAGTACAATAAGACATACGTTCCGTCCCACGATGTGATAGGTGGCGAGCCTATCGCCATATCGGCACTAGTTTAGTATTCTGTGATATCGGGTACAAATTCCCAACTCCGGGCTGATAATGAATAGAAAAATCCTATTTAACTTTGCCCAACCCGGGATTCGAACTCGAGACCTAAGCTTTATAACCGAATCCTAGTACAACTACGACAACGAGCCATTAGTACAATAACAAAAAAAAAACTCCTCTAAAGAAACAAGTCACTTTAAATCACATTTTTTTACCATTTTTGACAGCCTCCGTGGCGCAGTTGGTTAGACGCCGCCTGAGAAACGAGAGGCCGCGGGTTCGATCCCCGCACCGAGAGAAATGTTTGTGCGGCCCACAAATATTTCTTCCGGGTCTGGGTGTTTGTGAGACCGAAAAGTCTCTCGTAGTTCCTGATACCCACGACACAAGACTCGATCTTAGTGTGGGGTCAGGACTATGTATGTGACTGTTGGGTGTTATTATTGTTGGGTGTTATTATTTCCTGTCAATCTGTAGCGTATATAATTTAAAATCACATTTACCCATGTATATTTACGAACTTATATATTTTTAATTAATTACAAAGCTATCCTTGGCATTCCACTGCGCTCGTCATGCTGAGACATAAGATGTTAAGTCTCAATATGTCTAGTAGTTACTCTGGCTACAATGCCCTTCAATCCGAAACACAACAGTGCATTTACACTGCTGTTTGACGGGAGAAATAGACATTGCGGTGGTACCTACCCAGATGGCCTCTCACATATGAGAGACCTACCACCAGTAAAGTTATAGTAAATGCTACCTTCGTTGCGTGTCCTCGGATATAAATGTCTGCCTTCCTACTGAATCGTTTATTTTTTATACGATTTTCACATTTTCACTGACAAAATATTGCCAGCACTTCTTTGCTCAACCTAGTTAGAGCCTAAAAAGTGTTACTGGGATTAGTTAATCGGGTTTTATGTTCTAATAATTAAGAAATTGGATGACAATACCAGCCCTTTCGCAAATCTTTGGTTTAAACCTTGGATCTATTCAAGTACCAAAAATGACCTTATTATTTTGTTCCAGTTTCGTCAATAGTTACAGCAGAATATGGACACAGCCTGAATTATGACGAGCAGAGAAAAAGGACGGCAGAAGTCGACATATTGCTAGAAGTATTATACGAAAAACAATGGAAAGAGGAAGACCTACCCTGTTTCCAAGCATTTCAGAAAATGCTTCATGGAGTCAAGAATTCTACCCTATGGGCCACTTGGAGTAAGTATATTTGTTTATCGGTACAGGGAGCGTAGTGTGACGCGTGGGCCGATGGAGCGACGAGCTGAAGGTAGTGGATGAGATCTCAGGAGCGAGTGTTGTGAGAGCACGTACAGGGAGCGTAGTGTGTGACGCGCGGGCCGGTGGAGCGACGAGCTGAAGGTAGTGGATGAGAGCTCAGGAGCGAGTGTTGTGAGAGCACGTACAGGGAGCGTAGTGTGTGACGCGCGGGCCGGTGGAGCGACGAGCTGAAGGTAGTGGATGAGAGCTCAGGAGCGAGTGTTGTGAGAGCACGTACAGGGAGCGTAGTGTGTGACGCGCGGGCCGGTGGAGCGACGAGCTGAAGGTAGTGGATGAGAGCTCAGGAGCGAGTGTTGTGAGAGCACGTACAGGGAGCGTAGTGTGTGACGCGCGGGCCGGTGGAGCGACGAGCTGAAGGTAGTGGATGAGAGCTCAGGAGCGAGTGTTGTGAGAGCACGTACAGGGAGCGTAGTGTGTGACGCGCGGGCCGGTGGAGCGACGAGCTGAAGGTAGTGGATGAGAGCTCAGGAGCGAGTGTTGTGAGAGCACGTACAGGGAGCGTAGTGTGTGACGCGCGGGCCGGTGGAGCGACGAGCTGAAGGTAGTGGATGAGAGCTCAGGAGCGAGTGTTGTGAGAGCACGTACAGGGAGCGTAGTGTGTGACGCGCGGGCCGGTGGAGCGACGAGCTGAAGGTAGTGGATGAGAGCTCAGGACCGAATTATGCGAGCACATATAGGTAGCATATTATACATGTACAATTATTTCTAATTAACCCTTTTTGTACAGTGTGGGACTCGATGCAGCGACCAACGGGGTCTTTATACGGCGCAGCGTATCACATGGGTAGTTTCGACCAGTGTCTCAACCCTCCTTGGAGACAGACGCACCAGCATCTTAATTGGCAGTATTGTGCCGTGGAAATGCAACTGACGGATGTGAAGACACCAACCAAATGGACTGGACACTTGGACCCGTACGACTCCACCGAAGCTTATATTAAAGTGAGTCTATTTTAGTTGTTTTTTCTTACTCAACCGAAAATGTGATTAGAATGTGCTTGATGGTAAGTACTGTACTGTATCAGCCCCTATACGTGCCACTGCAGGGCACTGGCTTCCTCTACAATCATGTATACGATTGAGAGAGGCCATACAGACCATCTCGCTAGCCTAGTGCAGATTGGCAAACTTTACATACCATAGAAATTCTTACAAAACACTACATTTACAATAAAAAAAGCAACACAATACATAAGTTAATGCATACATTTTTAGCTGTAATTCCTATTATATTTATATAGTCATAAGTAACTATATAAGTGGAACATTTATGAAGTTGTCGCAATTAAGTTTGGAAAATTACTGTAATCTTATTTTTTGTTAGTAAGTGCCAACTCGAATTAAAATAGTTAAACTAAATGTGACGAGTGGTCTGAATTGCTATTTTTTTGTTGTTGTTTGACATGTTGCGTATATTTTAAAATTCTGATTATCTAACCATCTATATACATATTTGATACCAACTTGGGTTATTTCTCTGCTATACCAAGGCTCTGTAGACAATATAATGCTATTGCAAAAGCACATGACATAGACATCACGAACATTTCACATTACAGAAAACAAGACTTGCAATTGTTATGTACTCCTAATAAATGATAAACTTAATTAATTACTTTCTCCATTATGTTATATTCAATTTCATCACTTTTAAAATTACTTTATTATTTATTACTTAATTTAAATTTAAATTCATCACTTAATTTCAAATTCAGTCTTAATTATTTTTAATATATTTTGTCACTGTGTAATTATTTAAATTTGCATGCTGTGGTCTCCTATAATTGAAGATCACGTCGAAATGTAAACCACAACAATGCTATACCATTGTCTTCATTATACGTCGTGTATCTTTCGTTGGAGGTCCTCAATTTAAAAAATAAAATAAAATACCGTATAGAAGCCAAAACAATGACTTTTAGAATTTTTGTCTGTGTGTCTGTGGTAAATGGTTTTGCACGTGAAATCAGAAAGGGCTTAACAGATTTCGATGATATTTGGTATGGAGGTAGCTGACCCTTGGATTAACAGGATACTTTTTATCCCTAAAATGTAGTCTTCCCGAGGAATTAGGAAGGAATTCCTTTTATATTTAATGTGAATGATTTAATGTTTTTATAGACCACATCAAAATACGGGAGCCACTTCAACAAAGCCACGGTGGGTGTCTGCCTACCATCAGTCTGCAGCGGTGAGGCGGCTACCACCATAGCAGTGCTCATGATGTCTACCACACACCTACCAGTACCCAGGCACAATCCAGTTTTACTGTCATGCCAGAAAGGAGGGGATAGTCATAAGTATTCTGCAGGATTCACCATTTTTGTGTAAGTAAGATTAGGGACATAGTCTACTGTACTTATTTTTAATTATAATGAATGGCGAGATGAGTATGCATGGCAACAAAGTAATAAACACCTAATAACATGACGACGGGGAAATGCCTATACCTCTTGTCATTTTCCAACCTATCTATTTATGGCAGTACCTCCTATCTAACCGAATACCTACTACATCATCATAAATTACTTGAATATAAAATGACATATTAAACCTACATTAATACTTCTTCTTTTACCTGGCGTTATCCCGGCCGGTGCCAGGGTCCGCCTTCCGGCAAATTCTCCTCCATTTCGCCCGATCTTCGGCATCCTCAATAGTAAGGCCATTGACCCTCATATCTTCCTTGACGATATTACTATTCCCCATTAATAAATATATTCTGTATCAGCCCATATACGTCCCACTGTAGGGCACGGGCCTACTCTACAATCGTCAGTACGATTGAGAGTGGTTAGGCCATATAGTCCACCACGCTGGCCTAGTGCGGGTTGGCGGACTTACAAACCATAGAATTTTTTATAAATCGCTATGGTATACAGGTTTCCTCACGATGTTTTCCTTCACCGTTTTAGTGCGTGGTGATTGACTGTTAATACACACATGACTCCGAAAATAAATATATTAACTACTTTTAAACTTAACAAAAATTAAACTATTTTTCAGTTTGTGTAAATTTATGACCTTGTCAGATAAGTGTTATTGGCACTTCGCTGTAGATAATTAACTAATAACTTCAAATTTGTTTCAGGTTAACCTTATCGTTTATATTTGGAGCTGCTGTTTTTGGTACAATGTTCCCCGAATACGTCCCATCTGGTTATGTTGGTAAGTTTATTTTATTTTATTTGTGTGGCTCACAGCTATCAATAGCAAACAAACATCGCACCTTTTTTTTTATTGCATTGAATGGCGAGACGAGCATGCCGTTCGCCTGATGGTAAGCGATGCGACCGCTCATGAACAGTAGCAAAACCAAACAACACCTTGAATAACAAAGCAATGCTTGGCATTCCACTGCGCTCGCCATCCTGAGACATAAGATGTTAAATCTCAATATGTCCAGTAGTTACTCTGGCTACAATGTCCTTCAATCCGAAACACAACAGCATATTTAAACTGCTGTTCGAAGGGAGAAATAGACATTGCGGTGGTACCCACCCAGGCAGCCTCTCAAATATGAGAGACCTACCACCAGTTTACAATCAGCGTGACCTAACTAAAAAAATCTTATTTTTTGGGAAACGTTCATTTAAGATTTGTAACTTAAGAAATTTATACTTATCTAGAAGGCCGATTTATACATATTTTTGCCTTTCATCAATAGGTCATTTTGAGCCAAAATATGATTAAAAGCATAAATCTTTTTTTTGGATAAGGACACTCTAATTCTAAAGGTGCCATCTATTATACGAATTGTATACAAAAGATAGGTTGTAAAAGTAACAAAATCTATCTTACTACTCGTATTTAAAGTTAGTTAACAAAGATTACTAAATGCTTACTAATTCTTTAATATTAAATTAAAAATACAGTCAAATTGAAAACCTTCTCCTTTTTTGAAGTCGGTTAAAAATTCACCAATATTTTTTGTTTATACATAACAGGCGCATATTGGCAGTATCTCTGAGGCGATCTAGACTTTTCCGTAATATCTTAAAGATCTATATTTAACTTTGAAGACACGCAGATATAAAGTCAAAGGTGCATGCCCTAGCATCGAACTAAATACCTCTCACTATGCATACAAGGTCAAAAGGGTTTTCTATAAAACTTGGTTTTAAATGTTAAACTTGAACTTTCGCATTTCAATTTTTTTTGCGTTTTTGTTCTTATTTTATGCGTTAGTTGAATGCGATGTGTTTGCATAATAATTTTAATATTGATTAAAAAATAATGTAAACATAATTAAAAGATCCGACAGTCTTCGTGGCGCAGATGGTTAGACGCCGACTATGAAATGAGAGGCCGCGGATTCGATTCCCAATGAAAGCAATGCTTGGCATCCATACATAAGATGTTAAGTCTCAAATTGTCCAGTAGTTATCTGGCTACAATCTTTCAAACCGGAACACAACAGTGCATTTAAACTAGTTTGGCGGGACAAAATAGAAATAGAGAATGGATTATTTATTGAACCCATAAAATATCATACATTATTTAGATTCAGTCACTTTTTTTCCACTACCACTGTTCACAAGGCTGTTTTCGCCAGAGAAGAACGGGCATAAACTATAGCGTCGCTTTTTTAAAAATAAGTTTACAATACAGTAATTATACAGGAGCTATAGCTTAGTTTAATTAAAATATTTCATTGCGGTGGTACCTACCCAGACGGCCTGCCACATACGAGACCCCCCAAAAAATTATTAGCTATTTTTTTTAACTGTATGGCCTACTGTTGGACTATATGGCTTAACCATTCTCAATCGTAGTGACGATTGTAGAGGAGGCCCGTGCCTTGCAAAGGGTAGTATATGGGCTGATACAGATTTGTTTTTTAATTTCAGCTTCAGAAATAAGATTAGCGTTTGACATGAAGCGGAATTGGTCGAAGCTGTTCGAAGTTTCCTCCCGAGAGCTCCTCAGTGTTCATGGAATACGAAGCATCAACGCTCTCATAGTGATATGCACTCATTTCACATATTATTCTATGGCCACGCCTATATTGAATAGCATGCATTTGGAAAGGGTAAGTGATATTTATTACATACATAGGTTATAGGTACGACAGCCTCCGTGGCGAAGTCGGTTAGACGCCACCTGTGAAACGAGAGGCCGCGGGTTCGATCCCCGCACCGAGATAAATGTTTGTGCGGCCCACAAATATTTCTTTCGGGTCTGGGTGTTTGTGAGAGCGAAAAGTCTCTCGTACTTTCTGATACCCACGTCACAAGACTCGATTTGTGTGGGGTCAGGACTATGTGTGTGACTGTTGGGTGTTATTATTTATAGGTACATAAACTCACGCCTTTTTCCTAGAAGGGTAGGCAGAGGTGCTGTTAGTGTTACGTTTCGCCTTATTTGTTCCGTCCCACGCTATGGTGGCGAACCTATCACCATATCGGGCACAAATTAATGACTTCGGGTTGATAAAGAATAGAAAAACTACAACCACTTCACCCGCCCCGCGATTCGAACCCGAGACGTCGCCTTTGTAATTATACCGTAGTACAACTACGCCACCCCGCATGATTTTATTTAAAGATAATTATAAAGTTTGGTTTCTATATACATATAATCTGTATCAGCCCATATACGTCCCACTACAGGGCACGGGCCTCCTCTACAATCGACAGTACGATTGAGAGTAGTTAGGCCATATATACATATAATACTAATATAAAATTATTGTTGGTTAGTATGTTGGACAGTCTGCCTAAATATCAGCCTATAGGAGAGCAAAAAAGGTGGCCGGCACCATTTTATCTACGTTTTTGAAGTACAAGCTCTCCCTCTATATTATAAATACTAAGGTAGTGATATAAAACTCACCAATGATTCCAATGAATGATAATAGATTATATACCAAAAAAAACATAGTTTTACAGAAAAATGACAAAGGATTCACATTAAACGTCTTTACAGTTTATTTTGTCCATGTCTCTCAGACTATGTATGTATCTTTATTTTTTGTTTATTTATTAACTCCGGAAAGTCTGAGATATGTCCTGGGAATTGAATAAACGAACCTAAACATCTTGGTGGCTACATCTAGTAGATCGTTAAATTAATTTATTATTTCATCACAGGAACAGCCTCGTAAAACAGCAATCTGTCGTTGAGACCTGACAGTTTTCAATTTCCGTCGCATTTTTTACTTAATACAGCAAGAGCCCACGGCCGCCAGACCTATTTTAATTTTAATTTATTTGAAATAGGCACATCAACATTAAACACATCAGTGACATTACAGATATTTTAGACAAAGCCAATAAAATCACTGATATGTATACCAGTTAAAGATGTACATAACATTTAACAAATCAACACTTTCTTCATTTTGTAATCGTCTGATATAGGCATCACACAATCGGCTATTATGAAGTTCCGATCGTGGTTGCTTTGGAAGTTATCAGCTTCAATGTGTCTGGCGAGATTAAAGAACCATCAAAAGTGCCTGTATACTGTAACGCTGGCAAAATTACATTTTATTGCAGTTTGAAGATATCGCAATATGCGCAGACTGACTTTTAGCTTTTATAAAATGACGAAAGTCTGATAGCCATGGTCTTTTTTAAAATTTGTAGTGAATGGCGAGACGAGCGCGCCGTTCGACTGATGGCAAGCGATACAATCGCTCATGAACCGTAGCAAACCATACAACATCTTGAATTACAAAGCAATTCTTGGCATTCTACTACGCTC
Source organism: Hyles euphorbiae (assembly GCA_023078785.2). Classification (NCBI taxonomy): domain Eukaryota; kingdom Metazoa; phylum Arthropoda; class Insecta; order Lepidoptera; family Sphingidae; genus Hyles; species Hyles euphorbiae. The sequence continues at coordinate 1,397,110 of CM041056.1, forward strand.
GCCGTCCTGAGACATAAGATGTAAAGTCTCAATATGTCTAGTAGTTACTCCGGCTACAATGTCCTTCAATCCGAAACACTATCTATAAGTAATGTCACTATGTTTTCAGGATATCGACACGTTCCTAGGGATGTTCTTACTACATCTAGATCTAACAGTGGATACGTTCTTCGCAATATCCGGAATGCTTTTGATGTCGGGTTTGATGTCTGGGAAGAGGAAAAATCTTATAGAGAGTCTTGTGAAGAGATATATAAGGTAATTTTTATTATTTAAAAATGTTGTAATCGTAAAACTAGTATAGCATGGATTGGTCGACCAAGCGATCGAACCAATGAGTTTAGACTTTTGAAGCACTTTTTTAAATTCTGTAGTTTTTTTCATATAGGTAATAAATTTTTTCGAAAATATATAAAATAATATTTGAGCGGCCATATTTTTCTGGAATCATATAATCAGATGAAAATAAAATATATTTTTTTAGTTCCTGTATATTGTATTATTTTTTGTGTACACTATTAAGTAACAATACTCCTTCACAGAATAATAGGACCTCTAGCAGTGATGGTGTATTACTTCTCGTGGGTCCACGAGCACATCGGCAGCGGTCCTCTATGGACCTACCTGAGCGGCAGACAGCGCGACCTGTGCCGTAACAACTGGTGGGCCACCATGTTCATGATCAATAATTACGTCAATGAGGATCAAATTGTAAGTATTTGATGAAGGGATCAATGTGTAAAAGGGGACATTTTGTCAATATTTTTTTCAATGAACGGTGAAACGAGCATGCCGTTCGCCTGATGGTAAGCGATATGACCGCTCATAGTGAGCAGAAAAACCAAAAACCACCTTGAATTACAAAGCGATGCTTGGTATTCCACTGAGCTCGTCATCCTGAGAAAAAAGATGTTAAGTTTCAATATCTGGATCAGCCCATATACGTCCCACTGCAGGGCACGGGCCTACTCTACAATCGAGAGTACGATTGAGAGTGGTTAGGCCATATAGTCCACCACGCTGGCCTAGTGCGGGTTGGCGGACTTACATACCATATAAATTTTTATGAATCGCTATGGTATGCAGGTTTCCTCACGATGTTTTCCTTCACCGTTTTAGTGCGTGGTGATTGACTATCAATACACACATGACTCCGAAAAGTCAGAGGTGTGCCCTGGGATTTGAACCCGCGACCACCGTGATCATGTTGGCAGCCGCGTCTAGTCCGTTTACCAACAGGCCACCACGCACTTCAAGTTTCAATATGCTTTGTATTTACTCTGGCTACAATGTCCTTCAATCCGATTCATGGTGTTGCTTGGTTTTTTTACTGTTTATGAGTGGTCGTATTAATATCAGGCGAAAGGCATGCTCTTCTCGCCATTCATAGCTATCAAAAATCGTTTGGTTATTAATGTTTTGATCATGGATTCGATCAGCTTCCTTTTACTTTTAAACTTGGTTTATTTTTATTATGGTTCATTTGTGCCCAACCGCTTTCTAAAAAAATGTATTCGATTGGGATACGATTATCACTTTTTTCAAAACAAAGTTTACCTTTAAAATACTTGAGCTATTTTAGAATATTATTCAAAATTAATTTCAAATATTATTGATTTAGGTGTATTTCTTTTTTTATGTGTTTTTATCTTAAATCTTTTACTTTTCCTTTTTAATTTTTTCTTCTTTTTTTTTCGTTTTTAATTTAAATATTGATTATTTTAATGTTGCTATTTTGTTTTATTTTTCAGTGCCACACAGTGTCATGGTACCTGGCATGTGATTTTCAATTGGCAGTATTAGGAACGTTCTTATACTTCTTGTACCAAAGAGATCAAAAGACGGGCAAAATCGTCATAGCTTTGGCGGCAGTTGCAGCTGTGTTGACACCCAGCATTATCACCTATAAGGATAAGCTGTCGCCTTTGTTCTTCCACGGTATACAGTGAGTATTTTTTTGTGTTCTAATAGTACAACTATATAAGAATTATGTGAAGCCGAATCGAACCCAGGATCTCAATGCTTACAGCGTATGTGCTATTGAGATATGATGTGTCTACATGTTTACTGTACTGTAGTGTATGTACTTTACTCGACGATTGCTAGGCACTGTTGTTATAATTTCTATGGTTTGTTATTTCCACCAACCCGTTCTAGACCAGCGTGGACTATATGGCCTAACCACGCTCAATCGTACTCTCGATTGTAGAGTAGGCCCGTGCCCTGCAGTGGGACGTATATGGGCTGATACAGAAACCTATAAACATGTCTTGTGACGCCTGATCAAATTGTTATAGCAAAATCATAGACCGTTATTTTTGCTTTGCCTTTTCATGTGACAAGCGGAGTCTAGTTTGCGTACAGTTTCTATAGGTTAAATAAGGGCATAGGGGTAAACTAGTCAATTATTACCCACAAAATACGAATTGATAAGTCGCGGGTTCAACCCCTGCATCGAGATTGATTTGTGTGATCCACAGGTAAGTATTTGTTTGAGGTCTGGGTATTTGTGAGACCAGAAAGTCTTCGTAGTTCCTGATACCCACGACACAAGACTCGATTTAGTGTGGCGTCAGGGATATGTATGTGCCTGTTGGGTTTATTTATTTATAAATATTATTTTGTACTTTTTCAGTGGCTTAATAAACTTCACGCAAGATGAAGTATTCTTAAAGCGGTATATCAAGGCGCATTGTCGGGCGGCCGCATACATGGTTGGAATGTATATGGGATACATATTCTCTACATACAAACCTGAGGAGAATAGAAATAAGTTATCTAAGGTAGGTTATCTCAATGGTTGCATAATGAAACGCACTCGAAAACGATTGGCCGTGGATCCGCTTATCGCACGGAGTCAAATGTTTGGACCATAAGTATTCGTTTTTTCGTTTGTGGCGTTAGTCCGAGTTCCAATATTCAAACTTTCGACGTCTTATGTAAGTTAAGTGGTGCATTACCAAAATCAATACTATCCTCTGTTAAACTTATAATTTAGTCCGAACTTAGTCTATAGTTACGACATATTATGATAGAAAATTCGAACTAGACACATTCGTACAGATTTACGTACGACGTTCGAACATTCGAACTTCGTTTTGCATCATAGAGTAACCCCTCTGGTCGGAGAGAAGTCTTTCGTACTTTTTCTTTCTCTTCCCCAGGTTCTCTCCATCCTAAAATACCTAGCAGAGTTCTCAGTTCTGGTGGCAAAATTTCTAATTCTAGGCCTTTTTGAAATCTTTCCCAATTTTGTTCCAGGGTCTATCCATCCTAGGTTTCCTAGCAGTCTTCTCAGTGCTGGTAACAGTCTACCGTGGCGGCGGGCTCTTATTCTTCAGAGAGTACAATGCACTGGAGGCAGCTGCGTTTGTAGCTGTGAACAGAGCTACCTGGGCTCTTGCTGTGTGCTGCCTCATTGCCATTTGCGAATACGGGACGTTGCGTAAGTTGAATTTTTGTATTGATAAGGTAATGGACCTGATGCCTGGTATATGCAGTCCAATCCAGATTTTATGATGGATAATATGAATTATCTTGTATTTGATCATTGTTTAAAATCTAAATTTCTTATAAGGCTAGTTAGTATATGCTAATCCTTCATAGCCTTATATAACTTTGTGAATAAATAAAACCCGCTCTTAACTACTTACTTTTATAATAGAATAGCTGGATTAGAAAGAGGTTTGGCCAATATTTTATCCTTCTATAAAAACATTACAATCTAGTCAATGATTGACGTGTAAATCCTCCAGAAAGAAACATCATAATACAACGAATTTAAGTGCTCTCGATTTAATAAATTCAATTACATTTACACTAATGTTATGCATTTCTTCGTTAGATATGAGGCCATATATTCTCATGTCTATTTTGGAGACGTAATTTTAGTGGCATGCTATTCCCAAAGCCTGGCCGTAGATTTCAATGTAAAGACATTGCGTTATCTTACGCCACTGACAACAAGGACGATAATCCCTTAACATATTTTGGACTAGAATTTAGTTTGACGAAATAAGTGACTTTTTCCTATCAAATATTTTTTTCAGCACTGATCAGCGCTTTGCTAAAGTGGAGTTTCTTCGTGCCAATTAGCAGGTTGAGTTACAGCCTCTACTTGATCCATATGGCCGTGGTGTACTATACCATCCACGGCGCTAGGACGGGAGTGAGATACGACTTCATTGCTTTGGTAAGATCCTAAATTTTTTAATGGTTCAGTAAACCAGCGAACGGTTTTTTAGCTATGAATTTCGAGACAAGTATGCCTTTCGCGTAATGGTAAGCGATACTATACGACTGCTCATGAATAGGAGATAAACCAAGCAACACCATGAATTACAAAGTAAGGCTTGGCACTCCAGTGCTCTCGCCATCCTGAGACATAACATGCAAAGTCCTAATTAGTCCAGTAGTTACTCTGGCTACAATATCCGTCAAGACGGAATACAATAGTGTATTGCTATTTGATGGGAAAAATAGACAATGCAGTGGTACCTATCAAGTAGGTGTCTCACATGTGTGAGACCTACCAATTAAAGCCTTGCCAGTAAAAGATTTGCCTTGCGGTGAGGGGATATTCGGACATCCTACAATGATAGGATTGCGAGTGGGCTGTCAGCCTCTTCAAATTGGAAGGATAAAGAAAAAAAGGAATAAAAAATGAAGACGGGATGGAAGAGGTATTGGGTGTCCAGTTAGCTGATTCCCTAAATGTAACTAGCCAGCAAATTATAATTACCCATCCATGCTGAGTCATGTCTGAGAACAGCGTGGCTTTACCACTTCGAAACATTTTTGAATTATATCGCACCTTTAGAATTACTGTACTGTATCAGCCCATATTCGTCCCACTGCAGGGCACGGGCCTCCTCTACAATCGACAGTACGATTGAGAGTGGTTAGGCCATATAGTCCACCACGCTGGCCTAGTGCGGGTTGGCGAACTTACATACCTAGAAATTTTTATAAATCGCTATGGTATGCAGGTTTCCTCACGATGTTTTCCTTCACCGTTTTGGTGCGTGGTGATTGACTATCAATACACACGTGATTCCGAAAAGTCAGAGGTGAATTATACCTATTAGAAAATCTTATTTTTTGGGAAACGTTCATTAAAGATTTGTAACATAAGAAATTTTGTACTTATAGAAGATACATCTAGAAGACCGATTTATACATCTTTCTGCCTTTCATGCGTCAACAGGTCCTTCTTTAATAACGGGTCGTTAGGTCATTTTGAGCCAAAATATGATTAGAAGCCAAAATCTATTTTTTTTGTATTAGGTCACTTTAATTGTAAAGGTGCGATATGTCAAAAAGTATCTCGGTGCAAGGTCAGGACTATACGCCAGATTTTTAAAAATTGAATTTTTTTCAGGTGATACAAGGGGTTGGTTCGTGGGTTATCGTGAATATGCTCAGCGTGTTACTATGGCTGTTAGTTGAAGCTCCGGTGTCCAACTTATCCATACATCTATTTAAAACAAGGTTAGTATCAGTCTACTCTTATTTATTACCACAACCCCAGGTATTTCTTTCGGGTCTGGGTGTTTGGAGACCGAAAAGTCTCTCGTAGTTCCTGATACCCACGACACAAGACTCGATCTTAGCGTGGGGTCAGGACTATGTATGTGACTGTTAGGTGTACTTATTTATTTATTTATCATCTTCGGGAATAAAAGTTCCATTGCTCATCATCAACATTCCAAATTGATGCTAAGCTTAATTTTTGGCCGTGTGATAGCTTCTATCCATAGATTTTTTATTGCAATGAATGGTGAGACGAGCATGTGACGGTTAATGGCTAATACAGTAACTATATTGTGTTGTTTTATTTTTCAGAAAAACGGCCCATGTAGAGAAAAATGGCAAGATTGAAACTAACGGAAACGTAATTATGAATGGGCACGACACATATAAGTTAAAGTCTACGTAGATTATAAATTGTTTTGTTTGTTAATTAATAAGTGTACTTATAGGGTCTTAATAAACCCGTTTGATCGAGAGACTAATTTTAGTCCAAGGTTTTAGAATTGAACTATTTTGAATAGCGAGATATTCACGACTTTATTAATAAACACGGATTTACCCCCTCCTATCATGATAATCCTGTTATGGCAACTCATTGATTTTAAAAGTAAAAGAATTAACAAAATTATCTTGTCGATTGTAAAGCCTTGGATTACAGTTAATCCTTCGTTAATCCGAGTTTATGCCCAAGATGGCCAATGTCAAGCCAAGCACAAAGATTCTAAGTTACCATATAAATGTATTTAATTGTTTATAGTTATATAGACGATCTGGTTAAGGTTGTAGGCAGTAGCTAGATGCTACTTCAAACCGGTCGATGTGGAGATTTTGGGGCCTATGTTCAGTAGTGGACTTATTGTGGCTGAATAGAGAGAGATAGTTATTCATATACTAGTACGACAAAGTAAAAACAATGCACCTGATTGTAAACGCACAGATAAAATATCGAAGTGAGATTTTGATCTTTCGTCAGTTGGCACATTTATGTCGGCCTGTCTGTATAATTCGAGATGAGTTTGTATGCTAAAAGAAGGAGAAGAGAGGGGAGAAAGAATAAACTGTCTCACAAGGGTAAAATTCAAGCGATTACATAATTTAAAAATGTTATTATGTCTTTTATTTTAACATCTTTACTATTATGCTAATAATATTAAAAAGCCGGTGTACAATGGTACTGGTTGAATGCAAAACTAATATTCTAATTATAAATTGATTTTTTTGGGTTTTTAATTAATAACACACACAAAAAAAAAACTCACACTAAATATAATTGGCTTAACTCTAATCACTCAAAGGCAATGTCTTACAGACAACCAAAGGATGAATTTAAGAAAAGATTTAACAGGGCAGACAAAATGTAAAGGATAAAAATTCACACGGAAATATTAATAATTTAATAACTACAAGAAATAATAAAAAACAACAATACGTAAATATATACATAAGTAAGAATCAGGCGATAAACATGTACCTAGGATATGCAAGCAATGCAAAGGATAATTTTAGAATTAAAATAGTCAACTTTATTGCCCATCATGACAATCGAGTCGAGAACCAATGAGACTTTTAATTTCCATAACCTAACCAAAAACTCCAATTTTTTTATCATTGCAATGAATTGCGAGACGAGTAGGCCATTCGCATGATGGTAAGCGAGACGACCGCTCATGGACAGTAGGAATACCAAACACGATGAATTTCAAAGCAATTTTATTTTATTGTCTTATGAAATCTATAAGCTAAATAAAATTAATACCTAATAAATATCAGGTATGCATGAAACATAAAATATAGTTCAGCATAAAACAATGCTTGGCATTCCACTGCGCCCGCCATCTAGAGACACAAAATTTTATTTATCATTTAGGAATTGAACCTACAGCTCTTACATCATTACAAGTTTTACCCATTGCGCCATTAAGACATACATACATCTACTCACGCCTTTTCCCCAGAAGGGGTAGGTAGAGGTTCATGGATACCCACATTTCGCCTTGTATGTTCCCTCCCACAATGTGGTAGGAGGCGAGCCTATCGCCATATCGGAAAAAATTCCTGACTCCGGGTTGATAATGAAACAAAAAATACATTATAATTTTGCGTGACCCGGGATTTAAACCCGTGACCTCAGCTTTGTAACCAGTGTAGTACAACCACGCCACCATCAAGGTAGTTAGATTTAACATACCTATCCATCCCATAGGAAAAGCCCGTGATGATAAATATGGCGGAATGATCCATTGTTATGGTGCATAACAACTTGTTCCATATATGGACACCATTATGGCATCATAAAAACAATTGTTGATCACAACAGTCGCAGATTTGAACACAACATAGACGGTCAAGCTGTTTAGTGATTTGCAACGAAGTAAGGTAAGTTGAATATTTTAAAGTGCGTATAAGTTATTTGAAGTGCGTGTGGCCTGATGGTAAACGGACTAGACGCGGCTGCCAACATGTTCACGGTTGCCGTGGGTTCGAATCCCAGGCCACACCTCTGACTTTTCGGAGTCATGTGTGTATTGCTAGTCAATCACCACGCACTAAAACGGTGAAGGAAAACATTGTGAGGAAACCAGCATAGCATAGCGATTTATAAAAAAAATCTATGGTTTGTAAATCCGCCAACCCGCACTGGGCTAGCGTGGTGGACTATATGGCCTTACCACTCTCAATCGTACTCTCGATTGTGGAGGAGGCGCCTGCAGTGGGACGTATATGGGCTGATACAGAAGGTAAGTTGAAAACTTATGACTGCCCCACTATTCAATCACGTAATAGTTTGACGTACCGTGGGAGTTTCTATGTAGCAAGACATTCGATAAATCGTGCGATACTTTGTTTTAGTTTATTTAGACTGGGAGAGTTTCTCGACTGATTCCGGGAATACTGGCATACGCCATGGGTATCATTGATAAACTTTGATGAGCGAGGGATTAACTTTGTGTTTTTTATGTACTTATTAAAAAGATTTGCCACAAGGAGTATACATAAATTGAATCCCTACTAATATTATAAATGTGAATTTAAGTTTGTTCGTTACGATTTCACGCGAAAACTACTTTACTGATTATCATGAAAGTACACATAATATTCTTGGAGATATTAAAAGTCACATTTTTACTGGTGGTAGGTCTCTCATATGTGAGAGGCTGGCTGGGTGGGTACCACCGCAATGTCTATTTCTCCCGTCAAATAGCAGTTTAAATGCACTGTTGTGTTTCGGATTGAAGGACATTGTAGCCAGAGTAACTACTGGACATATTGAGACTTAACATCTTGTGTCTCAGGATGGCGAGCGCAGTGGAATGCCAAGCATTGCTTTGTAATTCAAGGTGTTGTTTGGTTTTGCTACTGTTCATGAGCGGTCGCATCGCTTACCATCAGGTGAACGGCACGCTCGTCTCGCCATTCAATGCAATAAAAAAAAAAAGATAGGATACTTAATATGTTTTTTTACTATAGAAAAAAAATCAAATATTAATAATCTATATAAATAATAACAATATTAATAACCGTTTTAGCCACCATTTTAAAAAGTGTTTCTGCATCCGGGCGGAGCCAGGCCGGACCGCTAGTAATATCATAATGTAAACAATCAGCGTGATTCCTCAGTTATAGGAAATAACAAGTTAAACGAATGCTCAACAAAAAGTTAAATAAATTAAGATTGAAAATATAAACATTTACAATCAACAAACAAGATATTAAGTTCATTCATAAATCCAGATATAGTTCAGCCTCATATGAAAATCCTATTATAGTAACTCAATTATTTGAAAAGTAAAAAGAATGCACTAAATAATCAACTTTATTCTGACGCCTTGGACAGTTCACTCCTTGATTAATATTCTCCTACCTTTATTCATCATTCTGAACCTGTCACAATTTGGATATTCATACCAAAATAACTTTGTATATCTATATCTCGTTAGAACATGGAGAAACTATTATGCAGATAGGAATATCTGTGTTGAATGACTAGATTACTGTCTGACGCTACACGTTACTCTATTTGAAATCTGGATAATAATAATAATTATTATTATCCAGATTAATATTATTATTATATTATGCTTTTATGATATACACAACAACCACTAACTTGTAATCAAATAGTATTAACACGTCCAAGGTAATAAAACACAAGGACGGAAAACCCTTCTTATTTTTTTTACGCGCTCCACAAGGTCGTAAACGACAGATCGTTTATATGATATGACATGCGTAGTTTTGCCATGGAAGATCTAGATTCTACATTTGACAAACATGTATAAAATATTCTTTGTACTGACTTTAAGTTTACATCAGCACATAAAGCCCCCTACGGGGCATGGGACTCGGTCGGGTATTTGTCAAAAGGTATCCATATCTAAAATCTAACAACCAAGAATTTTGTAAATCCATTAAGAATAAAACAGGTTATAAAGATTTTATAACTTGTAGTCGGCTTCAAAGAAAAGTGATGCAAAACAAACCTAGTGACGTGCTAGGCTTAACATGAATTACAATGTGCGCGTGTGAAAGATACAATCAGATATCCCCTTTACACTCCCATTCTTTAATTTAAAATACTAATATTTGCCTCAGATTACAAGCTTTAATACTGTTTTGACAGAAATATTTTATTTTTATGATATTTATGTTTGTACGCATAATAAAACAAAAAAAAAACTATTATAAAAGTATCCTATTTTGCAAATCTTTCCGTTAGGAAAATTATAATTGAGTTGTCCAAGAATAAATTTTGTGCCTGTCATTGGGATAGATTAGCCCCTCATCATTTTTAGGAAATAAGCTACATAAAGTGTGGGTGGCACTACAAACTCATCCGCCTACATGTTTACTAAAACATGTGTGTCTAATAATAATACATATCTAATTAATATCAATATTGTTTCAGCAAAAATTAGAAACCAATTTGCTTCAAATCGCTTGACAACATTTCAAAATGAAGCTAAATTTATCACTAATGAAACTGATCATCAAACTATTAATTTTATTAATACTATGCGTGATAGTATATCTTATATCTGCTATACTATACAGCGCTAGATACTGGCCAGACATTTACAACTATATAAACGCAAACATCACTATAAAAAGAATTCCAACGCTATCCGAGCTAAATCTAACAGAAATCGAGATTACTTATACAACAGATTATACTACAAGCGCTTATGACTATACTACAGACTACGGAGAAGATGATACGAAGACTAAAAGGGAAGTAGTTATGGAAGAAGCGAAGGATTATAGTGAGCTGCCTACCAGAAGCGTTGTGGTTGATTATATTTTTGATGTTGAAGAAAGTACTAAAGTTGTTAAGGATTTGATCGATGAAGGAGAAGCAAGGAAAGGTTTAAAGGATGCAGAACTCATTGGAGGTCACCGGATTGTTGAGGAGTTGGATAAGGTAAGATAAATTATATTTCAATTATCATTCATTTATTAGCTGCGTGTCGTGTATACGATTATTCTTTGGTTGAATCAGAGAACTTTAAATTCTAATTTCCATACAGGAAAATTATAGAATAAAAGGTAACCTATATAGATTTATAGAGCATCGTGATTGGCAGTATTACATGATACTACGAATAAATAAAAATCTTACTAAGCAACTTTCCTATCACATTTCCGCGAGCCATATAATAATATCGTCACAATGAGAATGAAGATCCCTCAAAAATAGGTTTTACTTATGAATTTGTAAATGTTGATGATCATTTGAGAGTCTCTGTGGCGCAGTTGGTTAGAAGCCGCTTGTGAAACGTGAGGCCGCAGGTTCGATCCCCGAACCGAAACAAATGTTTGTGTGATCAATAGGCATTTCTTTCGGGTTGGGTGTTTGTGAGACCAAAAAGTCTTTCGTAGTTTATGATACCTACGACAAAAGACTTTAGTGTTGAGGGTTAAGATTATGTATGTGACTGTTGAGTGTATTTATTTATTATAAGTCAGTAGGTGGTGGCAAGTCTCTCATATGTGAGAGGTCGCCTGGGTATGTACCACCGCTACGTCTATTTCGTCCGCCAAACAGTAGTGTAAACGCACTATTGTGTTCTGTATTGAAGGACATTGTAGCCAGGGTAACTACTGAACATATTGAGACTAAACATCTTAAGTTTTTTTTTATTGCATTGAATGGCGAGACGAGCAAGCCGTTCGCCTGATGGTAAGCGATACGACCGCTCATGAATAGTAGCAACATTCCACTGCACTCGCCATCCTGAGACATAAGATGTTCAGTCTCAATATGTCCAGTAGTTGCTCTGGCTACAATGTCCTTCAATCCGAAACACAACAGTGCATTTAAGCAGTGTTGTTTCACGGGAGAAATAGATATTGCGGTGGTACCTACCCAGATGGCCTCTCACATACGAGAGACCTACCACCAGTATGTTTTATGTCTTAGGATGGTATGAGCGGTCGTATTGCTTACCATCAGACGAATATCATGTTCGTCTCACCATTTATAGCAATAAAAAAGTTAGTTTTCTAAGCAGTATTGCTACTATTTATGGGTATGCGACCCTTAACATTACGCAACGACCTATTCGTCTAATACAGGGTCTCTTAAAGTGGGGTCCACGGACCCCTTAGGGGTCCGTAGCATGTGTGCCAGGGGTCCGCAGCGGCTTACTGCACTTCTAATATATTTATCAGAAAATTGTCATTTAAATGCCTATCAATATTAAAAAGAAACAAATAACTATTTTTTTTATAAAAACTTCAATACTAATAAACCACAATAATGTAAACAATTATAATTATAAATTTCCACTGAAAGGCAAAAAATCATATTTATTTCATTGTACATGTTAATTAATTTACTTATTGACTTGAATAGCCAACAAATTAAAATATATGCGTAACATATTGAAGGCGGTTCGCAAAGTACCACATGTTGAAATTTAATTAATTAATGTAAGGCATAGACCCTATCCTATTGTAAACTACTAATAAAGTCCATGTTCAATAAAAATGAGTATTCAATACACACCTCTGACTTTTCGGAGTCATGTGTGTATTGATAGTCAATCACCACGCACTAAAACGGTGAAGGAAAACATCGTGAGGAAACCTGCATACCATAGCGATTCATAAGAATTTATATGGTATGTAAGTCCGCCAACCCGCACTAGGCCAGCGTGGTGGACTATATGGCCTAACCACTCTCAATCGTACTGTCGATTGTAGAGTAGGCCCGTGCCCTGTAGTGGGACGTATATGGGCTGATCCAGATCCAGATTCAATACAAGGTTTGTTTTTCTTTCTAAAATAGTTTTTGATGGTCCGTGAACTATTTAAATTTAGCTAGGGCTCCGTGACTGCAAAAAGTTTAAGAAACCCTGGTATAATACAAGGAGCTATTTTGATCATTTTCGACAGAAACAGCTGATGCCTATTCACAAAATAACTAAATTAAAGTGTCTGTAACAGATATTCATTTACAAACTGGAAACGATGACACAACCAATCAAAACTTCGTCTTAATTGAGAACAAAAATGCTTACAATACTGGGGATGTTGTCTCAGCCAATGAGCATAATTGGAGCTCGCAAACAATTAGATTATGCAACAGTATCAGGGTGGTATAAATAAATTATTGTTGGAAGAACGAATGTATTGTTAAAGAGCATTAATAAAAATAAGATATTCTTTATTAGGAAGTCGTGAAAATCTTCGTATATCGATGGCTTAATTATCAGACATTGTAATGCCATTTAACCAAATTTTAGAAGAGGACAAAATGCTATACGCTGTAAAAAAAATATAAGGAAATATTGTATGTTTTTAAATTATTATAGTAGTTGGATTGTTTATGTGCTCATTTTCAATAAAATAGTGCAATCAATAATTATATATTTTACGCTAGATGGTATTAAAACATGATTCTAAAATATAAAAAATGGAGTTACGAACTTTGATAAAATTAATCCATCGATATTTTGATCTTATATGGACCATTATCTGAGCACGGAACGCTATATATGAAGCAATATGAGGTATGGTATGTATAGTATACTAGCCTTTGACAGCCTCCGTGGCGCAGTTGGTTAGACGCCGCCTGTGAGACGAGAGGCCGCGGGTTTGATCCCCGCACCGAGAGAAATGTTTGTGCGGCTCACAAATATTTCTTCCGGGTGGGTGTTTGTGAGACCGAAAAGTCTCTCGTAGTTCCTGATACCTACGACACAAGATTCGATCTTATGTGGGGTTAGAACTATGTATGTGACTGTTGGGTGTTATTTATTTATTTATTTTATTTACTTACAAAGTTAAAAAAATGCTGTAAAAAGCAACGAGTTTTTTTTTGGGATGTATTAAATGTCATGGTGTTTGGGTGGTAAATCCGTAGTTTTTGCTACAACCCAAACACAACACCCAAACATGATGGTATTGAAAACATAACAAGAAAAAGCTGTTCTTTTCTTTTTGCAATATTTTTAGATGCATTGATCTTTCTGTCAGTAAAATACCACCCGGCTTCCTTTTCGGTCGCAGTCTGGAAAGTTACTTTATAAAAACGATACAAACTTCGAATGTTGAGATGTTCGACGTCCAGAGTAAGATATAAGATTTCTATTTCTAAACATCAATTCTATTCTCTATTATACTTATCATTTTCTCCGAACTTTTGGTGGTTGCGAAGTACGATAGAGGAATCCAACATTTTGTGGAGTATCTAGGCACATTTGTGAAGTTTTACGTACGGCGTCCGAACATTCCAAGTTCGTATTGTATTTATAGAGAGGAGGTCCCCTAGATTTACCTTCTAGATCTAACGTCCGAATACACGAACGCCATTCAAATAATAAGTTGCTCTTAACAGCGCGCGGCCCACTTACGGCCAGTTTCTATAATCTATCTATCTTTAACAAGAGATTTCTCTCGAAATTTCGATACATTTTTGCTTCAGTAAAGGAATACAGAGATATTTAGATGATTTGCATATATTTATACATATCTAGGCAAGATAATATTGTATGCACTGTGGTTTAACTTAGAACAAACGTGGATGAATTATAATCATCATTTTGACTAACTTAACACCAGAGGGCAAAAAAATCGTTGGTTTTACGGGTTTCTCCATTTTACGTAGATTATATTTTACGCGGATATTATTGGCCCTAAATTACTACTAACAGTTTTGATTAGCTTATTTGCTAATTAGTTTATTTTAAAACAATGACTAAAATTATTACAATGCATACACATGCGGAAATAAGAATTGTTATGTTCACATTTCTATACAGAATAATTTGTTTCAAATAGACAAAATTCTAATTGATTCCGTTAGATCTAATTCAGCTCCAAACCTCCATAAATCTTTTATTTTCGTATATAAACGCTATGAAAGTAAGTTTAGACATATTACGGGATTGTTTTTCTGACTTAACGCCAGAGGGCGCCTTGAATTGATTGAGTGACGTCTCTATCTTAGTATGTAAAATGTACTCTGTGATTGTATGTGTATCTTTGTTTATTGAAGCATACAGTGGTATCGACATAGTAACGATATCCGTTTTAACCTCTTGTTAAAGATAGATAGGATATAGAAAACGGCCGTTAGCCAGTACATTTATGCGGGATTTACGTAGTTAAGTGCAACATAATATTTAACTTGCGTTCCAGTATTAGGGCGTAAATATGATTTAATCCTAAAATAGTCGTGAGAATCTTCAATATAAATACGTTACAACTTACGAACGGCATTGGAGCGAGTAATGAGGCTTATTACCTGTATTGTTACGTCATAAGTCATGTCAGTTCAATTAAGGTTATGTGCAAACAAACGTGAGTAGTTTTTCCTCATTCAATTAGTTTGGATTTATAACTGAGTTGTAAGGTTTGTTACCTAGGTTAGGAAGTTTTATTTATGGTTATTTTTAATAACTATCTCGATGGCGAAAATGTACTCCGCTATGATTGTATGCCGTTCGAATCCCGGTTCGTGCTAAGTGATATTGGATTTTTCTATTCATTATATATTTCTGACTCCAACCTAGAGTCGGAAATATATGCCTGATATGGTGATAGACTCGCTTGGTAGCATTTCCGCTTACTCTTTCTGGGAAAATGGCGTGAGTCTATGTATGTATATATTATGATTATTTGGGGTAGATAGTAATTATTTTGCGACTGAGTGATAATGCCAAAATTCCAGCATACCTTCTAACATGACCAGATTATTTGTATTTCAATATGGAATTAGAATTAAATGTTATTTAAAGACATTTTGTCCAAATACAAACCCTAAAAATCTTTTTACAAAAACATTTCCACTTGGTGCATAACGCCGCAGTTACCGCACCATTACAAAAGGCAAAAAAAACTGTCTCTAAACTCTTTTTCCCAATCAGCCGCCTCAAAGGCAGTTCCCGATACCACGCCACAGACGTAATTACTGGCCGTTCCGTAATTGGGTGACTGTTTGATCTAAGGATTTCCTCCATGTAACCGATTGGTAAGGGGGTTGATTGTGAAGTCATTTTATTTGAATTATAACTTCACTGCCCCGTGTACGTGAATGATTGCAAAGCTGTAGTCTTGGGTTCGAATCCCGGGTCCGGCAGGGTGATATAGAGTTTTTCTATTCAGTATCAGCCAGGAGTCAGGGATTTGTGCCCGATATGGCGATAGGCTCGCATCACATTGTGGGACGGAACACATAAGGCGAAACGTGGTTGTCCTGGCACCTCTGCCTACCCCTTCTGGGAAAAGGCGTGAGTTTATGTATATATGTAATTATAACTTTAATGTCGGTTGAATGTGATTAATCATGCTGGGTTCAAATTCAGGTCGGATAAATAGTTTTGCGTTACTATATGACGAGAGGCCTAACTACTCTCAATCGTACTGTCGATTGCAGAGTAGGCCCGTGTCCTGCAGTGGGACGTATATGGGCTGATACTGATACTGATATGACGAGAATTTAGGTTTGTAATTACAAGTCTTGGAAACGATTTCTGGGTTAAATTAATTGTTTGTTATTGCTTTATATGCTGAGGTTCTTACGTATTATGCTTGTGATACCTTTATATCGGCATATCTTATTTTTACAGCGAATTAGTAATATTTTCCAAAGAAGAAATTGTAGCATTTGAAAATACCTTTTCAATGACATATCGCTCATCTTTATTGGCCGATAGGCTGGAGTCCATATTAGTATTTTGATTGTGGCACTATCTTTACATGTCTATATTTTTTTCCTATGGAGATTTGAGGCTCATCGCCATAGAAGAAGTTGTAGCATTTGAAAAGACCTTTCCAACGACGTATCGCTTATTGTTTTTGTTTCGTAGGTTGGACTTCATACATTTTTGCGCCTTCTCCTTTAATGTGTGGTATTTTCATGGTCAGCATAAGCGTATGAATTGTGATCATTTCATTTATAATTTAAAATATACCTACTTTACATTTTTTTTTTTTTTTATTGTAGTGAATGGCGAGACGAGCATGCCGTTCGCCTGATGGTAAGCGTTGCGACCGCTCATGAACAGAAGCAAAACCAAACAACACCTTGATTTACAAAGCAATGCTTGGCATTCCACTGCGCTCGCCATCCTGAGACATAAGATGTTAAGTCTCAATATGTCCAGTAGTTACTCTGGCTACAATGTCCTTCAATCCGAAACACAACAGTGCATTTAAACTACTGTTTGACGGGAGAAATAGACATTGCGGTGGTACCCACCCAGGCAGCCTCTCACATATGAGAGACCTACCACCAGTATTTCTCAGAGATCGTAATTTTTTTTCAATCAATGGCGAGACGAGCTTGCCATTCGCGTAAGCGGTCATAAACCGCTCATAGCCAGTATCAAAATCAAACAACATCATTAATTACAAAGCAATACTTGACATTCCACTGCGCTCGCCATCCTGAGACATACGATGTTGTCTCAAGCAATCAGTCACATCACAATAGCATTAATTTAAAGTTCGGACAGCCGAAATATTCTGGATTTGTTAAAGTACACAGAGGTCAAGGGTCAAATATCAAAGGTCGAATTGTGGTTACTCCCGTTCAATCCCCTATTATCAATTACAACAGGTTTATTTTCGATTGAAACAACACGAAAAGTCACCCAACATGACATTTCAATCCTACGCAGTCTTCAATGGAATGTTAACAAACAAAAAAAGTGTATAATTATTTAGTTTTTTTGATATTTGAAAAACTATTATGTTTTAATTGTCGACCATCGATCACAGTATAGTAAAGATTTTTTGAGTAATACAACTGTTGAGAACGGAGTAACAACTTGAGCAACAATTTTACATTGTAGAACATATTTGACCTCAATTGTTAGATAGTTGATACAATTACATGAACATCTGCGGTGTAAAAGGCTGAAAAAAAATCAATATGTACTAATTACTACATGTACATAAGTTGTTACATAATGTACATATGAAATAATTCATCATCATCATCATCATATCAGCCACAGGAAGTCCACTGCTGAACATAGGCCTCCCCCAAGGATCTCCACAATGACCTGTTGGAAGCGGCCTGCATCCAGCGACTTCCTGCGACCTTAGTCAGATCGTCCGTCCACCTTGTAGGCGGGCGTCCGACACTTCGCTTGCCTGTACGTGGCCTCCATATGAAATAATTACCAAATTCTAATTAAATTAAAAACTAACAAAGGATACTGACGAAAATTAAAGGGAGAAAATACCGAAATAGAAGCTCAACTTATTAAGAATTAGGCCTGACCAGATATTAGTGCCTACAAAATATGACATAATAGTATCGTATCAGCTCATATACGTCCCACTGCAGGGCACAGGCCTACTCTACAATCGTAAGTACGATTGAGAGTGGTTAGGCCATATAGTCCACCTCGCTGGCCTAGTGCGGGTTGGCGGACTTACATACCATAGAAATTCTTATGAATCGCTATGTTATGCAGGTTTCCTCGCGATGTTTTTCTTCACCGTTTTAGTGCGTAGTGATTGACTGTCAATACACACATGACTCCGAAAAGTCAGAGGTGTGCCCTGGGATTTGAACCCGCGACCACCGTGAACATCATATTCGTTACTAAATATTTTGAATCGTCTCTTAAAATGGTTATACGCTAAACAGTAAGCAGTTTTCCTCATGGTGTTTCTCTTTATCGTTAAGTATGTGATAACTGACTAAAATTACACAATTTGATATTTGGTGGTTATAAGTGTAGGTATTAGAATAAGCACTCACTTCCAGGAACTAACAATAGTATATTTTATAATTTAACACTTAATACATTCAGAGACAGAGTAAAATTATAATTATGTGACTCGGAGCGAGATGTACTCGTGACGAGAGATGGCAGACTGTCTCTGAATGTATTAAGTGTTAAATAATAAAATATACTATTGTTAGTTCCTGGAAGTGAGTGCTTATTCTAATACCTACACTTATAACCACCAAAGTGGTGACCCCGACGTGATCGGGCCATTACAATTAGGAAACAATAATTTAGCACAGCATCTTTTTAACTAATATTACACAATACGGTACACAAAAATACTTACTTTAATAAAACGACTCGCAGATGTTTTATAGTTAAACATCTGCAGTCATATCTTAAAATGAAATGCGTGTTTAAATAATGTTCAAATTACAAATAATAAGCGTGTTATTTTATAAGCTAAATCTAAGTTGGCGTATTGCTACCGCCACAGATATATGCCACATGATTTGTCATAAAGTCTACATCAAAAACGTCTTTCCGTTATTTTATTGCATACCATATCATTCATTGCATCGGACCATCAGATTGAGAGGGGAGAAAAACGAAAAAAAATGAGAGTGGGAAATAGGTATTGGGCATCTGGCAATTTCCCTTATGAAACGAAAGGTGACAGCAAAGCTGGTGCTACACGTCGATTTACTGTGACGAGACTCCATTTATGCTGAGGCATCATCGACAACAGCGTGGCTCTTAATATTTTACACGTATTTATAGAATCCTACCTAACTATGGTTTAATTGCATGAAAGGAGGATATAAAGTCAAATTTACTACCGAATATTTTAACACAAGTACATAAAAGTACTATTATTAATTTATTTATTTTATTTATTTAAATGCTTTATATACAAAGTATAAAGGCGGACTTAATGCTTGAGGCATTCTCTCCCAGTCAACCTTTGGGTGGTGCAGAGAAATCAAAGTAGGCGCTCATCTCTAAATAATAATAAAATAAAAATTCAGGTGTAAATTAATAAATATCAAAAGAATATATTATATATACATAAATGAATATGATTATAGTCTGTATATTATATAGATAAATATAAATACATACATAAATTTACAAAATTACATATATTTTATACTTATAGATACATATACTACATAAAACATACTAAGATTATTCTGCCAATTTATCCAGTAAAT
This sequence comes from Hyles euphorbiae, assembly GCA_023078785.2. Taxonomy (NCBI): domain Eukaryota; kingdom Metazoa; phylum Arthropoda; class Insecta; order Lepidoptera; family Sphingidae; genus Hyles; species Hyles euphorbiae. Next base: position 1,417,046 of record CM041056.1, read on the forward strand.
GTTGTCGGACTTTCGCTTTAAATGTCATACGAGTACTAGACGACCTGATTCCGAGGGGGAGTGCATTCCACAGAAGAATTGACTGAACAAAGAAAGAAGAATGTATGAAATTAGAGGTGTGGGAAGGACACTGCAGAAGGAGATGATTAAGTGAGCGAAGATTCCTATATTATAATGAGTACAATTGATTAGATCGTCACGTATACAGTACTTGTAAAGGATTTATTAGAATTGTTATTTTTTGCCTTACTGCTTTACGGTACTGTAACCGCATGAGGTCATCAAAAGTAAAGATTACATCGTCAAACAAACGACTACCAATCTTAATCTTAAAGCAGTAAAGTTCAAAGTAATTATATTAGCATCTCCTATGTTTTGTATCAAAATATGGGTTTTTTATTTACAAACAGCCAGACAGACAGCGGAGTTCTTGAAAAGATGTACAGTGTTGTGATTATTTTGTTAATAGTTTCATCAAATGTAGAGTCAGTGAGAAATTGTACTTATGTTTCGTGTATAGCCGATTTTTTCCAATCGTTTTTCTCTAATGGAGATACGGTTTTAAGCCAAGACACTCGGGGCGAAGTGAAAGAGATTAAAGTTGGTGAACTAGCACATATATTCAGTGATCTCACTGACTTGATCGAAAGGAAAAAGCATGAGAAAAGTAATGGAGTACTTAAAAACTACGGAAAGACACAAGTATTTGTTAAATACGTCACTTTTAATGAAGATGAGTTAAAAGGTATTGAAGACAACGAATTGTTTGAAACCACAACTGTTTTTAATGCTGACAACAAAACAATTAATCAATTGAAAGCAAATACTGCTGATGTATCAACAGCAATGGATATACCTTTAGAATTAACAACTCCTGTTGCAACAGACAAAGAATCAAATTTAGATGGCATTACAATTGTAACACCAAAAACAGTAGATCTAAACATCCAAATTATAAACGAGCAGAAAAATAAAACTGAGGCGATATTAGAACTGATTAAGTTAAATTCGGATAGTTTTGAAAAGTCACTGGGCGATTTAAGGTCTAATGAAATATATGAAGACATGGATGTGATATACGTTGATGATTACAATTCTACGGATTATCCGATTATTGATTACATAGATATATACAAAGATACTACTAATGAGGAGAATTTGTATATACCAACAGAATCTGCTTTACCCAATGAAATAATTCAAACTGCAGATGTTGTTAATTTTGTTGAAGTTAAGGATTTTGAAAATGATACCGTAAGTATTTTTAATAATGCAATTTCTTAGCGGTTGTATACGAATATAACAAATTCTATAAATGATGGAAATGCTACATAATTTCGATCCCAAGCACTGGCTTATGATCTTTTTAAAACCTTTGTTAGTGTGAATACATAATTAGGTTTATAAAAGCAATTTACGTGCATAGCTTTACGCTTGAAAACCTACCAATTTAGGCAGGTTTAGTACTTTAAATTATGTTTAACAACACACTCATTGTGGATGTTTTGAAAAAAATATTATATAACACTCGGTACCGCTATAAAGTTTCCAACCAAAAATCATCCATATATATATTTTTAGTTAGGTTTTCAATAAAGTGTACAAAAAAATACTTTCAAATTAATATACACACAACTAACAGTAACAAACATAGTCTTGATCCCACACTAAGATCGAGTCTTTTGTCGTGGTTATTAAAACTACGAGAAACTTTTCTAAGCACCCTAACCCAAAACAATAAACTGTGCATCACACAAAAACGTGTTTCGGTGCGGGGATCGAACCAGTAACCTCCATTACTGTGCTACGGAGGCCGTCAAACAATTTTAAAGTTCTCTGATTGACAAATTTCGATCTTCTATACAATATCACATGTCTAACATTTATACATTTTTGCTTCGTCATTTTTGCAATATCCACTGAAAAAACCCATCTCTCGCAGCGAAATCACAACCGCTAAACCAATAAAAATGTGTATATAGTTCGGATCCACAGCCAGTTCTAAATCCACAAAAGTTATTAAAAGGTCCGCGCTGTCACGTCCCATGCATCACAGGGCACAATGTTCAATTGTTTTTCGACTCTCCAACCCGTTTCGTAGAATGATCGATTTCAAACATACTGCTGTACATATTTTGTGTGCTTTTGATTTTTCGGATTTTTTAAAAATTAAGTTTTTTTTTTGTTGTCAAAGTGACGAACATGTACTTGATCAAAATTGTAGTTTGTACTGTAGCTGTACTTAAATACGTAACAGAATTGTGACTTATTTAAGTAGAAATACCTGATTCATCAGAACGTTACGATGATCATAAGGTTTTGGTTCCAAATAAAATTAACAAACAAGTTTAAGTAAAACAGTTTTAGCTATTATATAGCAGTACGTGGTGGACTGTTGGTAAATGATGCAGCTGTCAACATGTTCACTGTGGTCGCGGGATCAAATCCCAGGGCATAGCTCTGACTTTTCGGACATGTGTGTATTGATAGTCCATCCTATCGCTACATATAAATTTGACTTTGCGGGTTGATAATGAATAGAAAAATTCAATATCGCTTTGACCGACGCGGGATTCGAACCTAAAATATCACCGTGATAATCGTTATGGCATAACTGCGGCACTAAGGTCTGTCGTCGTTACGGTCCTATTCAGAGACAGTTTAAAACCTATTTTATTTACAGAATGTTTCGACATTTCGTACGACTTTTGAATTCAATTTGAGCGAAGAAGACAAACCGTTCGAAAATTAAGATAGCTTTAAACCGTTCATATTAGCGATCTACTGGGTATCTCAAGACTGCTACCGAAAATGAAGCCGGGTGGTAGTTTTAGTGACTACAAACACAATGCAACTAAAAATTTCGGAAAGAAACGCGACAATTATTTTTTAGGATTTTTTTAAATATCGTCATTTTTGGGTGGTAAATCCATAGTTTTTGCTAAAATAATAATTTAAACTCTTTTATGCCTTAGAGTATTTATATATAAAAGGGTATACAGTATTATTTTAGGAAAAAAATGTATTTACCACCCAAATATGGCCATAGGAATAAATTACAAAAAAAGATTGTCGCTTTTTTTGCAACTTTTTCTGTTGCATTGTGTCTGAAGTCGCTTAAACTCCCACCCGGCTTCGTTTTTGGTAGCAGTCTTGATATATCCTGTATATTATGAACAAAATTATATTAAAGCCACTAAATTATAACTACATTCAAAACCACATTCCAAACGTTCATTATCGGTGTTTATTTTAATTATTAGGTAAGAAGTTAATTTAATACTATACATTTCATAAAGTTTTGATGAGTTAAGGTAGTGAAGAATTTATTGTAAATTACTTTGATATGTGTATGATATAGTTTTATTGTGAACTATTTTTATATTAGTACGGCTTTATGGCTAGTCATGGCTAACATTTTTTTGTTATATAACACCTTGCATATTTATGTTTGTCTACTTATGTTCTTACTAATATAACATCTTTGTGTGTAAGACCGAAAAGTCTCTCGTAGTTGATACCCACGACACAAGACTCGCTTTTAGTGGGGGGTCAGGATTATGTATGTGAATGTTGGGTGGATTTATTTATTTATCTTTCTTATTCATTTTCATTTTTATTTATTAGGATCTCCAACAAAGAATACACTTTACAAGCTTTGATAATATATTGTTGCAGTTTAAACATTGTGTTTCTTCATTAGAGGAGATCACAACATGCAATAGTACTGTACAACAGGAAATAAATTATTCATAAAGTATCGATATAAATTAAAAAACAAAATAAAAGTTAAAGTTAAGATAGGAACAGAAACAAACTATCTTCTAAAGAATTATCTATTAATATATCTTTTAATCTTTTAATAATTATCTTTTAAAGAGTTTGCCGCTCTCAGAAATCGCGACCTCTTTAGAAAAAACTCCGTATTTTTCCAGCCTGTAGGCACGCGATGCGTTATAATCAATCACCACGACAGAGGTCGGAATACACGGATGCGGCGTCAATATAATTAGATAGCTATTGTTACTTACAAACAGTATGTTGATATGGTGCGGAAGTGCTTGCGTGTGAATCAAAAATATTACACAATTTATAGCTGGCAGGAGCGGAATGAGGAAATGGAAATTATTGAAAGACAGAGTTTGTACGTTCGATCTTAGCATTGGGGTAATTAAATGTTTAAGGGATTTTATTGCATTGAACCTACAATCGCCAGACAAAATTCAAATCTCCCAAAATACTGATAGATTGAAAATCTACCTATCTATTAGTTTTTTATGGAAATTATCGTATACTCATCAAATAAAAAGTCTTTATAACTAAAGTGCGTGTGCCATATAAGGCAATAAAACTGTCAATTTCATGTCCAGTTTCCATAATAGGCAACAGAACTGACAATTTTATGCTTACCATCCTATTATTGTCTTTCAGAAATTATGTACAAAAATATCCAATTAAGTTCGCTTCCTTCGTAAATCCTGGACAGCGCTCGCACGAGATCACGTGGTAATTGTTAAGGAAAACATAGTTTTTGTCTTCCCTGTCCACAATTAGGAACAGATTAGTTGATGTAATGTTTGATGTATTAAGGTCACTCGGGCATTGTTTTGTTACTACTGAGCATTTTCGGTTTGTTTTGCCGGTCAACACACATATGTCGGGCTGATTGTATTCGTATTTGCTCAAATACGTCCCACAGTGGGGTACGGAACTCCTCTACAATTGAGAGTATGATTGATTAGGTTAGGCGTTTTCACCAAACTGGTCTAGTGTAGGTCGGCGACCTGATTTCCAATTGCAATTTGACTTTTTGGTATCACAAATCCCCAGAAAAAAATGCAAATGCTTATCGATCACGGAAATATTTATCTCGGTGTAGTCGAACCCGGCACCTTTCATTTCATATGTACTAACCACAAACGCTGTCGATGGGTGTTTGTATGTACCTATACTGTAAACTATAGCTATACTATTGTTCTAAAGAGGGAAAGTCATTTTGTTTGTAGTCGCATGGGTACTCGTCGCCACGGTTATGTATGTACGGGGCACAATGAAAACAACGCTTGCTTGTAACGCATTGATTTATTAGTGGGAAACGATTGAGATAATATACTAGAGGGGACACTGCAAACAAAATGTTTGAAACAAAATGAAGGGTACATTCTATTTCTGTTTCTGTCACGCCTAGGAAGTAACATTATCTCCCCTCTCGCTTCACTGTGTACCCTTGTGCATGCACCATACGCAGAGATTTTGTTCCCAATGTCCGCTCTAGTATAATACCTCAATGCGGGAAACAGTTGACATAAGACGGGTGCGTTTACGCAGCACGTCACACTTGTAATAATATGTACCTACATATTTTTTTTTTTTTTATTGCCTTGTAGGCAGACGAGCTAGCGGCCCGCCTGATGGTAAGCGGCTACCGCTGCTCATGGACCTCCGTAGTGCCAGGGGACTAGCACAACAAAGTCGCTGCCTACCTCGAGGAGAGTACTCTCCTTAAACCTCGTTTGAAGAAGGACAGGTCATAGCGCTGAGGAAACACCGATGCAGGGAGTTCATTCCAGAGCTTGCACGTACGTGGTAGAAAAGAACGCTGGAAACGTACCGTTCGGGAACGGTACGCCTCCAGGTGGTGGGAATGAACTCTACTGCGGAAACGTGTGGTGCGATGGTACATAGGCGACGGTGGTACCAACTCAAACAACTCCTCGGAGCACTCCCCATGGAACAAACGATAGAACACACAGAGAGATCCGAAGTCTCTCCGCAGTCCTAACGGTTCCAATTTGTCCGTGAGATCGGGATCATTGACATATACAACAGTTTGCATGGAATAGGCTTTGAAACTACTGGACCGATTAGAAAAATTATTTCAGCATTAGAATCATATATTACCCTTGATTAATATAGATAGGTTTTTTCAAAAAGTCTAATCCCCACGGGCCGGGCTTCTATTACGGTTATAAGGCTGAAAGTTTGTATTTGTTTGAACGCGACGATCTTTGGAACTAGTAGACCACATTAAAAAAAAATATTATATTTTCCATAGTCCAGTTATAGGGGAAGGCCAAGGGGTATTTTATATCCCGATAAAATATAAACCCTGGCTTTTATTCCCGAAAAACTTCGCACGCAGGCAAAGCCGCGAGCTATATTAGCACACATATACATATCTTGCAATATTAACAAACGCACTTCAAGAAGGTCTCTTCGAAAAATTCAATAATTATCTTTATTTTATTCTTTTTTTTTAAATATGTCCTATGTTTCTTTATATTATACCTTAATTGTTCCATAACATCCTGTATTTTATTGCGCCAGTAATAAATACATTATTTCTTAATATATACTTGGGTGATACTGCTAACCTCGTGTATAATGATAATTAGAAGTGGTTGGCGCCATATATATTACAGTTACGTAAACATGTTAATGTCACCGCAAGTATTGAGCGTAAAAGCAATTATCTCCTTCAAATACTTGGAGAAGTTCAAATATTTACACATCTGATGTAAGGTAAGGTCACGTAATTACAGAGTTATATTTTAGTTGGTACAGAACATAGATATGTTGACGAAAATGTGGGAAACACGATTTATTCGGGTAAGGATGATGAGATGAAAAACTTATAGTTTGTGTTAGGTAGACAAGATGTATAGGGTTATAGTCTAAGATCCCGCCATACATCGACCTTCACCGAGATGTTTATTTGATGAAACCTATTTTATATGCAATTTAATATGTCAATAAATATATTGTATATGGGTTGCCTTGCAAATTTCAGTCCAGAATACGATTAATTAATTATTAAAAAAATATATATATTTTTTTCACATTTCACCTGTTTGATTATTAAACAAATTCTATACCAATCGAAAGTATGAAACCCATAGAATATGTAAACGTTAGGTTGCCTATTTTTTTCCGGTCACAACCCTCAGGTTGCCAGGTATAAACAGGTAAATCGCTACTAGCATTTTGCGCCGGTCTGATTATTGAATGGAAATTAAATGAAAATAAAGATCATTTTATTATGAACACGGTGGTATAGGGTTGCCTGCAAAAAATCAGTCCCGAATTGCGGTTGTCGAATTTGGAAAAGTGAAATATTGCTCCGAGTGACACAGCATAGCAGCTGTTCGAAGTCCGCTCATAAAGAAAGAGGGTGCGCATGCTATTTATTCTTGAGAATGAAAAGGACAGCGATAGACTCGTATATGCTGTGTTCTGTGTTACCTGGCAACCTGAGGGTTGTGACCGGAAAAAAATAGGCAACCTAACGTTTACATATTCTATGGGCTTCATACTTTCGATTGGTATGGAATTTGTTTAATAATCAAACAGGTGAAATGTGTAAAAAATATTTTTTTTTTAATAATTAATTAATCGTATTCTGGACTGAAATTTGCAAGGCAACCCATATACAATATATTTATTGACATATTAAATTGCATATAAAATAGGTTTCATCAAATAAACATCTCGGTGAAGGTCGATGTATGGCGGGATCCTATACTATTAGGACGATTATGAGAATGATTGGTAAAAAAAATTAAAAAGAAAAAATTGTCAGCTAATTGTAAAACGAGTTTAAATTTGAAAAATATTATGCAATTATTTCTGTTTATCCGTTTGTTTTTTCCCGAGCCATAAGACTTCTTTAGCATGGTGAAGAATTATTAAGCTCATGATATTTAGCTATTTTCGATCTAACGTTAAATCTATATCGAACGGCTCACTCGTCATTTCTATTGCAGTCTTGGGGCTAGATGCATCAAGGACGTCCAGATATGTAGCGAGTGCCACACAAATAAATAAAAGATTAAAAAGAATCACTTAATTATGAATGAATTAATACACAAGGAAAATACTCAGAAAATATCCCAAATTAAACGTAAAAGTTATAGTATAGGATCCCGCCATACATCGACCTTCACCGAGATGTTTATTTGATGAAACCTATTTTATATGCAATTTAATATGTCAATAAATATATTGTATATGGGTTGCCTTGCAAATTTCAGTCCAGAATACGATTAATTAATTATTAAAAAAAAAATATTTTTTACACATTTCACCTGTTTGATTATTAAACAAATTCCATACCAATCGAAAGTATGAAGCCCATAGAATATGTAAACGTTAGGTTGCCTATTTTTTTCCGGTCACAACCCTCAGGTTGCTAGGTAACACAGAACACAGCATATACGAGTCTATCGCTGTCCTTTTCATTCTCAAGAATAAATAGCATGCGCACCCTCTTTCTTTATGAGCGGACTTCGAACAGCTGCTATGCTGTGTCACTCGGAGCAATATTTCACTTTTCCAAATTCGACAACCGCAATTCGGGACTTATTTTTTGCAGGCAACCCTATACCACCGTGTTCATAATAAAATGATCTTTATTTTCATTTAATTTCCATTCAATAATCAGACCGGCGCAAAATGCTAGTAGCGATTTACCTGTTTATACCTGGCAACCTGAGGGTTGTGACCGGAAAAAAATAGGCAACCTAACGTTTACATATTCTATGGGTTTCATACTTTCGATTGGTATAGAATTTGTTTAATAATCAAACAGGTGAAATGTGTAAAAAATATATATATTTTTTTAATAATTAATTAATCGTATTCTGGACTGAAATTTACAAGGCAACCCATATACAATATATTTATTGACATATTAAATTGCATATAAAATAGGTTTCATCAAATAAACATCTCGATGAAGGTCGATGTATGGCGGGATCTTAGACTATTACGCCAACAATAATATTTGTTTTTATAACCTTAAATGTCAGAGCAATAAATACAAAAGAGTTTTACATCAAAAAGCCGCGTTCCTTTTTTAAAAAATACATTCTATTTCGTGCCATAATCGCAGTAATTGTTTATTCACAACCATAAACAGCTATCCGAATGGCGGGAAATTAGAATTTTTAATTTTAATATGAGGGCTCGGTGTTCGCTTAAATTATGGACGGCGCGAGGGAAAAATATGGGATTTTAAAATTTTTATTACACCTAAAATAATGGGAAGTAACGCTTTGCTAAATTTTCGGATGCGATTACTACGGAGAGTTGGAAATGCTAATTTTTATTTTCAAAATCGTGTCCTTTGTGAATAATATCTCGTTTGGTCTTTTTGTAATTCGGAGGTCATTTAAAGCTCAAAGACACATTTGATTTACAAGTACAGGTAACAATAAAAAGGGAAATAAATAAAAGTTGAGATGAAAGAATTAAATAAAAATAAATCTACATAAGGTGCCACTGTTGTTATAATCTCTGCATTGCCAACTGTTTTTGAATAACATGACACTTAACTTGTTAATCGTATTTCTCCGGTGAAAACTACCCTCCAAACTATGATGTAATTGAAAAAAAAATAATTTAATATCAGTAATATATGTGTATAATATGTTAAGGATGATTTTTTTTTTCACAAAATGGAGTGCAGTGACAGCACAAAACCACCCATAATTCAAACTGGTTTCCGATACAAAATAAGACTATTGATGAATCACAATTACACCCACAAATTCACAAGCAATTCTTACGAAATATTTTAAACAAATTGTCTTCTTTTTCAGGCCGCCATTAAAGAAGAATCTACCGATGACGAAGGCCTTGCAGCTATTATTCCTTGGATAGCAACAATCTTTGTAAAAAAAGTTCAGAAGACCAACCAATTTGACTACTTCTGCGATGGAGCTTTATTGTCCAAGAAGGCTATTCTAACTGGTAAGTAATATTAAGTATAAGAATATCAAACTGGTGGTATATTTGTAACCTAGTTAGTAATTAATGTAACTCCATCACACGAATTTATGAAATATTTTTAGTAAAAGTGAAAGATTTTTAGTAGTCAGTCTTTTATAATTAAATATACACACGTGAATCCGAAAAGTCAAAGGTGTGACCTGTGATTTGAACCCGCGACCACTGTGAACAAGTCGGCAAATGGCAGCCGCGTCTGGTCAGTTTACCAACAGGCCACCACGCACTTTTTTAATAAATAAATAAATAACACTCAACAGTCACATACATAGTCTTGCCTCCACATTAAGATCTATTAAGTCTTGTGTCGTGGGTATCAGAAACTACGAGAGACTATTCGACCTCACAATGATCTCACCAGATACGAGATAATACTTATGGGCCTCACAAAAATTTCGGTGCGCGAATCAAATCCGCGCCTCTCGTTTTACAGACTGCGTCTACGCAACTGCGCCACGGAAGCTGTATATATAAATAAATACATAATAAACACACCCAACAGTCATATACATAGTCCTGACCCCATACTAAGATCGCGTCTTGTGCCGTGGGTATCAGATACTACGAGAGTCATTTCGGTCTCACAAACACCCAGACCCGAAACAAGTTGTACGATTGGGAGGGGTAAGGTCATATAGTCCACTACGCGGGCTTAGTGCGGGTTGGCTCACTTTACATATCATAGAAATTCTTACAAATTGCTATGGTATGCAGGTTTCCTCATGATGTTTTCATTCACCGTTATAGTGCCTAGTGATTTAATCTCGATATACACATGACTTAGAATCTGAAAATCACTGATGTGTCTTGGGATTTCCCATCCTTTTTTTTTTTTCAATTAATGGTGAGACGATCAAGCCTTTCGCCTCATGGTAAGCGATACGACCGCTCATAAACAGTAGCAAAATTCCACTGCGCTCGCCATCCTGAGACATAACATGTTAAGTCTCAATATGTCCAGTAGTTACTCTGGCTACAATGTCCTTCAATCCGAAACACATCAGTGGACTGACTGTTTCATGCTGCTGTTTCACGGGAGAAATAGACATTGCGGTGGTACCTACCCAGATGGCCTCTCACATATGAGAGACCTACCACCAGTAAATTCCTATTTTGGTTCATTTACCAACATGTCACCGAGCACTTACTATTGTGTTCTTAATAAAAAATCAGAATCAAGAAATGTTTCTCAATATCCCAACTTCTGATGTCCGTAGTCTTCAAACACCTTAATATTTCATTGATTTCTCGCTACCGTCAGCGTCTTTATAAAGACATCTCGAACATTTCGAAGTATGTCTCTGCGTAGAAATGAAAATGATTAAAAAGAAGTGAGAGACAATTGTCTGACACCTCGCAATCCCGGCACCGTCTCGACGGAATTAAAATTACGTCAAAGAGAAGATTTTGTGCCCCGGCTTAGGGGTCCATTGGTAGAATGCAATAACAACATATTTTTTTAATACGGCATACAAACAACAGGTCACTTGAATATATAGACACAGTCGCCTAAAATCATTTCCAAAATTAAAATCATAGCTACTACGAGGCTCACACCCGTATTCTAAGACGTTTCCTCGAATCTTCCTTAACCTTATCTCTGTTGAGGTGACGTTTAAAATGAATTCGAGGAATTCTCGAAAATGGTATGCATAGTTAAAAATATATCTATTTCCTAGAGGATCCTCAAGTGAGGATGAGTCGAGGAAATATGTCATCAAATACGTCATTGATGTGATATTAAGGTACAGATTTAAGGATTTAACAAAAACTATTTGACATTTCAATATTATGCTCACTTGAAAAGTGACAGTCAAAATTTGCCATGTAAATAATAAACACTGTTTCCATAGTGAAAATATTTCCTCAAGTATTCCTTAAGGTAGGTCGCGACGTACCTTGAGTTCGACAGTTGATTCCTTTCCTCGAGAAAAGAAAAGTATTGAGTGACGTTGAGTGGAGGAGACTTTTTTCAACTATGAATACAGATTACCTCCAAGTAAGGCCGAGTGGCGTCGAGAAATTTTCGAGGAACGTCTTAGAATATGGGTGTCAGTCTTTCAAAATTATAGGAAAAAGAAAGGGGAATGGCTGCGGGTTCGATCTTCTATTTGTTTCGGGTCTTGGTGTTTGTGAGCCCGAAAAGTCTCCCGAAGTCTCTGCTACCCACGCCACAAGACTCAATCTTGATGTATGGTCAGGACTATGTATATGACTGTATGTTTTGGGTGTATTGGTCTTCTGTGAACTTACTCACTAAACGAAATACGACGGCAAAATCGTCACCTTTCTATAGCGTCACTGATTTTTCTGGGTAAAAGCTATTTTATATTCTTCTATATACCTTAAAGAACGTGCATGCAAAATTTCATGTCATTCGGTATAGTAATAAAGGCTTAAAATCGAAACAAATAAACTGACATTGACATTAATTGTAATACGAGACTACGATACTTAAGACTATCATATAAAGTCTCTACCGAACCCTATTAATAATATCAAACGCACCCTTCCCGATTTGTTCTTCCCCCCAACGCGGAGACAGCTGGGGTACTAATTCGATTACTAAACCCCCACTTCCGCCCTTGTCGTCGGCTAACGACATTTCCGGTAGCATAGTAATTATTTTATCAGGCGTGTGTCTGTGATTTTAACATTGAATACGAAAATGTATTGAAAATGGCATTAGTTTATAAGAAAAGGAAATACCTAATCACATTCACATACAATATAGTTCTGAACACACTAAGATAGAGTCTTGTGTCGTGGGTTTCAGGAAATATGAGAGACTTTTCGGCCCCCAAACACCCAGACCCAAAATAAATATTTGTGTGCCGCACAAACATTCCTCTCGGTGCGGGGATCGAACCTGCGGCTGAAATTTAATAGTTAAATTCCTGATATATTTTTGTGGTTAACTTGATGAATTTGTACACTGTAATAAAACCTAGTTGTAACGTAACTACCAGTTTAAATTATAAAATATAGATAAAGTCCATACTTTGTCTCGTGTCCATACACGAAATAATTGTTTCGGGTCTGAGCGTTGTGAGACCAAAAGTTGATCGAAGTTTTTGACAACCACGATACAAGATTTTATCTTATTGTTGGGTTTAGGACTATGTGTGTGTCTCTTAGGTATAGGTCTATGACAGACATTTTTGATGATAATATTATATAAATTATTACTTCCAATAGAACATATTCCAGAACTCAGACAACGTTAAGTTTTGTATCAATACTATCAGAAACCTCGCTTACTTTTATTTTAAGCTTGTCAGCATGTCGTTCGCCTGATAATAAACAATACGACTGCTCATGGACAGTAGCAAAACTAAACAACACTATGAATAACAAAGCAATGCTTGGCCTTCCACTGCGCTCGCCATCCTGAGATAAGACGTTAAGTCTCAATATGTCTAGTAGTTACTTTGGCTACAATGTCCTGCAAACCGGAACACAACAATATATTTACACTGCTGTTTGGTGGTAGAAATAGACTGCGTAAGGGCCAAAATAAACATAATAGTTTTCTTAATCAAAAACATTAATTGTTTCAGAAATCAACACGCAACCTATCCTTAAACAACCATTTAATATACAACTATTTTAACAGATTAACAAAAATGGTATTAAAATCGCATACACGGTTTTAAGCTAAAGGCGATTACTCCGATCCAAAAATGATAGACGAATCGATTTGAAAGCTTTGATTGGAGCTTATTCGCAGCTTTGCTGTTTCATGTCGTTTTGATCTACTCATGATTTTTGAAAGCTTTATGAAACCGTGTCATGAGCAAAAGCCTTTGATTTTAGTTTGAACGAAAAAGAACACTACTTTGAATGCATACATGTCAGTATTTTTCTACACTGGTGAGACAAAGCGACAAAAATAAACCTGATGCCAATTGCAGATCCGACAGAAAATTGACGGTGTACAAAACTAAGCCGGCGTAATCGAAAATTAAAATTAAAATACATACATATCTAAACTCACGCCTTTTTCCTAGAATGGGTATGCAGCGATGCAACCAGGACACCCACATTTCACCTTGATTTATCGGGCACAAGTTCCTGTCTCCGGGCTGATACTGAACAGAAAAATACAATTTCATTTAAAAATTAAAATAATTTGTTGAATTACTTGTGGAAGGTCTCTCATATGTGAGAGGCCGCTTAGGTACCACCGCAATGCTTATTTCTCCCGTCAAACAGCATTGTGAATGCACTGTTGTGTTCCGGATTGAAGAGGATTGTAGCCAGAGTAACTATTAGACATATTGAAAGGTAACATCTTATATCTTAGGATGGCGAGTGCAGTGGAATACCAAGCATTGCTTTTTTCATAGAGTTGTTTGGTTTTACTAATGTCAATGAGCGATCGTATTGTTTACCATCAGTGGCATTATCGACTCGTTATTCGTTACAACAAATAAACATCATTTACGCCAGTTCTAAAATCAAAATAATATATCTTCAAAAATGTTCAACATTATTTTTGAATGAGCTGAGAGTAATTTTAAGTGGTTTATGAGGCCTTTAGAAAATTTTTCACCTGACCTAGTTTGGAAGGTGGCGATCATTTATCAATAATTGAATTATCAGACGAGTTAAATTTTTGTTACAAAAATATGTTTGAGGCAAGTTTAACGGGGGCGTTCGTCATATAGATTTCATTAGAGTCTAACAGGAAGGAAACTCCAGTGTTGCTCTTTTCAAAACCAGTTTACATACAGCGATTATTACTAAAGTTACAATTTTTTTTAATTCAGAGCAGTTCCTTAATTATATATGTAGCATTTGAATGTTATGGAGAAAGATGAGTAGAATGAAACGTTAGACGAATCACTGATATTCAACGTGGTTTGTGTGAAAGAGACGACGAATGACAATACTCACGATGGAAAGATTTAGACGATTAATAATTTTATGGGGAGGAAAACACATGATCCAAGCGTTGTGGATGTGCATGCACCGCAGTGATCACTAACCATCAATAATAAAAAGATGAATATAACACGAAAGGGGAGTGGTGGCCAACACAAGCAATGGCGGCTAAGACGCAAACCACCTGCTAGATGGTCGGATGACATTCAAACAGTCGCAAGAAAACAGAGAATTCGTTTGGCACAAAATAGAAAAAATGAGGCGGCCTGTACATAGCAGTCGGTAGATCTGGGCTGATATGGAGACAAAGAAAGACTTAAAAAATATAGAGTAATATGAGTAATTATATAGCGCGTAGAACTGATGGCCGCTGGGGTTGAAAGGTTCTAGAGTGGATGTCATGTACAAGCAAGCAAAATGTCAGATTCCCTTATACAAGGTTAACGACGACCTGCCACCTGGCTAAAATAGCAGGAAGTCGCTGAATGCAGGCCGCTTCCAACAGGTCAATGCAAAGATTCTTGGAGGAGGCCTATGTTCAGTGGACTTTCTGTGGCTCAAATTATGATGATTATGATGTGTAATATCTCTTCTTTCCTTTCCATTTCAGCTGCTAGATGCGTCAGTACTACAAACGCTACAATGAAGCCTGAAGATTTGTTTGTAGTATTAGGAAAGACGGGTTTGAGTGGAACGGGACCCAACGAAAAGTCGTATAGAGTAAGTATTTACTAATATTAACTAGCTAAATAAAATTAATAAATCAATACATCCAATCGTCCCATCTATAACCGATTATGGATATTAATAAGGATTTAATGGTCAGATTTTTGAGCAGTGTTAGGCACACCATTTTAAATGCTATTTCCACGACCTGTTAGTAGTCGTCTATATCCAGTGATTTTAACCCTTAATAAAAATAATGAAACTTATTTACAGATAGAAAAAGTATTGCCGCACGAAAATTTCACAAGCGAAGAATTTATCGAAAATGATCTAGCAATACTGATTCTCAAGGAACCGGTTGAGTTCAGCGAGGATGTGAATCCGGCCAACGTTAGCTTGGAAATGGACTTCGATGCTGAGTTTAATAAGTCTGCTGTAAGTAATCGAAAATAACCTAATTTACTGAAAGGATACTATAACGATGAAGGAAAACGTAAGGAAACGTGCATACCATGGCGATTTGTAAAAATCTTTAGTATGTAAAGTCCACCAGCCCCCTCTAGCCCCAACTAGGCCGGTTTGGTGGGCTATACGGCCTAACCACTCTCAATCGTACACTTGATTGAAGAGGATATACATTGTAACATCCACAGCCGAAACAATAATCATATATATATACAACAACCTCAGTCCGTGAGCCAATAATATTTTTTATTGAAATGTTTGGCGAGAGGAGCATGCCGTTCACCGGTGGTAAGCCATACGACCGTTTACGAATAAGAGTAATACCTAACACCTTGAATTACAAATCCGTGCTTGGCTTTCGACTGCGCTGGCCATCCTGAGATAAAAGATGTTAGGTCTCAATATGGCTAAAATGTCCTTCACACCGAAACACAGCAGAGTATTTACACTGCTATTTGGTGGGAGAAATACACATTGCGGTGGTACCTTCCCAGGCCTCTCATATATGAGAGACCTACCATCAGTGTCATGAGAATTGGAAAGTACATGAGACTGTTCGGTCTCACCTAACTTGAAATACCCCATGACCTCCCCTCTGGATCCACCATTCAAAGAGGGTCAAAACCGCAGCTTTTTATTGACAGCCAGCTATAAACCGAATACGTTATATAGGCTGGTTGGTGCATATTGAAATTAATTAAAATAGATTTTCTGCTTATTTTTAAACGCGATGTAATTTAAGATTCTTGTTTAATGTAATTATAATTTCAGACAACAGCATGGGCGTATACAGGTGATTTGGCGTTTGTGTTCTTCGAAAACGTTCAGAACAAGACTTGTCCCAAAGATGACTATGTTGAGAACACTATATGTGCTACATATGGAAATAGTAAGTATTTTTAAAGTATTAGAAGTAAGATTTATAGCATAGATTTTATAAAAAAGCTAGTAGCGCATCTGATGGTAAATGTTTACGGTTAAGTGTATTTTTTACGCTTTTGAAGGATCTAATATCTTAAGGTCGGTGAAATATAGTAAATATAGGGATAAAGAAAATAGGATTATCGAAATAGATCAATTGTATAACAGAGTTTTTAGGTAATACGAGTATGTTTTGGGAAATCCATTGAATATGAGTTTTATGAGTAGACAAAAATCTATTGTTCACACCATAATATGTTAAGTCTGAATGTCCAGTAGTTACTTTGGCTAATACGTCTTTTAAACTGTAACACAAAAGTGCATTTACGCTGCTGTGTCGTGGGAAAATAGACATCGCGGTGGTACCCAGACGGCCTCTCGCATATGAAAGAACTACGACCAGTAACAAACAGTTTCGTCTTTATAATATTAGTCTGATAATGGCTTGACCTAGTGACTGCTTTGCACCTGTTACAAAATTCTATTGTTCTTCAATATATCGACTAGTGAGAGCCGATTAACTGGTGTTGGAAACTTTCCTCGAAAATTATGACCTCGTCGGCCAGTTGTAGCATCGTCTGCGGTTCTTCTAAAACTTTTCAACTTAGATACCAACTAAAGCAGTTTAAAAATACAACTGGAGTAAATCTTTTCAAACGTACTGATAGTATTTCGTTTGTCTTGGGTTTGTGAACATTGTGAATTTAATTTTATGTGTGGAAAATAGGAAGAAAAGTTTGTTTTATTTTTTTTGTATTTGAATGGTTGTATAGATTATGGCTTTTTCTATTAAACTCAACATTGTAGAAGAAGCCCGTGTCTTATAATAGAACGTATTTGGGAGGAATTTATTTAGTTCAATCACGAGGCTATAAATGCCACTGGTGAATAATATTTTTTAAAAAATGGTTCAAAGCGATATAACCCTAGATATATCAATATTCATGTTAAATGCACTGACAAAAATATATGTGAAAATAATTATAATAATACTTATAGCACTAGCCACAAAAACTGCGGATAAATCGATAGCATAAATGAGTTACAACTCGATATATATCAATACTCACGTGATTTTCATTGAAATGGTAGCAGTTGTATCAATTGTCTCCGAAACTATAGCACATAGGAAATCGTGAGTTTGATAAAAAAAGCTAATTTCTTTCTCATTATTTCTATATTGCAATCTCAAAAAAGGTACAACTCGATTTGTATCACTGATCACTAGAACCACATATGTATTACGATGTTCATTTCAATCGTGATATTTCAAAGAATTTGATGGGTACCTACTACCTTCTAAATTCATAAGATTAAAGATAGCATTATTGATTTAAAAATATATTAACGCATGTACATGTAACTTATGTATTTTATTTATGTTTATAAATAGTATGATTTATTTGAAATTTTGATATTCTTTTTATTTTGTCTGTCCTGTCTTTCTCCTTCTCTTCCATCCAATGGTTGGCTGGTAAAGATTGCTTTAGTGCGATAAAGACCGCCATTTGGACTTTGTTATTTGATCATCTTCGTGTACTGTTACTTTTTTGTGTAGATCACTAATATAAAATAATTATATTTTCAGAAATACCTCTGTGCCCCAGCTACGGAGGTGTATATGTAGCAAAACTAGAAGACCAGTGGTTCCTACAAGGCATCATGTATGGAGACCCGACAGATAAAGGACTGTGCATCAGCAAAAATGTCTCTTACACTAGTCTAAAGAACTATTTAGAGTGGATTAATGAGATTCTTAATAAATATATGTAAGATTATGTGGTTTTATTTCATTGTGAGGTGAGCTAAAGGTAGTGGAGAGCTCGGGAGCGAGTGTAGTGAGAGCAAAACACAAATGTTACTAGATTTGTTTAATACTTTAGTTATATCACGACTTATATGTAAGTACTTCGATCGGATCGATTAAATTACGTCCTTGAAGCAAATAGTTATAGAAGGAAAACCCGTGGCTTTAATGATTGGTATAACTGTTTACCAAGAACATTACGTGTAGTGCAAATGGTGTTATATAATTTTACTATTGTGTAATCAGTGCGCGATCATCTTTGGCTCAGGCAATGACGTTAAGTCTTCGTGATTACATGAGTGATGACAGCTGACATTAAGTTATTAAATTAATGATAATGATTGCGTGATAGAGGATTCCCGAGTTAATTGTTTAAAATTGTTGCCCGATACAGATACAATTTAAAAAGTAAACTGCCGTATCATTGACATTTCATGGTAATTAAATCATTACTTAGTGTAGATTTTACGAAGAGAATCCATACAATTATGCTGGCTTGCTATTCATTTCAGACAGCCTCCGTGGCGCAGTTGGTTAGACGCCGCCTGTGAAACGAGAGGCCGCGGGTTCGATCCCCGCACCGAGAGAAATATTTGTGCGGCCCACAAATATTTCTTCCGGGTCTGGGTGTTTGTGAGACCGAAAAGTCTCTCGTAGTTCCTGATACCCAGGACACAAGACTCGATCTTAGTGTGGGGTCAGGACTATGTATGTGACTGTTGGGTGTTATTATTATTATTATTATTTTTATTTACATATACATTTCCTCATTACTTGAAGTACAATGCTCTATTATCCGATACATCCTTATATATTAAGTATTGTCACGGCACGTCCTTATTGCGGTCAGCAGAGTAATTTATTGTTTAGTACTTCCTAGATCTAATATGTTAGATTGACTTACGTTCATTTGCGATTGAAATTGATTAGTTTTATTTACAATAAGAAATAGGGAAAAATGCATATAGATACATATATACATACTGCTATGTAATATAATGTTCGATTATTAAGTTTATATTTTAGTGTAAAATAAAGGATATAATAAAATAAAATAGACTATCCCCATTATTCACAAGGACTTAAAGCAGTTTTCAAATGCTATTAATATGAGCTGACTCAATAAAGTTTTTCATAAACGTCAAAAATCACTAATCAGCTATTTAACAGATCATTAACGTTAAAGTAGCTGAGATCCTTGTTTAAACCTTAAGTTGAAAAATTGCGGATGTCTGTCAGCTGGACGTTTGATATTACAGTTAAGTTAGTGTTTGTCGCTGGATGCAGGCTGCCTCCAACAGGTCTCTGTGGAAATCATTGGGGGAGGCCTATGTTCAGCAGTGGACTTCCTTTGGCTGATGGATGGATGGATGATGGATAGTGTTTGAATTGTTTATTTTTTTTTAAATATGTAGAAATAACCATTATTAATAGCAAAACTTAATAAATGTTTTACCTCTTCTTAACATGATTAAACCAATTTACTAATATTGTGGTTGATTAGCGTTTCTTTATAAATAAAGGGGTTAATAATTTAAATGCTTAGGAATATTGGTAATGCGGTTGCCATGACTTTGGTCGTGTGTTCAAACCCCAGGGCATACCCCTGACTTCTCGAAATCAAATATATCACATAATAGGTCCCATCTAAATGTAATAATAATTTGATCCGTGGTGCTTTACAGCTGGCTTCTCCGGCTGTAAAAGTCTTTTTTGGGAGGTTATTTACCTCTTCAGTTCAATGTTTTGTCACCCGCTTTGCACGGAGGGAAGTGGACAATAATTTATTTCCAACTCCTCCTATTAATTTAACTTTCTGATTAATTTCGTTGCGGGTTAAAGACAAGTTAGACATTCCCGGAGACTCGCCGAGCTTCAATGCTCGGTGTCATTACTTTGCGTGCCACTGTTGATCCTGGCTTACAGGAGTTGCAGTGGTGGGTGTGAGGGCGGGACAGTCTCCTACAGTCTCCTTCTCGAAATCAAATGTGTATTGATAGCCGATTACCATGCATTTTAATGATTTTTTTATTGCAATGAACGATGAGACGAACGTGACATTCACTTGATGGTAAGTGATATGGCGCTCATGGACAGTAGCAAAACCAAACAAGATAATAAATTCTTGTCTCTCGCTCACCATCCCGAGACATAAGATGTTAAGTATCATTACGTCCAGCAGTTACTCTGGCTGTAATGTCCTTCAAACCGGAACATAACAGTTCATTTACACTGCTGCTTGGCGGGAGAAATAGAGATACGGTACTTGTTTAGACGGCCTCTCACATATGAGAAACCTACCACCAGTAGAAATTCCTTGTAGATTATGTATAAATAATACAATATTCAGTAAAAGCTCTTCTACAAAATAAAGATGACAGGAAAATCTACTAATCCATATTAGATTAACTTAGCTGACACTTCGCAAAGCTGAGAATAAATGTATTTAGCCAAGTGTCTAAGTAATTAAGTTAATTTCTCGCATTCTAGACCCAATTAGGATGTTCAGAACCAATAATTACAAGTATTGGCTTCGCTCCAGATTGGCAATGTAATTTGACAGTCGCATTTGGTATCGAGGTTGGATTGTGGCGTGTATACATACATATATACATAGAAACATACATACATAAGGGCTGTAAATAAATTTCATAAGGTTGTGGAAATTTTAAATCGCTAAATACGGCCAAAATATACGGCGAGATGAGAATGCCGTTCGCCTGATGGTAACTGATACGACAGTTCATGAACAGTAGCAAAACCAACAACACCTTGAATTATAAAGCAATTCTTGGCATTCCACTGCGCTCGCCATCCTGAGATTTAAGATATTTATTTTGAAAGTATCAATATGTTCAGTAGTTACTTTGGTTAAATATCCTTGAAGCCGAAATACAACAGTAAATTTATACTGCTGTTGGGCTATTGTCTATATGGCCTAAACTCTTAATCGAACTCTTGATTATAGAGATACAGAAACAGAAATAAAAGGAATTTTAAGCCCTAGACACTTAAACGGGGAATCACACACCCATACAAAAGGAAATAGTATGAATATAATATTTTTTACTAAGGAAATCTAATGATGTCCTTTTATGTAAGCAGTTTTTAGGAACTACACCGTTTGTTTGTCTTAAAAATTTAAATATTAAAATTCAGAACCGCAAAATATTACGTAATCACTTGTGGTTGGTGGGCCAGTCATGTCAATATATTTAAGACGAAAGTGGTAAGTACTAAATGCCACATTAATATTAATATGGAGTATTTGGTTATATGTCGGTTGTGAAACGAGATGCCGCGGATTCGATGTTTGCGCTGATTCAAACGTTTTAGTCCGCAATAAGTATTTATTTCGAGTTAGTTTGTGAGGTCAAAAGATTTTTTATTATTTAGGATCGGCAAATGTGGAAACCGGTCACCTAATGGTAAGTGATCACTGCCGTCGATGAAAATACATCCTGCTCTTCTAATCGGGAGCGGGAAGGATGGGGTGGGAAGAGGAAAGGTGTATTGGACATCCAGAAATCTCACTCAGCGAACCAAACATGACAGCGATGATGTCGCTTCACGTCAATTTCCTAAATGAAAGTGGTACAGCCCTAGACGAGCTTGTCCATTGAAGCTGAGTAAAACTGACAATAGCGTGGCTCCAAAAATATATCTATAAACAGTATCTTATGTTACTTCTAATACCTCCAAGAATATGTGTACGAAGTTACATTATGATCGGTTAAGTAGTCTTTGCGTGAAAGCGTAACAAACAAATTTATATTCAAAAAAAATTTAGTAGGTATTAAATGCCAACCCGCACTAGGCCAGCGTGATGGACTAAGGCTGCGTTTCCACTGACGCGGAGCTGGGCGGAGAGGAGCTTAGCGGTGCACAAATTGACCAATGACTATGCTTGAAATATCCGCTCCGCTTCAATGGAAACAGTACGAGCGGAGTGGAGCAAAGCTGAGCGGATATTCATACATCGAGGCGGTGCAGTGCGGAGGTCAGCGAGCATTGGGGTACAGAGCGGAGGATAGCGGGGCGGTACGGAGCGGTGCGTGATTCGCGTCACTTCATCTGATTCGTTATCTTCGTCTTCAAGTAGAGAAAGATATAAAATGATTGTTTTTTTCTTTTTAAGCGACAACATGATGTATGGTCTTTCCGAGAGATTTAGTGTAACTAAGTGCAAAAATGCGCGATTCCAAAAGTATGCTCCACTCCGCTCTGGTCCGCTCACTGACCACTCACCGCTGTTCATCGCTCCTCTCCGCCCAGCTCCGCTCCTCTCCACCCAGCTCCGCTTCAGTGGAAACACTGACCACTTTTCACCGCTCTTCTCCGCTCCTCTCCGCCCAGCTCCGCGTCAGTGGAAACGCGGCCTTAATGGCCTAACCACTCTTAATCGTAGTGTCGATTGAAGAGGAGGCCCGTGCCCTGCAGCGGGGCGTATATGGGCTGATACAGATCAAATCCTTGTTTATAAATTATTGAAACTGTTGGAGAAATGTGACCTCCGTTGTGGTTATTTTATATTTAAACACTGGATAGTAGAAAAATTTATTATGTTATATTTTTGATAATATACTTTTGTTTTTCTAGCCTTAGTTTTTAGTACTTCAATTATACACTTCTGTCAGTCATGATCTCTTTTTATTTATTTCAATCTTTATATATTTAACATTTTAACCTTATTATTATTACAACAGAAACCATACCTCGGCGTCATAAAACTTGAAAACGTATCTCAAAGAAGTCTCAAGTCGTTAAAATTGATATTTCCTTCAATTTTATAATAGGAAAAATCCCTGCTGGTACTATTACAATATTGTTTACTTCTTTAGGTCTGTCAATTCGTATTCAATGTGCTTCACTATATAATATCCTGCAATATTATGGCCGGAGTATAACATTCGCATACAAAACACATAGTTTCGTATTTCATTTATTCATCAATCCATTGACGTAAATAGAGGAACAGACGGGCGATTTTAGTGCGATTAAAAGTCGTAGTGTTATTGCGATTTTGAGACTTTTATGAGAAAATGTGTTGTTATTGTGTATGATGGCAAAGGCAATACTTTTAGGAATTTCAAGGAAGAGATTATCCCATTGTTTGACATTATTATGTCGGTCCGTCGAAACTACGTATTAATTACCTATGACAGCCTCCGTGACGCGATTGGTTAGACGCCGCCTGTGAAATAGGACAAAACGGGTCCGATCCCAGCACTAAAATAAATGATTGTATGATACACAGGTATTTTAACTCTCTTAGCTTCCGATACCCACGACATTATAGATACTAGATCTTAGTATAGAGTCAGGGTTATGTGTGACTGTTGGTGATGTGATCGTTATGACTGCTTTTGCGATGAATATGTACAAGAGTATAAATATACAAAATAATAGAAAAAATAAATAGGTTCAGTCAGCAACATAAGTCGCTACACAGTCACGAGATTTGGAATTGTCTTATCATCCAAAATAATAATTATTTTCAATATCGTATGGCACTTGTCGACTTCTTTTATGACTACAGGGTAGTACTTACAAGTTTTAATTCATAAAAAGGTTATCAAAAAATGTGACGTGCGACTTATGTCGCTGTTTATAACTTAATTTAAACAGAAATAAAAACCTGTAAAATTTAAGTATTCGGAAACCATGCAATTCTGATCCAATAACATATACATACATAAACATAGAAGTAATAATATTAATTTTTTGAAGTCGAATAAAAAGAACAAGAGAATGCTCGAATATGGAAACCAAATGGAACAACATTTTCACAAACTTAAGGGTACTCCGTTCAACATTACAAACAAGGGTAAAATTTCGGTAGAATAATATGACGCAGGAACGAAAACACGTTATGACTTTATAAGTGAGGAGAATTTTGTTTTTATTTCCTTCTGCTTGTCAAATATAAATACATATAAAAGCTTACATGAGTTTATTATACATCCATAAATTGGAAATCTGACACAGTACGTTTTTATAGACATTTTCTCCCACGTACTACAAATCTGTGAAACCAGTTGCCAGCGGCAGCATTTCCAGACAATTACGACCTAGCAACCTTTAAAATACGAGCGTGTTCCCGCGGGTTCGATCCCCGCATCGAAATAAATATTTGTCCGAATCACAGGTATTTGAGACCAAAAAGTATCTCTTAAGATCTTAGTGTGGGGTCAGGATTATGTATGTATGTGACTGTTGGGTGTATTTATTTATGCTATAGCCGCTCTAAAATTGTCGTATTCTGGCGAATGTTTACAAAATACAACTTTTTATTTCCTTGCGATAATCATTGGAAGGAAAATGTTTCCTCTTGTTAGTGGGAGTTTAGGCCAGTGCAGTGAACTATGACCTTATATCCCCTAATTGAACTCTTAAATGTACATTTGCTGTCATTCGGCTGACCTGTTCGTAAACCCATAAAAGGTTTGAATGTTCCTCTCCTATCAATAGCTTTTCCATTTTTCGCCTCGATCTTCTCTAATATACCAAAGGAAATAATAGTGAGGCAGATCCGTGTATCGTTTAGAATACGTGCAATTGCAAAAGGTTTTGATCGAACGAACCGATACTGTTCCACGAAAATCCACATAAAGTCCGCTTCTAGTTTTATTTGAACAGTCTGTTTCCTTTGCTTTCATCCGAGGCAACGAATATCTGAATTGCTATAGACCTACTTTATTACCATACTTCCCGCAATGTAGCTCTCTCTACAAAATGTAAACCCATACGTTCAAAATACAAGTTAAATCTTCTTGGATGATAGAGCATATGTAGTTTGATTATATGAATTGTTATATGATTTTACTTATAAGCAATACTTTTTGTTTGAAAATGAATAACGAAAAGCTTAAGCTAATTATAAATTGACTGAAAAATAAACGTCTTTACAATTGAATCTGCTCATATTGTACTTGGAATTAAAAATATTTTTTGTCTTTGATTCAATAAATCAGCTCGTATAATAGAATGACTTTAAATTATAATATCTTAATCTTAACAACAAACAAGGAATTCGGAAGACTCGTAGTCTCCTATTTTGTGTATCAGTTTGTTTTAGAATTACTATGATTATTTAATTTATAATCTTAAAAGTGCGAATTAACACCACGACTAAAATCAGCTCGTCTACCACCAACACTGAGTAATCATCACCTCATTACATATCGGTTTTAAAAACAATAGCGCCAACTCGACATTCAGTACCTTTCGCGTGTCGGTAACATGATGTGGTGGCGGTATCTGACCTTCTGCATCCTCGTGACCTTGATTCTATTCATCGTCGCCAGCTGCATCCAAGGTCGACCTGCTCTTCACCTATTCTTCCACCGTTGCTGCACCGAAGACATCGAAAATGATCAAGGCATCTTCGAGAATTTAGGAGACAATTTCCTCAGAGAAAGACTGGTGGGAGACAGAAGTCTATTTGGTGATAATAAGACGTTTGAAGAAGTTGAATTAGTAGGAATATGGAGAGTGAATGTTCATGATCCAAGGACTAGAGTTACGACTGAAATGGAATTTGAAAGCACCACTGAAGATTTTAGATGAGCTAAGGAGTTTTGTCGTGATGTGACTCACCAATGGAACGGGAAATTGTGAAAGTGTTGTGTATGGATTGATCCAAAGTATAAAACGCTGGACGTTGTATTATTTAAAAGACTGAATATGATGTTGTTTATTTATAAAAATAAGTTGAGTCATGTATTTTGCGTTGTTATTGTGATGTAAGTGTGGTAAAGTTAATATATTATGTGTTTCAATTAAAACTTAGTTACATTTTTAAATCATTAGTAACATTGATCGAAGTCAAGTCATACCGCATTCATAATTTGATTATTTAATTACATAGGTTTGGCCTATCTTGCATCTTTATTATACCTTATGTAATTACTATGCACTTAATGATTCATCTATTATAATTAAAGTGTGCACCGGTCATCATACCTGAGCGTGGTCTAAAAGAAATGAAACTTGAAATTATAATGTTTTATTGTTTTGGGATAAAACATTGTAAATTATACGTGGTCACTAGGCAAGCCTGTACTGAAGGATCCATACAATAAGTCTTACATTGTCACTGACTACACACGAGTAGTTTATATAATTCACTTAAACTAAACAAAACAAAACATAAGAAATATCTGGAGTATAAAAAAATAGATTATTGTGTTTTTAATTACATCTCAATGAAGCTTGAAACTAGTTAGGTATGTATTAGTTACAAATTACACTGGTCTACAAAATTTAACTTTTTGTTTATCTGTAAAATAAATGCTTTATTATTTTACTAATTTGGGGTCATTGAATACGAAAATATAAACCAAATTTGAAAGTTAGCTCTTATTTTAAAATTATGGCTGGTATCGAAATATATGACGTAAGAGTAAAATTTCATAGAATATAAATCGATTCTTTTTTAAAAAAGACATTTTCTTTACTTTTTCATAAACTTTTTACATGAAACTGAGTATTTTAAAATATTTCCCAAGTATTTAACCTTTACTATTCAATAATTTCCCTTTTTTTCGTTTTCCTTTTGGAATTATCTTTACGAAAACCTTAAACCAAGTTCTAGCAGTAGTCCGTTAGCATTGACGCATTCTATCGGCCGTTGTATTTCTTTTCCATTGTCAATAAGTCTTGGTGAAATCGTTCACCATGTTCGTCAGTCATATCACCGCAGTTAGGAGGAAAAAATCGAGGTGAGAATGAAGAAAGTGAATTTTTGGGGACATATTGCGACCCATTTGCTGATACTTTTGCAGAAGATTGTTCACAAGCTCGTGGTAATTTTCAAATCTCCTATTGCCCAAAAAATCATGAACTACTACTGCTCTAAAAGATTCCCATGCCTCTTTTTCGATGCCCTGTGAAATCGGATCAAAGTTTTGGTCCTTAAGAATCTCTCATATTTGAGGTCCGACGAAAACTCCCCCTTTTATTTTGGCGCCGCATAGATGTCGAAATTCACTTCGCAAGTAATCAATTACTTGCAAAGTGGGTGCGAAAAAAGGTGGACCAACCTTCAAAGGTTGGTCAACCTTTGTTGAGAGGATTAACCAAGGTCTTCATTAATCCCAATTTCATATGCGATGGAGGGAGAAAATTTTTATGAGGATCGACTAGGGGAGGA
Organism: Hyles euphorbiae; assembly: GCA_023078785.2. Classification (NCBI taxonomy): domain Eukaryota; kingdom Metazoa; phylum Arthropoda; class Insecta; order Lepidoptera; family Sphingidae; genus Hyles; species Hyles euphorbiae. The sequence goes on from CM041056.1 coordinate 1,444,732, forward strand.
TATTTAACGTTATTTTCTCCAGGGCACAGACTTTGTCTTCAAGTCCAATCTTTTTTAAAGTAATGTAACGATCTAGCCCGACTATCCCACCCACACAAGAAGCACCAGCACTTGGTGTAGCCCATTTGCAGACCCAACAAACCGTAGTTTTTGCAAATTGTAGTTTTTGCAACAGAAATTTGTCGAAAATGAGAAATAACTTTTAAAATTTCGCGTTTTAACAAACAAATGAAACGCTAATACTATAAGACACATGAAACGAAAGCATAATAATAAAATTAACGCGGATACTCTCACAAAATTATTTGAAATCTCATAATATAAAGTGACATCCACCAAGTTACCCGGTATTATCTTAAATATAGCATAAATTAATAATAAGAGCTAACTATTAATTTTAAGTTCTATATTTAGATTAAGGGGGTCGAATACTAAAGATGTATAGCAGTTTCAAGTAAAGGGCAATTTTCATGTTGACCAGTGTTATTGGTAAGCATACTGAATGATTGTATTGTCCCCATTCGGCAGTAAATAGGAGATTAATAGAAGAGTTGTGAATACTCTATTAATCGAAGGACGTACAGGAGGGCATTATGCTATAAAAAAAAGTTCTTATAATAAAGTATCAACTCGTGGTTGGTTTCTCATATATGAGAAGACGCCTGGTTAGGTATCATCGCAATGTCTATTTCTTCCGCCACACAGCAGTATAAATTTACACTTGTGGTTTTTTTTTATGTTCTGATATTAACGACATTGTATCCAAAGTAACTACTAGAAATAATGAGACTTAACATCTTATGTCTCAGGGTGGCGAGCGCAGTGAAATGCCAAGCATTGTTTTGTAATTTAACGTGTTGTTTGGTTTTGCTACTGCCTAGAAGTATCGCTTATCACCAGGCTAATGGCATGCTCGCCTCGCCGCTCATTATAATACAATAACTATAATGATATAATACATGATTATCTGGCAGAAATTGCTTCAAGCAATAAGACTGCCACTTTTGAATTTTTTTGTTTTATTTCATGTAATTCTATCTACTTTAATGTATCTGGAGAACAACAAATTGTTACATAAATAAATAAATACAAAAAAGTACTCACCTGAAGATGAATAGCGCCTACGAAGCCACTGATCAATAAGTTTTGCACCACACATCACCTACAATAAACAGTCCACACTGCTCGTTTTACCAGGTAATACTAATTATAGGCTAAAATACAAAATATGTATAAATAAAAACACAATAAAGGCGACATTTTGATAATACACCACTCAGATCCGAAATCGTACACCACTCAGATCTGAAATTAATTCGAAATATCCGAAATTCTGCGCGGCAGGCACTACGCGTTTGAATATGAACGTCAAACTGTCAATAAAACTAGCAAGAAAGTAAATGGCGGTAATCTACCCTCTTGGATAAAAAAAATATAATTATTTCTGAGATTAACGCGAATGTTACACATTGAAATAAAACTATTATTTACGGCTGTTATCGCGATTTGGTTTTATTATTACATTTTTTAACTTCCCGACGTTTCGATTACTTTACAGCTTTCGTGGCAACGAGGCGGACTGAGGTAAAAGTCATCCGCTCAGTGACTGTTACAATTTAATTACCCTTATTTTATTATTAGGAATTAAACCAAATCCCCGATAAAATCCGTAAATAAAACTATTTATTTTATTATATTTTCGTCATTCAGGTATTACTAGAGGGGACATGGGGAACAAAATCTCTGCGCACTGTGTTGGTACAGGACCCAGTCACGTGTAATGGACAGCCTCCGTGGCGCAGGTGGTAACACACCGACTGAATGAGAGGGTGCAAGTTCGATTCTCGCACCGAGACAAATGTTTGTGAGGCCCACAAATATTTGTCTCTAGTCTGGGTGTTTGTGAGACGGAAAAGTCTCTCATAGCTTCTGATACCCATGACACAAGACTAGATCATAATGGGGTCAAGACTGTGTATGTGACTGATGGGTGTTATTTATTTATTTAAATTGACGTGAAGCAACAGCTTTGATGTCGCCTTTCGTTCGTTGAGTGAGTTGACGGATGTCCAGCCCTTTCCTTGGGTGTATTTATTATTTTTTTAATTTGAATTTTCCACTCCATACGTCAGTCAGTATTATTCTCTTAAGTTCAATAAAAATAAGTATCTGTATCAGCCCATATACGTCCCACTGCAGGGCACGGGCCTACTCTACAATCGAGAATACGATTGAGAGTGGTTAGGCCATATAGTCCACCACGCTGGCCTAGTGCGGGTTGGCACTAGGCCAGCCAAAAATAAGTATGCAATCCTTAAAAAACAACCCTGTGTAAAAGCAAAAAGTAAGGATTTGTCACTAAATTCGGTAATTAGGCCACCACGCCCTTACGCCTTAGTATAAATTATAAGAACTTACTTTGTAGTTCTCGTGAACTGAGCAGGTTTCCTCACAATGTTTCCCTCATCGCTAACTACACTTAATTAACTCAAGCAGGATGCAGTAAACTTAAACACCTACTTACAACAAAGACAAGACCTAATGCTATCAATACAGGTTGTTCACCCGACATTGTTGAGAAACTGTCTTGAAGTGGCGCTCCATCGCGATCCGTAAATGTGTGCTCCAACTTTCGACAATTTGCTTGAGTGTTTTGTACAGTTACGGCCAAATTAAATGGTCCTCTGTTTTTATATAAGGTCCGGCAAACGAGCAAACAGGTCATCTGTTGGTAAATGACCACTGCCCATGGACATCTACAATCCTTGGGTCATGGATGTGTTGCTTGCCCATCAGATCTTGTAAAAATATGTTTTATTAAAAGGTGGCGTAAAATTATAACTAGGTATATTAGCTATGATTATATTATTACATTAGTTAATAAAACGATTATTTTATTTTATTATCACATTAAGATTAATTAAGTCTTGTGTCGTGGGTATCAGACACTACGAATGAATTTTCGGTCTCACAAACAGCCAGATCAGAGATAAATATTTGTGGGCCTCATAAACATTTGAATCGATGCTGGGATCGAACCCGTGGCCTCTCGTTTCACAATCGGCGTCTAACCTACTGCGCTGCTGCACTGCTTATTTATTTATATTTAATCTCAACTCACTAACACACTATTTATTGGTATTTAATATATAACTCTCTATACTGGACTAAGACACAATCATACAGACACAAGAAAATAGATACCTAGATTGTAGGTCCCTCGTATGTGATAGGCTGTCTAGATAAGTACCACCGCAATGTCTATTTCTCACGCCAATCAGTAGTGTAAATGAACTATTGCGTTCCGGTTTAAAAGACATTATAGCCAGAATAACTACTGGACATTTTGATTAGGATGGCGAGCGCAGTGGAATGCCAAGCTTTGTTTTACAATTCATGGTGTTGGTAGGTTTTGCTACTATCCATGAGCGCTCATATCGCTTACAATCAGGCGAATGGTATGCTCTTCCCGTCATACATAACAATTAAGAAGACAAATCTGTCTTATTTACAGGAGCACACTTTTTTCTGGCCCGCAGTGTTTACCTGAGCCAAGATGTTTACGACTAAAAGTTTCCGTATAATATCCGGCTGATGTTTCTTACTAACTTCTATATTTTCACCGGAATTAAGTAATTGTTTCGTATTAATTAAATTGTGGGGCTGAGGTGACCTAAATGTTTGTGGTTAAAATATATGAGTATTGTTCATCAACAATTTCAGGCAAAAGAAGTCCTTTAAGAATGTTGGTAGTTTTATTACAATACTTAAAGATTTTTGGGTGCCTCCGGATTTCATTGTCAAATATTGCAGGAAAACATTGTGAGGTAATCTACATACCATGGCGATTTGAAATAATTTATATGGTATTTAAATTCCGCCAACCCGCACTAGGCCAGCGTGGTGGACTCTATGGCCTGAACCCTCTCAATCGTACTCTCGATTTAAGAGGCTTGTGGCCTGCAGTGGGACGTGTATGGGCTGATACAGAAGTTTTAGATTCCATTCATGGGGCATTGTAGGCACTGCACGTTTTTTAAGAATACGTTTTAACGAATCATCTGTGACGCAAATATTGTAGAACTAATAATATTTATTTATTTCTCTCATACAGAAAAAGGGTACAACCATGTTAAAAAGTACATATTGTATGGTAGACTGGTGTATGATATAGGCAGGGCCTGTGTTTCAGATAAATTATATAATATTTTCGTATATAGAACGTTTCATACGGTCCTTATATTGCAAGAAATCGTAAAAGTTAATATGGGGATCACTACTGCAAATTTTTAAAATAATTAAGCACTTTTTTATTGTTGCTTCGGCGTCAATGTCATTTGTCTGGGGATTTTTTTTGTATCTTATAAGATTATGTTTTAAGCGCAACAAAATGGGATTGTTCGTGGTTTACTTTTCTCTTTGTCTTTTTTAACATGCGTAAAAATATATATATTTTTTAGAAGATAACATCTAGAAACCACTTAGTTTGAACTGTTTTATGTGCATGTGCGTCCCTTTTTATTACTTTAAAATCCTTTACGATGCCTTGTGGAATCGCTCTAAATGTTTTGCTTCATCAAGGTCATAAGGCAGGAGTCAGTGAAAATCATATTTAAGTCTAAACTTAAAAGGCATTTAAATTAAACTATTTTTAGGGATTTTATCGCGAATATGGTTTAACTTTTAAATTTTTTAACTCCCCAACCTTTTATTTCAATGTATAACATTCGCGTAAATCTAAGGCTGAGTTGCACAAACTAACTATGCCAAAACCTTTGCCTTTGAAAATGTCATCTCCATTCATTTGAGACGCATTTACCCTTGCGAATGTATGGGATTGACAGTTTCAAGGTCAAAGGTATTGGCAAAGTTAGTTTGTGCAACTGAGCCTAAGGAAGCCTTATTTAGCCAAACTGTGCTAATATACGAATATAAATACTCTAAAAACTGATCCTGCAAACAGTTTGTTCAATTTTGCAGGAAACTATAAATTACAATAGTTTAAAAGTTAATCCTTTTGTTAAATAAATATATTTCATTGAAAAGATAGTGTTAATCAATGAGATAGTCGCCTTTCGCCGGTGGATATTACATTTGATTTGCCCTTTACTAACTATAAGGGAATTTGTTTTCTGTTACTTATAAGTATAACAAATGCGTGGATATATTTTAGTCATTTATTCTCTCTCTATTCAGCCACAGTAAGTCCACTGCTAAACATAGGCTTCCTCCAAAGATCTCTACATCGACACAGAATACTAACAGAAGTCAAGCTTGTGTATGTACTTCACTTTTGTTGCTACACTCACACTACGCTCGGCGTTCGCGCAAGGGTTGTTAACTCTGCCTAATGCGAAAACACGTATCGTGTTAATAGCACTAGTATCGTTTGATTGAATTTTTAAATAAAATATATAAAACACAATAATACAATAAATAAATTTTAATTTTATTTATGAACTCGCTGAGAATGTGTATGTCATTATTCTAAGTTTTTTTTTATTGTTTTTGTATAATATATGTTTTTTTTTATGAAATTAATATTCAATTATTATAATCTGGTGTTTTATATACAAGTGTAATAACTTTTATTCATTTGCTCCATCTTTGCACAAAACATCTCACTATTTGCGTTCCCGAAGCGGGTGACACTCGCGCTCGCAGTGGTCTCGACTGGTTTGAAATATCGTGTCGGTGAATGCTGTCTATGAGTGCGTTGATTTAGCGCGCTTTGTATGGAGCTTGACTTCTGTTAGTTTAGTATTCTGTGACATCGACCTGTTGGAAGCGGCCTGCATCCAGCGACTTCCTGCGACCTTAGCCAGGTCGTCCGTCCACCTTGTAGCCGGGCGTCCGACATTTCGCTTGACTGTATTTAATAAAAAGGATAAATAAAACAATATATAATTTATAATACTTTCTTTGCATCATTTTGTATGGCACCGTTAGATTCAGGCTTTTGCCCAATATTAGGTGTCCTGAAAAAAAAAAAGTTATTGATAGATAGCTTATAATATTATGCCTCCCACTAAATAATGATATTCGGCACCATTTCATTAGGGAACATATTGATAATGGTTCAATTAATATTAAGTATTTATGTTCAAATGAAATGTTAGCTGATCTGTAGACTAAGCCTTTAACAAGTTATTTACACAGTAAATTACTATTGAAATTAATGTTAACTTAAAAGGGCAAAGTTTGTTTTTATAGAAAATGTTTTTATTTCTATTATGTTTAGTGTTAAAGTTTACTACAAGTTTACTACAAGAAGTCAAACAAATTTGTTTCATTATTAAAGAACTACACCCGTAAAATGCAAAATTGGATGCCAATAATAGAAAAAAATACCAAAAATTTCACTACGTATCTTATACTAATAGAAATAAGGATGAAATTCCTTTAACTTATAGATTGAAAATGGTACTTTTTAGCTCTGCTAGTGGAAGTGACCTTTACTTACTTGGTTCTTAATATATAATTGGTGATATTAATAATTGGCGCTTCTATGAACAACCAGAGGCAAAAGCTGGCTAAAGAAGTTACCGCTGTCACACCGAAAGCAATGATTATCTGAAAATAATTATAATAAGTGGAGCTATATTCATGTGGGAATAATTCCGTAAGAGGTCAAATAAAATAAAGATTGTTCAGATAATCTTCAGTATATCATCGTCTTCTATAAAATCTTAAAAATCGTCTTTGATTGTATTAATCCGTCTTCACGTTTTACGTCATCATTCAGACTGTTCTCTTCTATATTCCGTCTTTGCATACTTCAACGTCTTAATCATTCATCCTCTTACTCGTTCCATCTTAAATACTTTCATTAGCCATCTCTTTCACACAAACCACGTTCTTTATCAGTCATTCGTCTGACGTTTTATTCTACTCATCTTTCATCATCCTACATTCATATTTTATTCATTATCAGCCCGGTGTAAGAAATTTGGGTCCGATATGGCGATAAGCTCGCCCCCATCACATCTTGGGACGGAACATTAAAGGCAAAACGTGGGTGTTCTGGTATAACCTGACTGGTGGTAGGTATCTCATATTTGAGAGGCCGCCTGGATAGGTACCACGGCAATGTCTATTTTCCCACCAAACAGCAGTGTAAATGCACTGCTGTGTTCCGGATTGAAGAATATTGTAACTACTGGACATAATAAGACTCAACATCTTATGTCTCAGAAAGGCGAGCACAGTGGAGTGCCAACCCTTCCTTTGTAATTCAAGGTGTTGATTGGTTTTAGTACTGTTTATAAGTGGTTGTAACACTTACTATCAGGCGAACGGCATGCTAGTCTCGCCAAACATTTTAATAGAAAAATAAAGCATTTGCCTACCCTTTCTGGGAAAAAGGTGTGAGTTTATCTATGTATGGAATTATATAACATGCATACAACATACAACGACCATAAACTCATGATAAAAACCACTGCGGAAACGTAAGCGGAGCTCTGTGGTATCATTATTTTATATTTAACTGTAGAAATAACATCATTGCGATTTTTCACGTTTTCTTTCACCGTTAACTATTATTAACTATAACTTGCATATATATGGAAACTTGTAATTGGTACGTGACTAGCATAATACCTAATACATACATACATACATACATAAACTCACGCCTATATCCCAGAAGGGGTGGGCAAAGGTGCCAGGACACCCACATTTCGCCTTGTATGTTCCGGCCCACAATGTGATAGGTGGCGAGACTATCGCCATATCGGGCACAAATTCCTGACTCTGGGCTGATAATGAATAGAAATTCCAATATTACTTTGCCCAACCCGGGATTGACTATTATTGACTGCCTCGATGGCGTAGTTGTACTAAGGTACGGTTACAAAGCTGAGGTCTCGGGTTCATAATCACTACATAGTATAAAACAAAGTCGCTTTCTCTGTCCCTATGTCCCTTTGTATGCTTAAATCTTTAAAACTACGCAACGGATTTTGATGCGGTTTTTTTAAATAGATAGAGTGATTCAATTAGAAGGTTTATGTGTATAATACGTGTATATTATTATAGAGAAATCTATATGCACCCGGGCGAAGCTGGGCCGGGCCGCTAGTACCTAATATTTGCTATTAATTTTGCTTAGCTTAAAGTTTTCATAAGAGAATAAAATAGAATAAAATGTCTTTGTAATTCATCGTGTTGTTTGGTTTTGCTCCTGTCTATGAGCGGTCGTATCGCTTACCATCAGGCGAATGGAATGCTAGTCTCGCCATTCATCGTAAAAAAAACTATAACTAAGTACAATAACATTACTAGATATCGAAAGATTAACCAAAAATGTTTCAAAGACTTCAGTCTTATCTTAGTATTCACTCATATAAAATAAACAGTACTTACGTAAGAAAAATGATCATATCTGAAAGGCGATCGGGCAGAGAATAAGAACCGTTGCAGGAATAGGGAATGCAACGTGTAGATCCCGTAGGATAGCCTGCCTAGAGGTCGGAAAAACGACCAGCTTAGGAAGGCGTTGATGAGAGCTGAAGACAAGAAAAAATGGTTACAAACTTTATATGTAGATGATATTCAAACAGGTGGGATTAAAGAATTGTGACTTTATTAAGAAGAAATACCATATTCTCCAGAATATGTATCATCATAGGGTTTTGGTTTAAAATTGTATTACCGAACAAAAATCTCGGTTTTAGTAAAACAATTTAGATATTATTGTATCATAAGATGCAGTTAAAGATTCAGATTACTGAGAAATTTATAATGAAAGCTAAAATTGATTATCCAGCAGATGTACTGAAATTCATCATAGATTTCAAGTTTCAATGACTTTTTGAAGAGTAGGTAAGTTTCGTGAAAAAGCAAATTATACGAGCACTTACGAAGATCACCGTAAACACAAAATCCAACGATACTGCATACAGCAAAAGCCCATGCAATTCTGTCCATTGGTACTGAGATGGCCATTAAAGGACTATACTCAATACCGTAAAATAGTGTTCCTAAACTTAACGTAAATGTCATTACTGACAGTGCCAGTAATGCTCCTACACATGACCAGCTCTGAAACAGAAATAATAATAATAAAGACGGGCAACAGTTCACATACGTAGTCCTGACTCCACACTAAGATCAAGTCTTGTGTCGTGGGTATCAGGGACTACGAGAGATTTCGGTACTAACACTTAAACCAAAATCTAAACAAATATCTGTGGATCACACATATATTTGCACAATCAAAAACAAGATATACGGATTATCCCCACTGCGACTAAAAATAAATGTGTAGGTGGCAGTTTTAAAGAAATCAGACTACGCAATAATTTTGCAAAAAAGAAGCAAACATTGTTTCGGGTATTTTTTCGTTTTCGTATATTATATTATTATTTGGTCATGGTATGAACCCATTTGTTTTTAAAGTTCAAATTATATTATTTTAGCAAAAGTTATGAATGGATTTATCATCCACATACGGTAATATTTAAAAGATCACAAAAAATTTGACGTTTTTATATGCTCTATGTCTGGAGTCACTACAACTAGCACCCTGCTTCGTTTTCGACCGTAAACTGGATACACCCTGTAAGCTAATATTAGCTTCCTTATCACATTTCTGATATCAAATCTACAGCCTTCAACTTGTCGCTAAAATATTTAATTTTCAACATATTTCTTACCTTTGGTATAACATTTTTGTAATCTTCTGGTTTGTATAAAGTCATTAGGTAGCCCATTGCAATGCCTACCAGGTAAGCGCCAGCCCGTGTATAACTATTCACGTATATATAATCCAGATTTTTTATCCCTCTTAGATAGAAGAAGTCCCTGAAAAAATATTGTCATTTTTACAAGTTGTTTTTACTGGTGGTAGGTCTCTCATATGTGAGAGGGCGCCTGGGTAGGTACCACCGCAATGCCTATTTCTCCCGTCAAACAGCAGTTTAAATGCACTGTTGTGTTTCGGATTGAAGGATATTGTAGCCAGAGTAACTACTGCACATATTGAGACTTAATGCTGGCACATGCGTCATACTCGTGAACGGGTGCTGCTTGCGTAGACTGGTCTATCCGATTTGCTTACATTGTAATGGATTGATTGATGGATTACATAAGGCTTTCGCAATTATTCACTGCTTTAGCGAAAAAGAGTATACTGATTCTTCATTCTGGGCGACTTCACTCAGCCATAGTAATTATAATATAATAATATTCATATAAAAAATATTTATTGTAAAGCAACATATTATTATTAAACTACTCTGATTTAAACCAACTTGTAAATTTTGTAAAAATTCACTACATTGTAAACTGGTTTTGAAAAGAGCAACACTAGAGTTTCTTGCCCGTTCTTCTCTAGTGAAAACAGCTTTCCGAACCGGGTGGTAGATAAAAAAAATGACTGAATCTAAATGATGTTGAACATTTTAATGGATTCAATAAATTATTTTCATTTTCATTTTCATTTTCATAATATCTTATGTCTCAGGATGGCAAGCGCAGTGGAATGCCAAGCATTGCTTTGTAATTCAAGGTGTTGTTTGGTTTTGCTAGTGTTCATGAACGTTCGTATCGCTTCTCGCCATTCATAGCAATAAACAAAAAAAGAGGAATTGTGCATACGATATGAACTCGCAATAGGCCAACCCGGTGGATTATGGCCTAATCGCTCTCAATAAAACTCTCGATTGTAGAGGAGGTCCTTGCCCTGCAGTTGGACGTATATGATCTGGATTGCCATTAGAAGCTGTGAATGAATTTTAGTTTTCTCATTAATTATGTAGTAATAAATATTTAGACTTACTCTAAATTAGCAGTAGTGAGTCCATTCAATTTGTACCAATATGTTGTGAATCCTGGTATGAGAATAGATAGTACACAGAGGAATCCAAATGCTTTGAATGCGTTTGTCTTGTTTTTCTTGTATATGAAGTATAGAATCGTCCCGACAATTGTCAACTGGAAGTCGCATGGGACATACCATGAGACAATGTAGCACTGAAAAATTAATCTATGGTCAATAGATATAAAAGCAGGAGGGAACAATTTAGCTGAAGTGTCTTAACTTTCGAGATATGTCTGGTTTGAATGGATTTTTTCTGTATTTTCAAACATAGACGTACGCCGTAAATATTGATTCTACGAAAAATATTGTTAAGACATAAATTGTGGGAAATTTTCTAAAGTTTAATTCTATTTCTAACATTTTCCTCGTAAAACGGCTCAGTAAGGAAATATCGTTAAAATCTGCGTTTGGACAATATATTTCCAATTCAGGATATATAGAGACTGCTACGGAAAATGAAACCCAATGTTGGTTTTAGTAACTTAAAACACAATGCAACTAAAAATTTCACAAAGAAACGCGTCAATTTTTTATAACATATCATAGTTTTTTGCTAAAATAATAATTTAAACCCTTGCGTAATATTTTAGAGAAAGCTATGGGTTTTCCATCCAAATACGAGGATTGGAAAAATAACGAAAAAAAATCGTTACGTTTTTGTGCAAAATTTTAGTCGCTTTGTGTCTGAACTCGCTAAAACTACCACTCGGCTTCGTTTTCGGTAGCAGTCTTGATATATCCTGTATGACGGCGACTCGCAAAGTAGAAATTCGATATGCGCACACCAAAATCCATAGTCATCCATTTCCAAAACTCCCAGCAAAAAATGAGGTAAATCTACCGGATGACTGCACTAAATGAATAAACCCAATAGTAACATCATCATATCAGCCACAGGAAGTCCACTGCTGAACATAGGCCTCCCCCAATGATCTCCACAATGACCTGTTGGAAGCGGCCTGCATCCAGCGACTTCCTGCGACCTTAGTCAGATCGTCCGTCCACCTTGTGGGCGGGCGTCCGACACTTCGCTTGCCTGTACGTGGCCTCCACTCGAGAACCTTTCGGCCCCAACGGCCATCGGTTCTACGAGCTATGTGCCCGGCCCATTGCCACTTCAACTTGCCAATCCTATGGGCTATGTCGGTAACCTTGGTTCTCCTACGGATCTCCTCATTTCTGATTCGATCTCGTAGGGAAACACCGAGCATAGCCCGCTCCATGGCTCGTTGAGTGACTTTGAGCCTTTTAATGAGGCCCACAGTGAGAGGCCACGTCTCGGTGCCGTATGTCATCACTGATAACACACAACTATCGAAGACTTTCGATTTTAAGCACTGAGGTATTTTGGACGAGAAGACGTCGCGAAGTTTCCCGAACGCTGCCCAACCGAGTTGGATTCGCCGATTGACCTCTCTCTCGAAGTTGGACCTGCCTAACCGGACCACTTGTCCTAAATAGACATATTCGTCTACAACTTCGAGAGTCGAGCCCCCAACTCCAATGGGGGTGGGCACAACATGGATATTCGACATGATCTTCGTTTTATCCATGTTCATTTTAAGACCCACCTGTTGGGAAACTCGATCAAGGTCTTCGAGCATAGTGCTAAGGTCTTCCAGCGATTCTGCCAAGACTACAATATCGTCGGCAAATCGAAGGTGAGTAATATACTCGCCGTTGATGTTGATGCCGAATCCTTTCCACTGCAAGAGCTTGAAGGCATTTTCCAGCGCGGCAGTGAACAGTTTCGGAGATATGACATCTCCCTGTCTCACGCCTCTCTGTAGTGGAATAGCCTTCGTGCTCTGATCCTGTACTCGGACCGACATGGTGGCGTTGTTGTATATAAACCTCAACACTTCGATGTACCGATAGTCTATGTGGCACCGCTGAAGAGACTGTAGCACAGCCCAGGTCTCGATCGAATCAAAGGCTTTCTCATAGTCCACAAACGCTAAACAAAGCGGCAAGTTATACTCCTCGGTTTTTTGTATAACTTGCCGAAGCGTATGGATGTGGTCTATGGTACTAAAGCCTTTTCGGAAACCGGCTTGTTCGGGAGGCTGGAAGTCATCAAACCTGCGTTCGAGACGATTTGTGATGACCCTTGAAAACAACTTATAGACATGACTCAGGAGCGAGATGGGCCTGTAGTTCTTCAGCAAAGTGTTATCACCTTTTTTGAAGAACAGTACCACCACGCTCCTGCTCCATGCCTCCGGCGTTGAGCCCTCGAGGAGAACGGAATTAAAGAGCCTCTGAAGGACTTTCAGTACCGGCGTTCCGCCCGCTTTCAGAAGCTCTGAAGTGATTCCGTCTTCACCCGGCGCCTTGTTGTTTTTAAGTTGTTTGAGGGCCATCTCAATCTCAAACAGGCTGATGTCCGGGATATCATCGCTAAAGTGTCGGATTAACTCGGCTCTCGGGTCTTCGGCCGAGCTAACAGTAGGTTCGGCAACCGAGGTGTAAAGCTGTCCGTAGAACCTCTCGATCTCTCTTAATACCTCTGCCCTAGTCGATACCACGCGGCCATCATCCGTTTTCAGCCTAGACAACTGGCTTTGCCCAATAGACAAGTCTCTTGCAAACACTTTGGAGCCTCCGTTCCGCTCAATTGTCTCCTTAATGCTCACAATATTGTGAGCACGGACATCGTGTCGCAAGGACTTCCAGATCCGTCTATTGAGCCGCCGATATGCTTCGGCGTCAACGGATGACTGCAGCGTCAAAGATCGACGTTCGGCCATGAGGTCAAGAGTCTGGATCGAGAGTTTTTGTGGTCTATCTCTACGGCGAGGTCTAAAATACTTAGATCCCACCGTATGGACAGCTTCTACCAAACCGCTGTTTAACTCGTCCACTGCAAGGTTTTCTTTTAGACAATCAAAGCGATTTGTCAACTCGAGTTGAAAGCTCTCGGGGTTTTGGATATGGGCGCGAGTAGGTCGGAGCGTAGACTTCATCAAGCGGCGCCTTTCTAATTGGACGTTGATATTCAATGTGCCCCTAACCATTCGGTGATCACTACCGGTTTCACCCTGTTGATCACAGAGACATCACTGAACATCCGTCTATTCGTCGTCAAGATGAAGTCTATCTCATTTCTCGTAGAACCGTCAGGGCTCAACCAGGTCCATTTCCTGTGAGGCGGCTTCTGGAAAAAAGAGTTCATCGCGAAGAGTCCCTCTTTTTCCAGAAAGTCGGCCAGCCTCTGACCCCTGAGGTTCCGTTGCCCATGTCCAAATTGCCCCACTTTCAACTCTGCATCGCTTCTCTTGCCCAACTTTGCGTTGAAGTCCCCCATAACAACATTGAAGTAGGTTTTGGAAGTATGTATGGCCCGACTTATGTCCTCATACATCTCCTCTACTTCTTCATCTGGGTGTGTCGAGGTCGGCGCGTATACCTGTATGACCTTCAACGAATATCTTTTGGATATTCTGAGTATAAGGTATACTACCCTGCTCGACACACTTTCGATGGATACGATGTTGCTGATGAGAGACCTGTGGACGAGAAATCCGACACCTCCTCGGGACTGTTGGTCGTCCCCCCGGTAGAAGAGCAGGTTACCAGACTTCAGGGTTATCGTATCCTCCCCGATTCTTCGGACTTCCGATAACCCCAGAATATCCCAGTGTAACCCGCTCAATTCTTCTTCCAGTTCGACAATCTTCTCGTCTGTCCTCAAAGTGCGTATGTTGTGTGTTACCAGGGCCAGTCGTCGTCGGGGGTGGTAGCCGGGGCCAACCCGGGGATTCTTAGCACCCCCTGCCCCACCGTAACCATGGCTGCTACCATCGCCAGGAATAGTGGGGCTGCCGGGGACTGGGGGCCTGGTCAATTTTTGTGTTGCCATTTGAGGGGTATTTGCCAATACTCGCCACGCTTGGCAGGCGGGTTGGCGAGCGCAGGAGGGGACTCGCGCTGACGACGCTGCTGCCCATCATCAGCGGGGGAAAGGAAATAGGGTTTGTGAGTAGAGGATATAATGGGAAAGGAGAGTATGACCTGTAGGAGTGGATACTGCAGTCATGGAGGGGAATGTTTGTAGTGACTGCAGTAGCTCGGGGGGCCGAGGTCGCGTACTCGTAGCACCTATTCTAGGACAGGCCATAACCACTAGATAGGAGCACCCCTGACCCAATATAGTAACATACATAGCCCAGAATACATATTTAGATCGATTCTTGTGTCGTGGGCATGAGAAACTACGCAAGGCTTTGCAATCTCACAAATACCCAGACCCGTAACAAATACCTGTGGTTCACACATAATTTGTTTCGGTGCGGGTATCGAACTAAAATGTATGATTGTATCTGTATCAGCCCATATACGTCCCACTGCAGGGCACGGGCCTACTCTACAATCGTAAGTACGATTGAGAGTGGTTAGGCCATATAGTCCACCACGCTGGCCTAGTGCGGGTTGGCAGACTTACATACCATAGAATTTTTTATAAGTCGCTATGGTATGCAGGTTTCCTCACGATGTTTTCCTTCACCGTTTTAGTGCGTGGTGATTGACTATCAATACACACATGAAAAATGTATGATTATAATTCTGAAATGAAATGAAATGTATTTATTGGTCAATTAGAGCTCTTATGACAAGTCAATTCTGATAAATTTACTACCAACCATATCCAAAATACTAGGATTGTGCATGAGTAGACACTTCCACCAGTTCTTGGCACATATGCTCTGCTCGCCGCCAGCGTATAGTTTCCACAAGGGTCCGTTGTCTACTTCAGCAGACACGGCCACCATGTAGAATACTGCTACTGCCATAGCTACCACTAACCTGAAATTGTCAATATTTCTTCTGTAGAAATTGAACAACCAAACAACCCACAACGCAACAATTAAACGCCAAACAGCAGTTTGAATGTACTGTTGTGTTTCGGAGTGAAGGACATTGTAGCCAGATTTACTACGGGACATATTGAGACTTATCTTCTCATGTCTCAGGATGGCGAACGCAGTGGAATACCAAGCATTGCTTCCTAATTAATGTTGTTGTTTGGTTTTGCTTCTGTTCGTGAGCAGTCGTATCGCTTACTATCAGTCGAACAGCATGCTATTCTCGCCATTCATTGCAATAAAAAAAGATTCTTCTACTAAATAATGAAATAAAAAAAAAGAGGTAGACGGACGATCAGGCTAAGGTTGCAGGAAGTCGCTGGATGCAGGCCGCTTCCAACAGTTTGATGGGGAGATCTTTGGGGGAGGCCTATGTTCAGCAGTAGGGTTCATGTGGCTGAGTTTATAATGATGAAATACTGAAGCGATTGTTAATAATTTATTCGTCAACCAGCGCGCGGCCCGGCCGGGCTTTACTCTGATGTAGATACATTTTTTTGAAAATATTGTATCGCCTATGTTCAACAGGGATACTGTAGGATTATTTTCCTATTATCGTATTAGGTAGCTTTGTACATAATTTTCCTAAAATAATAATGTACAGCCTATTATTTTTAAAGATGCTATGGTACGCTATGTTTTAAATTATTATTTAAGCTAATACTACGGATCTATTGCCCTAACACGATAATATAAAAAATATCGCGTAATTTTGCGAATTTTTTATTTCTATCGTGTCTGTAGTCACTAAAATTACCACCCAGCTTAGTTTTCGGTACTAGTCTTGATATACCCTGTATCTGTATCAGCCCATATACGTCCCACTGCAGGGCACGGGCCTACTCTACAATCGTAAGTACGATTGAGAGTGGTTAGGCCATATAGTCCACCACGCTGGCCTAGTGCGGGTTGGCAGACTTACATACCATAGAAATTTATATAAATCGCTATGGTATGCAGGTTTCCTCACGATGTTTTCCTTCACCGTTTTAGTGCGTGGTGATTGACTATCAATACACACATGACTCCGAAAAGTCAGAGGTGTGCTCTGGGATTCGAACCCGCGACCACCGTGAACATGTTGGCAGCCGCGTCTAGTCCGTTTACCAACAGGCCACCACGCACTTCGCTTTATGACCCTGTATGAATAACGATAACTAGAATTTATTCCTCATTTTGAGTAGCCTTATTTCTGCGTTAGAGTACTTAACGGAATAATTTTAACCATACCTTACATATCTCTTGAATATAATTTTGATGAAACTCTGAGGGTTTTTCGCTGACAGCAGACTTTTAATGTGGAGGAGACCGGATAGAGCGAAGAAAGTGTCCACAATTATATCCATGTGGTGGAGTAGAATACCATTGTTACTTTCCAAATCCTGGAATAATATACATACATAAACTGACGCCTTTTTCCCAGAAGGAGTAGGCAGAGGTGCCAGCAGACGCACATTTCGCCTTGTACTATGTTCCGTCCCACGAATCACGATGTGATAGGAGCCCATATCGGGCACAAATTCCTGACCCCAGGCTGATTATAATTAATAGAAAAAATCAAATACCACTTTGCGCGATCCGGGATTCGAATCCGGGACTTCAGCTTTGTAACCGTACCTAAGCACAACCATGCCACCGAGGCAGAGGAATAATATATGTATTTATTTTTTATTTTATTTACTCTATTGCTAACACAAAGAAAGCAAAAAGAACTAGTAATCATATAAATAAAATATATGAATGAAGATCTAATCGCTGTAGGTAATAACTTATGAACAACAATGGGATGAATATATATTTCTTATTAGAAAAATCGAAACACCTTGAAAGTGTATGTTTTGTAAGGATAGTCAGAAAAATGTTATACAAAAGTTATTGAAGTGGCAGTGGGCCCGCCACATAGCTCGTAGAACCGATGGCTGTTGGGGCCGAAAGGTTCTTGAGTGGAGGCCACGTACAGGCAAGCGAAGTGTCGGACGCCCGCCTACAAGGTGGACGGACTATCTGGCTAAGGTTGCAGGAAGTAGCTGGATGCAGGCCGCTTCCAACAGGTCATTGTGAAGATCCTTGGAGCAGGCCTATGTTCAGCAGTGGACTTCCTGTGGCTGATATGATGATGATGATGTATGTGATTTTTAGGAATATATGTCAAATGTCGTTTAATATTGAAAAATATGAGGTTTTCAAATCATAATGTTGATGTTCTAAATTCAAATTAAATTTTTGCACATTTTTTTGATAATCCTTACAAAACATAAACTTGCAATATGTCTCGATTTTTTTAGTAAGAAGTATATTTTTTGACATCGCAAAATTAGTATTACAACGCCAATGATGCTTAAAAGCCTTAACTGACGATCAATATGGTACGCTTTGGCCAGCGAACGGGCAATTTAGAGTCACTACATCTACGGAGGGACGTCGCCTCCCTAAGAGTGCTGTACCGTCTGTATCATGGCGAATGCTCTGAGGAATTGTTTAATTTAATCCCTTCCTCTTTTGTCTTAACAGAACCACGCGTGCTGGCTTGCTGAGCCATAGCATGACGGTTAACAGTACCGTCAAGTTGTGGAACGGTTTGCCATCACGCGGGTTCCCTCCTTGCTATAATCCTGGGTCAATCTCCGTGGCGTAAAGAGGCATATTAGCAGGCCGGCATAATTGTATCGAATGGCATGAGACCGCCGTCACATGCCATTCAATCTTCGATCAAATATACACTAGAATATAAGAAACGGCCTAGAAAACGCCAAGAGAAAAAAGAGCACAAATAAGCGTGTGGCCTTATTTGATTTTAGAATGGTCCGAAAAATAATAAATCTTAATTTAAAGAAATAAGCTTTATTGTAACCTAATGTTGATTATAATTTAAGACTTTTTGCTACATCTCACAGTTCGAAATTCAAATGTATAAGTACAAGTAACCTCGGCCACTTTTGGCATGTGATTTTGTTCCGGACCCTGTATCTAGTATATATTTGATCGAAGCATTTAATACTATACTTGGACGACATTTGGCGCAATGCATTCACCATGCTGTGCCAGAATAAAAAAAAATTGTTTAGATTTCTACAGACGAAAAATATACAAATTATGGTCACTACCCAAGCATTATCTAAAATTGTGTCACGGTCATTCCATAAGGAAATCCGATTCGCTGACCACCAAATTTATGAGTTTTTTAAACAATTTGTTACCTTATCTATATCCAGTCCATTTAAAATGCTAATTCCGAACATAAACATAAGTGTATGCGCCCACACAACAAGGAAAGATGTGAGAAATCGTATTCCGTTAAGGGAAGATATTTCTTTAGGTTTTTCTTCGAAGAGCTCAATGTAATTCTTCCTTAGGCAGAATGATTTGGTCACCTCGGATACTAAAAAAAAGAAAAAGGTTTTATGCAAGTTTATATTCTTTTTTAGAAGTGGTGACGATGGTATTTACAAATTAATCATCAACTGTAGGTATATTACAATACTTAAATTATATTTAACGATATAGTTATTCCCACAGTTAGCTTTTTGAATTTTTTTATGAGTTTATTCAATGATAATACATCATTTTGTGTTACTTCTATTGAAAACTGTACCTTCAGAAATCCAACTCGAAAATACTAAAATTTTCTAGACTATGCTTAAGGCTGGTTTTTCAATTATCATAAAATACTTGTTACTTGTTATAAACAATTATTTACGGATTTTATTGCGGATTTAGTTAAATTATTACATTTTTGGTTACGGGGCGGACTCTCACGAAAGATTAAAGTAATAGAAACATTGGGAAGTTAAAAAAATTAAAATTTAAACTAAATCCGCGGTAAAATCCTTAAATAATAGTTTTATATCAATATGTAACATTCGCGTAAATCTAAGAAACAATTATCAAGTTACTTACTATAAGATTTTTCCATTTGCCTTTGTCCGTATAATGTGAATAATATAGCCGTAGTAAAAAAAATTAGTAGCATCATCCTAGAAAGGAAATATTACAGTTTAAACATAAAGTTCTTAATAAAGTACTAATGAAATAAACAAATACACCCAATCATAAAGCATATTGGCAGCTGTTTGGATCGACGACAAATATATCATTACTGGTGGTAGGTCTCTCATTAATGAGAGGCCGCCTGGATAGGTACCTATTAGATACCACCGCAATGTCCATTTCTCCCGCCAAACTGCAGTGTAAATGCACCGTTGTGTTTCGGTTTGAAGGAAATTGTAGCCAAAGTAACTACTGGACATATTGAGATTTAAGATCTTATGTCTCAGGATGGCGAGTGCAGTGGAATACCAAGCATTGTTTTGTAATTCAAGGTGTTTGGTTTTGCCACTGTTCATGAGCGGTCGTATTGCATACCATCAGGCGAACGGTATCGTCTCGCCTTTCGTTTGCAATAAAAAAATTAAGCGGATAAATCTTACTTTTTCGAATATAGTAATAGTTTTATAGGTTTCTAGGAACTTAATTTGATAATCTACAAGTTTTTTCCGCGGCTTTGCTTGGGTTAACGTTGTATTGTCTTTTAATAAACTTTATAAAATGTAGGCAAACTGAGTATTAATATGTAAATTAGAATTTCTACCCATCAGAATAGTACCTACTTTTGTTTGAATGATACATCTATCATTACTCAGTGTCTTTTTTTATCCTAACAACACATATAATTAATAATATGGTTAGTTTTAGTATAGTAAAACATAGTATTTTTATTTATCTATATTTATGTAAATAAATATTAATTTTTTTGTAATTCAAATAATAATATATGTATGTATAATAAATTACATAATTACTTATATACTAGTGGTCGCCTAGCGGTCGAAATTCGACCAAATCAAGAAGAGAAAAAGTTTTTACCTGTATGATGATGTTATTCTGATAATTCGTGCACATTTAACTACAATAATTGCTTTGAACCAGCAATAGTAAATTATATATTTTTTTTGTACCTGAATGTTGTTATTGCAGATTGCTGCTACAAAACTTTCTTTATGCATATAATGATAGTCCGTGTACATTTAAACGTATCTTACTGCTACACAATTTGTATAAGCGCTCAGTATTTCACGTAGTATTCATCAAATAAATATTTTCTGTTTGACTTTCAACAAAACCACAATAAACAAATTTTTCTGATTGACATTCAACTATGTCTATAATAAACTATAATAAACCAAAGAAACAATTTGACCAAAGAGTATGTATACGTGTACAAATTCTTGTGTATGCGTGTGTCAAATGCATGCTGGTTTATTTATTGATTTAATGTACTTTTTATGCATTATTATTAAAATCTTTTTTATATATTCAATTTAATATTAGGCCTCATATTAATATTATTGCCTCATTTAAAATTAATATTCTCTTTTAATATTAATATTATTACCTCATTAGGCGAATAAAACCTTTTTTTTGATATGTCTATGTCAGAAGAACAAAATGAAAAAGAAAAGAAACAATTTGACACCAGAGTATGTATACTTGTGTATGGATGTGTGTGTGAAATGCATAGCAGTGTGTGTAATGTTTTATTTTTTGATTTAATGTACTTTATAAGCATTATTATTGAAAAATATTAGCATTCTCCACTTCTCCAACACATAAACTATAAGTGTGCCAAATTTTATGCTCCTGCGTCCGCGCAATTTTCGTAAAAAGGGATCCAAAGTTTTTGCATCACGTATTAATATATAGATTTGTCTAGTTTTTTTTTCTTATCTTATAATTAAGTATTCATATACTTACCTATTTCAGCTCATCAACTAAAGGTCGACTGAGAGATAAGGCCACTAGCATTAAGTCCGCCTTCTATACTTTTGTATATGAAGCTTAATAAATATATACACAATGTAATGAAGATAATAAATAAACTCCAAAAGCATAACAAAGAAAATCACATTCGTATTTATAACTAAGGAAAATTGAGGACTAATTGAATATAGCCAAGAATTACTTACAAAAACACCCGTGCTCCAAACCCATAACTCCTCGTTTCTCCCGCCAGATGGCAGTAGTGGACGTGGATGGTAGGGTCACCCAACGGTGCCAGGTGGGTAACACTTGCCAGTAAACGTGCCAGGGTTGCCACTGAAGTTACTGAGCACTGACTTGGCATGCATAGTCCCCAAGTTACAGAGTTCATTGGTCTTCCGCGCAGGGACTTGGTCTGTGAAGAGGAATTCAAAATTAGGTTTTTCGACCAGTTTATAATTTTATTCTGACTCGGCAACATTTTATTAAGCGTGGTTTCGTCCATATAACTGTTGATTTGACAGTCTCCATTGCGCTGTTGGTTAGACGCTGATTGTGAAAGGAAAGGCTGCGGGTTCGATCCTCATACCAAGAAAAATATTTGGAGGCACAAAAGTATTTGTCTCAGGTCTGGGTGTTTGTCAGACCGAAAGGTCTCTCGTAGCTTCTGACACCCACGACACAGGACTTAATTGATCTAAATGTTTTTTTTTTACTGCAGTAAATGGTGAGAAGATCCTACCATTTGCCTGATTGTAAGCGATACTACTGCTCATGAATAGTAGCAAAACCACAGCATAAATTACCAAGCAATTCTTGGCATTCCACTGCGCTCGCCATCCTGAGACATAAGATGTTAAGTCTCAATATATCCAGTAGTTATTCTGGCTACAATGTTCTTCAAATCGAAACAAAGACATTTAGATAAACATAAATGGTACTTACGGCAACATAATTAGCAGTGCTCTCATAAGGAGCAAAGTCCCTATATTTCTTCAAAGGTCCTGAATACAACTGGAGGTCTACTAAGCAGTACTGTGATTGTTGAGGAGCTTCTACCCAGGGTGGGTTCAGGCACTGGTCGAAGTTTCCCAGCTGGAACCGGGAGCCGTACAATGTTCCCATGGGACGCTGCATGGAATCCCACACTGGGAAACAGAATCGATAAGAATTATGGTGGAAAGATATTATAATCTCTTTTAATAATGTACAAGGTTAAGGAAAGGTGGTGAGCCGCGTAAATGTGTGGGTTTTCGGTTCTATTTTATTTTCATCTCTTAAGTCCATCCCAAGGTAGTAAGAGATTGCTTCGAGCGATAGGACCGCCTTTTGTACTGCTATGTTATATAATGTTTTATTGTTAAGTTTATTTATAGTACAATCATCGAACAAATATATACTACATACAGGGTCCGGAACAAAATCACACGCCAAAATTGGCCGAGGTTGCTTATACTTATTAAAATTTAACATAGCTACAATTGTTTTTGTTTTTCCCTTGGTATAAATTTATCTCTAAATAAATAAATGGTATTATTATTTATTAAATACTTACTCCAAGTAGCCCAAAGAGTGGAGTTTCGGACTCCACGCAGCATCAAAACCACGGCGTCTCGGCAAGGTGTCTCATTTTCATTCCAGTTCTGTTTTGTTACTGATTTCAATAGTGCGTCCACTTCAGCTATGTCTCCGTAGACTTTGTCATTAAAAACACCTTTTACTGAAATATTTAATTTATTTATAACTGCCTCTATAACGACTGCCTCGGTGGCGTAGTTGTACTAGGGTACGGTTACAAAGCTGAAGTCTCGGGTTCGAATCCCGGGTTGGGCAAAGTAATATTGGATTTTTCTATTCATTTATCAGCCCAGAATCAGGAATTTGTGCCCGATATGGCGATAGGCTCACCACCTATCACATCGTGGGACGGAACATACAAGGCTAAATGTGGGTGTCCTGGCACCTCTGCCTACCCCTTCTGGGAAAAAGGCGTTTATGTATGTATTAATAATTAAATAAGTAAACCCGACAGACACATACATAGTCAATTAGGCATATGTAAGTAAAACACAATTAATTTATACTACTTTTTTATCAACATCGCTTATTTTTGCTAATATCTATTATTTACAATAGTTTCAATTGAACTTGATCATTTTTTCTCTTTTCACATTGCTGACTTGTAGAGTAGGCCTACTGTGAAAAACCACGTTAAAAAACACGCTAAGTACACTACCTATGCACCACACACCTACCTAGCACGTTACGTTTGTATTTCTATGTCACTGTCCAACAATAAATTCTTCTTTCTTTCTTTCTTTCTTACGACCATTACAACTGTTACAACTTTTTGCACCGCTATATCTCCGAAACAGTGGCTCGTAGGAAAAAAGTATTAAAACATTTTTGATAGATAATTTTATTATCTACAATATTAGTCCGAAGTATTTTATGATAAAATTTACCGTTTTGCTGAAAATCGCGAAAAACTATTTTTTACATTTGACTTTGAATATTTATTTTCCACGCACAGGTATGATGGGGAACTTTTTGGTTTTGTTCATAATTGTCTTCTGAACAATTATACCAATATTCAGCTTGTTGCGAAAATATGTAGCACCGAATGTCTAATTTGACCGGACTAATCACACAACAATTATTTAAACATTATATAATTATTCTTTATTATTATCACTGACATTGTTTAAGATTTAATGAATAACATCGTTTTGTTGTGTTTATTCCTTAACTTACATATTATATAACCGCACGCCTTTTTCCCAGAAGGGGTAAGCAGAAGTGCTGGTAGCAACCATTACACCCACGTTTCGCCTTTTATGACGATGATTAGAATAAAAATAATAAATCAATGTATTATTTATAGTTTAACGGATTAGAATAAAATCTATTTATACCAATAAATATAATATGGGATATTGTATGTGATCCAAAAATAAGGCCGCATACTAAACACCATCCATCCATCCATCCATCAGCCAAAGGAAGTCCACTGCTGAACATAGGCCTCCCCCAATGATTTCCACAGAGACCTGTTGGAGGCAGCCTGCATCCAGCGACGTCCCGCGACCGACACCAGGTCGTAAAAAAATAACTTTACTAAGTACCGCGTTTTGAATATTAATATTTTTTTATCTCTACTATCGGCCTCCATTTACGTCATGTCTTAAGAAAAAAAACGAAACCTAATTATTTAAAACGTGGCCTACAAAAATTTATGAACGATTAGTTGTTTCTTTTAGAAAAAAAAAACAATTATCACCTGCATTGTTAGAGCTAGAAAAATATTTATAGTACATAAATATTCTATGGCTGCGGATCGAACCTGTCACTTCCAGTACTTAAAATTGTTGTACCTTTACAAAGTACTCATTGATTTTAAAGTTATTAATAAATTATCGTAATAATTACTTCGTATATTAGCCCTAATTTAATTTACAATATTTATAAATGAAAATTTTTCTAAGTTTCCCACTTTTCCAAAAAAAGCACGTAATTGCGAATTGCCGAACTTAAAACTCCTCTAAATCATAATATGAATGTAATTAATGTTGATCTATCGTTTAAAAACAAATGCATAATTACAAATTTAAATACATATTTAATTAAAAATCTAAGTTAATTAAATTGCAGTCTTATTAATCAAGAGCTATACGGAAAAATCTAAATAAAATTAAAAAATTAATAATATTCCCAAATAATAAATGTTATTTACTTACCGCACAAAACAATAATAAAAACACACAACTTCATGTTGCACCCACTACACTGATATCACGTCTTCTCGTATTTAAACACTGAGTTACTTCATACATATGGTTTGTTCTTCGATGGTGACGTCATCGGCATACTGGTTTTACGCCACGCCAACACGCGCCAAACTATGTTTCCGCGTGACTCGGTCCTTTCCCACGGCATCCAGTTCTGCGGGAACGATTTATTACTGAATCCTGCAACAACCACTTTTTTATTGCAATGAATGGCGAGGCGAGCATGTCGTTCGCCTGATAGTAAGCAATACGACCGCTCATGAACAGTAGCAATGCCTTGAATTACAAAACAATGCTTGTCATTCCACTGCGCTCGCCATCCTGACACATAAGATGTTAAGTCTCAATATGTCCAGTAGTTACTCTGGCTACAACGTCCTTCAATCCGAAACACAACAGTGCATTTACACTGCTGTTTGGTGGAAGAAACAGACAATGCGGGGGTACCTACCCAGGCGTTCTCTCACATATGAGAGACCTACCCCCAATAAACCACTGCTGTGTTCACACAGTAGTATTCATCCTATTTTTTGCGATAGAGCAACGAGCGGTCTAGGTGTCCTCTCCATGCAAACCATCCAGTAGTAAATGTAAGTATTGTTATTTCAAATTAACATCACCACCTTCTTATATTTGAAGTCTTAGCATGCTCTATATTTCTGCAATTGCTAATGCCCCCCTCAGAATTTGTGACCAAAAAACCTGCCGATATATTATAACCATTTTTACATCTAAAATTACACAAATGACTGTTCACTAATAACTCACTCCTTTATAAATTACACGAGATGGTATATAAATATTAGCCGATCGGCTTTGTGAATCACAACCGCAAATTGTAAAATTTAGCATAATTAAATAATTGTGAAATGTTATTATGCACTTCACTTGCTATTTATAATTGCTATACTTACTTATTCCAACACTACCCTCCAGCAAAAAACAGTACGCAGGAAGCTGGCGGGAATATTTCCATTAAACTATAGGTGTAATTAAACTGGATCCTGCTTTTTACTGGACATTGACATCCAGCTTGCAGTAGCAAAACCGAATGTCAAATTCAGACTAATCGGTTTTTTGCTGGATAGATTAAACAGGATAATCGTGTGACTGCTAATATTGCAGCACGTAGACTACTAAACAGGATTCTGCAAAAAATTGTACCTGCAAAAAACGGAACGTTGCCGTGTGAAAAGGCTTTAAGGCCGGTAACATAGTACTTTATTACTTTACTTTATACATTTTAGTCCCACGAAACCGAGCTTTGGTTTGACCGTGGAGGTGGGTACGGAAGCATTGCGCGTTCATAGTGTGGTTATTCAAATGTGTTAGTATAAGCAACCTCGGCCACTTTTGGCTTGTGATTTTGTTCCGGACCCTGTATCTAGTCTGGTCATAGAAAAAATACGATTTGATTTATTTGAACACGTGTATCGTCGGGTCTGATCGCATGGCATTTCAGTAGTATGTTTCCGAATGAATCTAAGGGCGCGATTCCATTATGCAAGTCTTGCAAATATGACGTCACATTTGCGTACAAGTTGCTTACTTTGGAAACATTTTTACACAACACTTGCATAAAGTTATACAAGTTCAAACTACCCACAGTAGGGACTTACACTGTATGGTGTGAGGGCGGGACAGTCTCCTAAAAAAGTTGTAGCTTGTATGCAGGTTCTAGTTGCATGCAATTTGAAACTTACATACAAGTAACTTGCCTGATGGAATAAATAAATAACACCCAATATCACATACATAGTCATGACCCCACACTAAGAACTGGTGGGTGTCAGGAACTACGAGAGACTTTTCGGTTCACAAACACCCAGACCCGAAAGAAATATTTGTGGGTCGCACAAACATTTCTCTCGGTGCGGGGACCGAACCCGCCGCCTCACGTTTGACAGCCGGCGTCCAACCAACTGCGCCACGGATGCTGGCTGTACCAGCGCAATGTCTATTTCTCCCACCAAACAGCAGTGTAAGTGCACTGTTGTGTTCCGGTTTGAAGGATATTGTAAAAAGAGTAATTACTGGACATATTGACACTTAAAATCTTACATATATATCGAGATGGCGAGCGCAGAGGAATGCCATGTACCTATAGCTTTGTAATTCATGGGGATGTTTGGTTTTGCTTCGGTCCATGAGCGGTCGCATCGCTTACCATCAGGCGAATGCCATGCTAGGCTCGCCATTCATTGGTGTAAAAAGAAAAAACCTAAAATAAGGAACATAATGATTCGAACCTGATCGCTCGCGGAAATCGCCCTAAAATATTAATTTCTGGATCAAAAGTTTTGGTAGTATGCACGTCAAGCTATTAATTTTGGATGGGGACATAAAATTACATTGACAATAATAAAAACTGAAAGAATGTAGATTTCCTTTGATACCGATTTTCTTTGACAGACTAAATATCGCGTTTATTCATGCTAGTTAGCATTATTTTTAACTTCTCAAAACTTTCATAAACAAAATATAGAGATGGTTGCTTATTTGTCTGCAATGGAATTTTGTGCACAACGATGTTATAAAAAAATCAGGTCGTCTGTTACTCGTTTGGCATTTACAGTGAAAGTTCGTCAACTGTTCCTAAAAAAACGTAGTACAATAATCATTCTCGTATTTACGATGTATACGTATGCATTTATAGATAATTTTGTGTATGTGTATATGCATATATAAGTATATGAGTATACTCATGATTACGTATATGTTTATTCAGATACGTACTCGTATATATTTATCTATATATTAGGTAATCTATATTATTTTATATTCTTATCCTTTTTACCTTAATTTTTGTTATTAAGTTTTTGTTCATGTGCTTACCTTGATTTGCCTATACCACCCAAGGGTTGACTGGGAGATAATGCCTCAGGTATTAAGACCGCGTGTATGTTTGTAAAAAAAAAAACAAATTCATTCATTTGTCAAATAGGCAACTAAATAGCTCTGACAGTTCACTACAATGGAAATACATACAGGTAATACTCTATTTAGTATTTATAATATAATGTATATATCTTAATCAGCCCATATAGTCCCACTGCAGGGCACGGATCTCCTCTACGATCGAGAGTCCGATTGAGAGAGGTTAGGTTATATAGTCTACCATGGTGGCCTAGAACTTATCTTTGGAATTTACATGCCATAGATCTTTATAAAGTGCGTGGTGGCCTGTTGGTAAACGGGCTAGACGCGACTGCCAACATATTCACGGTGGTCGCGGGGTCAAATCCCAGGGCACACCTCTGACTTTCCGGAGTCTTGTGTGTTTTGATAGTCAATCACCACGCACTAAAACGGTGAAGGAAAACATCGTGAGGAAACCTGCATACCATAGCGATTTATAAAATTTGTATTGTATGTCAGTCCGCCATCCCGCACTAGGCCAGAGTTGTTGACTATATGGCCTAACCACTCTCAATCGTACTGTCGATTGTAGTTTGGTAAAGTTTTTCGAACGGGATATACATTTTAAATTATCGTTTGGTCTGTTTGCAAGAGCGGGACTATGAGCGGGACAGACTTCCTGAAAGAGGGACTGTCCCGCCTAAAGCGCGACGTATGGTCACGTTAGGTATGGTATGGGATATGTCGCTGTACTGCTCTTACCACCCCATTTAATTTGTATCTCATCCTGCCTAATCTATTTGTGTTCCATGACTCAAGAGATATAATCTTGTCCTCTCCTGTCCCATCACATCCCTTTGAGTTTTAAAAGTAACAAATATATTTGAATTCATTTCTCGTCTCACGGGAATACAAATTTTTCGCCAATTAAAAAGTAGCTTATTTGTTAATCCAGGGTTTCAGCTACCTCCATACCTAAACGAAACTTATTGATCCGTTCCTGAAATTAATGTGTACAACTGCACAGACAAACAGACAAGAATATGACCAATGTGTGTGTTTTATTACGTTCATACAGTCCCCTCATAGTAGATTTTCTCAAATTCCTTCCAAGTATAGATAAATAATAAATAAATAAATAACACCCAACAGTCACATACAAAGTCTTGACCCCACACTAGATCGAGTCTTGTGTCGTGGGTATCAGGAACTACGAGAAAATTTTGTGGTCTCACAAACACCCAGATCCGAAATATTTGTGGGCCGCACAAACATTTCTCTCGGTGCGGGGATCAAACCAGCGGCCTCTCGCATCACATGCAGATATGAGTTAATTAAAAAAATATTATATGTGTACAATAAATTGATGATGGTTTAGGCACGTTAGGGCTTAGGCCAGTGTTCACGATCGGTCTGAATGCTAAGTCGTCATTCCATTTTCATTAAAATCTAATTTATCTAATGTGTTTGGTGATTATAAGGATTTATGTCCGACTTAAGCGCGGTAAAAGAAGTGAAATCAAGTGATTTATATTAACAAAAAATGTGTTTTTAAAAACATTTTGATGGTAGGGTGTCTTATTCGTCTGATTACGTGCGAAAATCATTAATGCGACCAAATTAAATATTAATTGACCTCAACTTATTTCATTTATTACATATTCATCGTATCAGCCCATATACGTCCCACTGCAGGGCACGGGTCTACTCTACAATCGAAAGTACGATTGAGAGTGGTTAGGCCATATAGTCCACCACGCTGGCCTAATGCGGGTTGGCATTACATATTACTTGTGATTAAATACAAAATTGAGTGATTTTTTACTCTAATTCTACCTAAGGTGTATTTTCGAGATCAATCCTTACATAGGCATTAGAATCGCGTATTAATTTTATAATTTCATCGGTAAATACATATTATTTGTGATGAAATACACATGCCTCGGTGGCGTAGTTGTACTCCGGTACGGTTACAAAGCTGAGGTCTCGGGTTCGAATCCCGGGTTGGGCAAAGTGATATTGGATTTTTCTATTCATTATCAGCCCAGAGTCAGGAATTTGTGCCCGATATGGCGATAGGCCGCCACCTATCACATTGTGGGACGGAACATACAAGGCGAAATGTGGGTGCCCTGGCACCTCTGCCTACCCCTTCTGGGAAAAAGGCGTGAGTTTATGTATGTATGTATGTATGAAATACACAATTGATTGATTTTCACCTCTATTTTCATCCTAAGGTTTATTTTCGAGATCAATCCTCACATAGCATTAAAATCGCGTATGCATTTTATAATTTCACCGGTTAGTGCACGTTTGTATCATCCCGTGATATATCACAAGTATGCCGCTTGAACTAAGGATGTCCATTACTTGAAAATAAGGTGCAGTACACACCAAAGCCGCTGGCCAAGCTACACGTAGTTTCTGATACCTATGACAAATAGCCGATCTTGGTGTGATAAGGACCATGTATGCGACTGTTGGGAGTATTTAATTAATTATTCGAAATAATCGCTGTTGAAATGCTTGGCTGAGGCTTGTGTTTAAGATAATACTTCCTGTTACCCATTTTATATTGATAATCTTTGAATAGGAGACTGTCCCGTCCTCATTTCCGCCACTGTAACTCCTGTGTCGCAGGATCAACAGTGGCACGCATAGTAATGACACCGAGCATTGAAGCTCGCCGAGTCTCCGGGAATGTCTAACTTGTCTTTTTACTGGTGGTAGATCTCTTATATCTGAGAAGTCAGCTGGGTAGAATCACCGCAATGTCTATTTTTCCCGCCAAACAGCAGATTAAATGCACTGTTGTATTTCGTATTGAAGGCCATGGTAGCTAGAGTAACTACTGGACATATTGAGACTTAACATCTTATGTCTCAGGATGGCGAGCGCAGTGGAATGCCAAGCATTGCTTTGTAATTCAAGGTGTTGTTTGGTTTTGCTACTGGTTCATGAGCGGACGTATCGCTTACCATCAGGCGAACGGCATGCTGGTCTCGCCATTCATTGCAATAAAAAAAAAATTATAACCCGGACAAAACAAACACACTTCTGCTTATGTAATTGTCATGAGTTACTTATTTATATAATTCATAAAGCTGTAATTTATCTCTGTCCGACGAACAACAATAAATAATGTTGTATATTAATAAAGATTTTATATCATAACAATTTAATTTGTCTGATCTTGAGATAGCACTGAATACTAAGGCGTGTTATTTTTTTCTCATCTCGTTATTAAATACGTGCTTACAGGCTTGGTGGCCTGTTGGTAACGGGCCAGACGCGACTGCTAATATGTTCACGGTGCAGGTTCAAATTCCAGGGCACACTTCTGACTTTTTGAGTCATATGTGCATTGATAATGAATCTCCACGCACTTCAACGGAGAAGGAAAACATTGTGAGTATACCAGGAGGAGGAATTTCTATGGCTATGGAAACTAATATTTGGTATTTGTTCGAGTTTCTCATAATTCCTAATACCCACGACAAAAGACTCCATCTATACTCCATTGGTTTAGGTACTTAACTAAATGTAAACAAACTAGAACACGTGACGCATGGTTGTTCAACATTTTATTGCAATGTCCAATTTACGAATATTTTCTTAGTCAACCAAGTAACAAGTATTAACAACAATTAACAGCAGCTTATAACAAATAATAACTAAAACAGTAAAGAACAACGATGAACACTTCCAAACACTTCACAACTTCACGAAAACAGTAAGTACATTATCGCAATGAATAATAATTGGCTGCCACACATAACATAATTATGATGATGCTTAGTTATCCGACTTAACGCATTATTTTTCATTTAAATAGTCGCATTACGAGAAAGTTGTACTTCTCTGCCTCGGTGGCGTAGTTGTACTCCGGTACGGTTACAAAACTGAGGTCTCGGGTTCGAATCCCGGGTTGGGCAAAGTGATATTGGATTTTTCTATTCATTATCAGCCCAGAGTCAGGAATTTGTGCCCGATATGGCGATAGGCTCGCCACCTATCACATCATGGGACGGAACATACAAGGCGAAATGTGGGTGCCCTGGCACCTCTGCCTACCCCTTCTGGGAAAAAGGCGTGAGTTTATGTATGTATGTTGTACTTCTCGATTTTGTAGCATAATATTTCTTGTAACTTTTATGAAAATGTTTTGGATGCCTGAGTGTTTGGGTCTTTTTTTATAGACAGACTGCATTATGTAAAATTAGATAATTTAATTTAGGTAATTTAATTATGATCTCACATAATTTAATTGTTTCCAAGCTTACACATTCATAATTATAATCGTTATAATAAAATTGAACATGTATTGTAGTTTTAAATTTACGTAAACATTTTTTTTGTCTTCAATTAATTTTGAAATGAGAAATGGCAATGTTAAATAACCCTTTTTATGGTTTGTTTACATTTAGTTAAGTACCTAAACCGATGGAGTATAGTGTGTTCGTGTGGGGTCAGGACAATATAATATGACTGTTGGGTGTATTAATTTATTTGTATGAAAGGGGTTATTTTACAATGGTGTCAGGTTGCAAAACAGTATACCTAAAAAAAGCAGCTCAAATATATTAAAATATTTCGCATTAAATTATTGCAAGATATAAATAAAAATATTTTTAACGTGACATAAAACATTTGTATACACTTACATCCTTACAAAAATACATTATACAGGTACATAATTATGTCTTTATTGCTTTATTTATCTTTAATCAAATCTATTTCGCCAGTATACCACGTTTCCTTGTTTGCTTATGAAGCTTTATGTTTTCCATCATTATTTTGGTTTGCGTGATCATTTTGAACCGTACCATTCTCGACGTGCTTTTTAGATCTGAAATAAATACAATTATACTTTACTAACAAGTTATACGTGACCGTGAAGCTAGCATCCCCTCCTCCCACCATCACACACTACGCTCCCTATACATGCTACCACAACACTCGCTCCTGAGCTCTCATCCACTAACTTCAGCTCGTCGCTCCACCGGCCCGCGCGTCACACACTACGCTCCCTGTACGTGCTCTCACAACACTCGCTCCTGAGCTCTCATCCACTACCTTCAGCTCGTCGCTCCACCGGCCCGCGCGTCACACACTACGCTCCCTGTACGTGCTCTCACAACACTCGCTCCTGAGCTCTCATCCACTACCTTCAGCTCGTCGCTCCACCGGCCCGCGCGTCACACACTACGCTCCCTGTACGTGCTCTCACAACACTCGCTCCTGAGCTCTCATCCACTACCTTCAGCTCGTCGCTCCACCGGCCCGCGCGTCACACACTACGCTCCCTGTACGTGCTCTCACAACACTCGCTCCTGAGCTCTCATCCACTACCTTCAGCTCGTCGCTCCACCGGCCCGCGCGTCACACACTACGCTCCCTGTACGTGCTCTCACAACACTCGCTCCTGAGCTCTCATCCACTACCTTCAGCTCGTCGCTCCACCGGCCCGCGCGTCACACACTACGCTCCCTGTACGTGCTCTCACAACACTCGCTCCTGAGCTCTCATCCACTACCTTCAGCTCGTCGCTCCACCGGCCCGCGCGTCACACACTACGCTCCCTGTACGTGCTCTCACAACACTCGCTCCTGAGCTCTCATCCACTACCTTCAGCTCGTCGCTCCACCGGCCCGCGCGTCACACACTACGCTCCCTGTACGTGCTCTCACAACACTCGCTCCTGAGCTCTCATCCACTACCTTCAGCTCGTCGCTCCACCGGCCCGCGCGTCACACACTACGCTCCCTGTACGTGCTCTCACAACACTCGCTCCTGAGCTCTCATCCACTACCTTCAGCTCGTCGCTCCACCGGCCCGCGCGTCACACACTACGCTCCCTGTACGTGCTCTCACAACACTCGCTCCTGAGCTCTCATCCACTACCTTCAGCTCGTCGCTCCACCGGCCCGCGCGTCACACACTACGCTCCCTGTACGTGCTCTCACAACACTCGCTCCTGAGCTCTCATCCACTACCTTCAGCTCGTCGCTCCACCGGCCCGCGCGTCACACACTACGCTCCCTGTACGTGCTCTCACAACACTCGCTCCTGAGCTCTCATCCACTACCTTCAGCTCGTCGCTCCACCGGCCCGCGCGTCACACACTACGCTCCCTGTACGTGCTCTCACAACACTCGCTCCTGAGCTCTCATCCACTACCTTCAGCTCATCGCTCCACCGGCCCGCGCGTCACACACTACGCTCCCTGTACGTGCTCTCACAACACTCGCTCCTGAGCTCTCATCCACTACCTTCAGCTCGTCGCTCCACCGGCCCGCGCGTCACCCACTACGCTCCCTGTACGTGCTCTCACAACACTCGCTCCTGAGCTCTCATCCACTACCTTCAGCTCGTCGCTCCACCGGCCCGCGCGTCACAAACTACGCACCCTGAACGTGCACTCATGCATTACGTGCACTCTCATACTACGCTTACCTGGTAGATAAGAAGTGATTCGATAAGTTGATAAGAGGAGCCTCAACTAGCAGCCACAGGATCAGACTGGCAATGGTACTTGCAACTGCCACACCACAAACATCTAGGACCTGAGGAATATTGTAGTTAGAGTAAATTCTAACACAGGAAGCATTTAAGTTAAAAGTAAAATTATTTTTCCATAAGGAACTTTGATAAAATACTTTCTACTTGATTTGCCTTTCTTTTTTTCTTCTATTTCTTACTTTATATATAATTTTTTTTGCTCATTTGTTGACGAGCAAACAAGTCACCTAGTAGTAAGTTATTTGTGCCACCTATGAACATCCATTACGCTTGAATTATGGATGTGTTGCCAGTCGATCAAATTGGGAGCGTAACGGGAAGGATATAGAACGGGAAGAGGAAACCGCACCAGCGAAGCTGTCGATTTACGTCGATCTTCTGTGAGACAGTGGTACCCTAAACGATACTTTAGGTATTTTTTGTAACCTTCACAAGCAAGTTTGAAAGTAAGCATTAACCTCGGTGCGTGTGCAACAAACACATTTGCATTTATTCATGTGTGAATTGAACGATTGGATTTTTTTATTTTAAATAGGATTATTAGGACTGCCTCGGTGACGTAGTTGTACCAGGGTACGGTTACAAAGCTGAGGTCTTGGGTTCAAATTCCGAGTTGGGCAAAGTGATATTGGATTTTTCTGTTCATTATCAGCCCAGAGTCAGGAATTTGTGCCCGATATGGCGATAGGCCTACCACATCGTGGGACGGCACATGCAAGGCGAAATGTGGGTGTCCCGCCACCTTTGCCCACACCTTCTGGGAAAAAGTCGTGAGTTTATGTATGTATGTAAATAGGATTAATATACTTACCACGTCCATAATCGCGTATTTGAAAGGGCTTCGCACAGTGAAGTATTTCTTCTGGATGAATACTGTGTGAATGGCATAGATCCCGTAGGACAACTTGCTGAGCGGCACAAACACCTTCCAACTGAAGAATTTGCTGATCATAGCTGAAAAATCATCATAATAAATCATCACCTCAGCCACAGGAAGTCTACTGCTGAACATAGGCCTTTCCCAACGAACTCCACATCGACCTGTTGTAAGCGGCCTGCATCCAGTGACTTCCTGCAAACTTAGCCAGGTCGTCCGTCCACCTTGTTGGCGGGCGTCCGATATTTCGCTTGTCTGTACGTGGTCTCCACTCAAAAACATTTCAGCCCCAACGGCCATCGGTTCTGCGAACTATGTGCCCATAAAAATAAATACAATTGGAAAGTTGGCAGCCTCCGTGGCTCTGTTAGTTAGACGCCGCTTGTGAAACGAGAGGCCGCGGTTTCGATCTCCGCACCAAGACAAATGTTTGTAAGGCCCACAAGTATTTGTCTCGGGTCTGGGTGTTTGTGAGATCGAAGAGTCTCTCGCAGTTCCCGATACCCACGACGCAAGACTTAATTTATCTTAGTGTGGGGTCAGGACTATGTATGTGACTGTTGGGTGTATTTTTGTTTATTTAATCTGGCCCGACATAGTGGCCACATTGCACCTGATGGTAAGCACAAATGCCGCCCAGGCAGAGTATTCATTGGTATCAGACGGCAGTCCCATGTCAATGGATTTAATTATGCTGGCCTACTATGCTGCTAATTTTCACATAAATACATATTATTACTTATAATATCTTCATTGATACGAGTAGTATCGAATATAGTTTGGATATTTTCTGTTAATACAAAATAATGTAGGTTACGGTTACTTGAGGACCTGAGTTTGATTCCCAGTCCAGGAAATCTATGTTATTTTTTATTTGCAAGGAAAGGTGAGACGAGCATCCGTTCGCCTGATGGTAAGCGATACGACCGCTCATGAACAGTAGCAAAACCAAACAACACCTTGAATTACAAAGCAATACTTGGCATTACACTGCGCTCGCCATCCTGAGACATGAGATGTAAAGTCTCAATATGTCTAGTAGTTACTCTGGCTACAATGTCCTTCAAACTGAAACACAACAGCACATTTACACTACTGTTTGGCTGGAGAAATAGACATTGCGGTGGTACCTATCCAG
Organism: Hyles euphorbiae; assembly: GCA_023078785.2. NCBI lineage: Eukaryota > Metazoa > Arthropoda > Insecta > Lepidoptera > Sphingidae > Hyles > Hyles euphorbiae. Next base: position 1,481,363 of record CM041056.1, read on the forward strand.
GTGGCCTCTCACATAATATGAGAGACCTACCAAGTACCACTATTTGCCTGTTTTTGTTCAAATACTTCATTTGTGTGGCTGAGACTGCAATTTGCAACTGGGATATTGATAAGCTCGCCACCAGTCATATTGGAGTCTTAAATCAATACAGCGGAATGTGAGTGGCTCTCTACCTATCCCCTTTGGTGATAAAACAACTTGATGATCATGTAAAAACTTTAATAATTAATTTCAATTTATTTCCGTTTAATTATTACAATAATTTATTCTGTCGTCCCATCTATGATGTAGCAGGAAATATGTTAATTTTAATTATAATATAATTGTAGGTTTTCCTTCGCTGTACAATGTTATGCTGTGTCACATACATATTTATAGGTAGATAGAATGTTGTAAGAAATTTCCGTATTTCACCTCCTCAATTGTTAAGGTCTTCCACTTCCATTTTGACATGACGAAGTGAAGGAAATGTAGCTGATGATAATACAGGATGTCAAAATGATGAAAAATATTACAGAGTATATCCAGACTTGGACTGAAAACGAAGCCAGGTGGTAGTAGTTCTAGTGATTACAAACAACAACAACCTTTTTTTATATTTTTTTATTCCAATCCAAAACAATCTGGTGTTATTGTGTTTTTTTCTCGACTTAGCTTTCCTGTTGTCCGCTTTATACCGACTATGACGTTTTCTCCTCTATCCCGATTTGTTCCGTCTGTACAGTCACTTCCCGATCCATATCGTCCGTTTTCTTTTTAAACCATCCTTATCATCTCACATATCATCCTGGCCCACCAAATGAAATTTGTCCGCTACCCCACTGCTATGCTGTCCCTCTCACTCAATTCTATCCCTTCTTTTCATACCCAAATAGTGTGCTTTATGAATTTTTGAAATTAAAATTTCCAGTAGTAGATTATCGCCATGCAGACTCGAATATTCTAATGCCAGCTAATTACAATAATGTGAGATTTCTTACCGTTTGTCAGACAATATTTTAAAATATTTTTTTTTATCATATTTAATACATAAATAATAAGTGATTGTTTACTCACCGACTTGTGACAAAGCACCAAAAATCAGATATTAAATAATATAAGGCACAATAAAAAAGTATAAATTGCTTTCAATAATATAATACACTAATTTTAAATGACTTCCGAAGATGTTTTTTTTTTTTACAATTATATACAAATATTAACGCCTTTTTTGAGAATGAGTAGGCAGAGGTGTTCGCCTTGAATGTTCCGTCCCACGATGTTATAGGGGAAGAGCCGACTTGGGACCGAACCCTTGAGAATCATACAGTATTGGAACTGCACCAAGCCTTTGTGCTTTTTTATTCTGTAATTATAGGTAGTATATGGATACAATGGACACGATCTGCATGGATATGATGCGCGGGTTTGAATCCCGAAGTACATTTGTGATATTTCCCGGTAATCTTATCGGCCCAGCTTACATAACATTCCTTGATAAATGATCTATCCAACACAAAAATATTTTTTCAATTCGAAACAGTAATTACTGAGATTAGAGGTAACAAACAAACAGATGATTCGGCTTTATATATTAGTATAGTATATAATTTCACAATTACATATTAACGATGATAGAAAACATTGTAAGGTAACCTCCATATCATATCTCACATGAGGCTAGTGTGGTAGAGTTAAGCCAAAGTATTTTTATAATGGTTTCTAATATTTATTCGAATATTCCATATTGAAATAAAACTATTTTTACGGATTTAATCACGATTTTTTAAAAGTAGATACATTATTTAAATTTTATTATTATATTTTCCCACGAATATTAAGGTTCGAACGCGCTGGTCAAAATTGAGTTTTTATCATAATCGAACTTATGATATCTTTGAGTATATTTGCTATTTCACATAGTTTCGGATTTGTCATCCGTGACCAATGGAAAAAATCATTATGTTTATTCAATAAAAATGCGATACTCCTTTTTACCATAGGTATATTAATCATTTCAATTTTTTTTCCAATTAGTTGCACTACCCCATGATTCAATATCACAATAATCCAGTCTATCCAAAGGTTGCCTGTAAGCTAGCAGCTAGTGATAAGGCCACTTATTGTAACCATGCCTTTAGTTATTAGGTGTTTTGTAAGCGTCTTTCTTTTTGGTGTACAATAAAGCATATATAAAAATAAAATAAAAATAATAATAAATGGTGAGGTAATAGAACGAAAAAATATTGAAATAAAAACATTACTAAAGATGGATCGTTTTTACGTCTAGTCTTAAATTGACCTTCAGTTAAAACGGTCTATTTTTAAAATATTTTATGTACTGTGAGTGATTTTGTAATTTGTCTTATTTTTTACCGACTTCAAAAACACGAAGAGGTTTTTAATTAGACTATATTTTTTTTCTATGTCAATTAGTCTTAAGATATATGTGGCATTAAATCTTAAAGCTCCAATGTTATTTTGTAAATTGCACAAGACGTGACGTGAGACGTGGGGAGAAAATATTGAGATTATGCGTTATCAATATTTAATTAATTTAATGTCTAGACTTTAGAATCTAGATTCTTAATTTGTCATCTAGACCTGCCTCCCAAGTAAGTATACATTATTTGTAAACAAAATATATAAGTGCGTGGTGGTCTGTTGGTAAACGGACTAGACGCGGCTGCCTACATGTTCACGGTGGTCGCGGGTTCGAATCCCAGGGCACACCTCTGACTTTTCGGAGTCATGTGTGTATTGATAATCAATCACCACGCACTAAAACGATGAAGGAAAACATCGTGAGGAAACCTGCATACCATAGCGATTTATAAGAACTAGTGGTCGCCTAGTGGTCGAAATTCGACCAAATCAAGAAGAGAAAAAGTTTTTACCTGTATGATGATGTTGTTATTCTGATAATTCGTGCACATTTAAATGTCCGTATCTCTCAAAATCGCTTATTTCCCCTGAAGTAGGTATATGCAATTACTAAAATCGTAAACTACAATAATTGCTTTGAACCAGGATTAGTAAATTATATATTTTTTTTGTACCTGAATGTTGTTATTGCAGATTGCTGCTACAGAACTTTCTTTATGCATAATATAATGAATGATAGCGCTCAGTATTTCACGTAGTATTCGTCAAATAAATCTTTTCTGTTTGATATTCAACAAAACCACAGTAAACATTTTTTTCTGATTGACATTCAACTACATATGTCTATAATAAAGCAAAGAAACAATTTGACCAAAGAGTATGTATACGTGTACAAATACTTGTGTATGCGTGTGTCAAATGCATGCTGGTTTATTTATTGATTTAATGTACTTTTTATGCATTATTATTAAAATCTTGTTTTATATTACATTTAATATTAGGCTTAATATTAATATTATTGCCTCATTTAAAATTAATATTCTCTTTTAATATTAATATTATTACCTCATTAGGCAAATAAAACCTTTTTTTGATATGTCTATGTCAGAAGAACAAAATGAAAAAGAAAAGAAACAATTTGACACCAGAGTATGTATACTTGTGTATGGATGTGTGTGTGAAATGCATGGCAGTGTGTGTAATGTTTTATTTTTTGATTTAATGTACTTTATAAGCATTATTATTGAAAAATATTAGCATTCTCCACTTCTCCTACACATAAACTATAAGTGTGCCAAATTTTATGCTCCTGCGTCCGCGCAATTTTCGTAAAAAGGGATCCAAAGTTTTTGCATCACGTATTAATATATAGATGAAAACGTTTCCTCTTTATAATATAGAATTGACTGCCTCCGTGGCGCAGTTGGTTAGACGCCGCCTGTGAAACGAGAGGCAGGTTCGATCCCCGCACTCAGAGAAATGTTTGTGCGGCCTACAAATATTTATTTCGGGTCTGGGTGTTTGTGAGACCGAAAAGTCTGTCGTAGTTCCTGATACCCACGACACAAGACTCGATCTTAGTGTGGGGTCGGGACTATGTGTTCGGGAATTAAAAGAATTTGGAAAATAAAACGACGTGCGTGGCACGGGATCTGACGGTACACTGACTTAGACTAAATAGGGAGAATGAAGTGAAATATCTCAGGATTTAGCATAATTTTGATTTATGGTCACTGCTTACCCTCAAACAAAACAGGCGTGATGGTGATATATGAATGCATATATATTTGTAAATTATTTGTTTGCTTTCATACGAACAGTATTAAGAGAAGCCAAGTACGTGGCTATCTGATGCAATAAAATGCAATATGGCTGATGCAATAGGGCGATGAACTTGCAATGTAGGGAGCAATTACTGGTTTAAAGATAGATTTGAAGGTTGAAAGTTGATCACCAGTGGCTTAGTTAGGACATTATGAAACGAGGGTCTTTGTGTGAACCCAAAGATTGGATTGAAATCCAACCGAGTTTTGTATGATCCATAATCACTTGTATTTTGTTTCGAATTTAGAAAATACTTTTGTATTTTGGGTTTATGGAACGTTTTTCGTAGTGTCAACTGTCATACGATTGAGACCATAGAATATGGACCTTAGTCGTCTTTGGACTACCAGGAAATTCCTATTCCATTTCATGATATGAATTGTGAACTATGAAGTCCATAACCTGCACTAGGGCACTAGGCAAAATGATGGACTATTTGTCAAGCTAATCAAACTCTTAATGATTGTAAAGAATCATACTTGGCAGTGGGTGTATGAGCACTGATTAATAATTAATTAGTTTCTGATACTTGACCTATATTAATATACGGCTATGTGTGTGACTGTTGGGTTTATTTTGCATGAATCATTGAATATTGTTGGCTATTTTAACTGTGAACGTATAGTCAGAATGGCCGAGCGGTCGAAGGCGCTGCATTCAAGTCGCAGTCCACTATGTGGGCGTGGGTTCGAATCCCACTTCTGACATACTTTTTGATGTAACTTTTGACAATGAAAATTTTATTAAAAATCCTGACCCTTGAAACAACTTTTTGCGAAGCTGTACCTCCGAACATTGCTATGTAAAGCTCTACAATTTTATTATTCGTATGTGGTATCCTGTCCCATGGATGGGATGATGATACATGGCCTAAACCCAAATCTTACCCTCAATTGTAGAGGAGGCCCGTGTCCCGCAGTGGGACGTATATGTGCGATACAGATACAAATTCTGTCCCGTCCTAAATTCTATTTGTAAAAGGGCAGACAATGAACAAGATGCCACTATTAGCACACATAGTTCGCTTAGTATATATATTTGCAAGTAGCCAATATGAATCTGAAAGTAGTTTGTTTTGTTATGCTTCAACCGGTAATTACATTCTGCATTCACATTGCTAGTATTGCCAGTACGCTGGAACTAGACCAATGAAGTACATAGTATACTGTTTAATAAGAGGATGTTGGGAAACCGATATTTAAATCATTCACACAAGTTTTGTTTCAACTAATAAATAAATGGACTCAACAGTCACATACATAGTCCTTGCCTCACCTTAAGATAAATTAAATTTCGTGTCGTGGAAATCAGAACGTACGAGACATTTCGGTCTCACAAACACCCAGACCCGATACAAATACTTGTATATCTCATAATAATTTGTCTCGGTACCGAGATCGAACCTACAGCCTCTAGTTTTAAATCCGGCGTCTAACCTACTGCGTTACAGAGGCTTTCGTAGTTTCTTACATCAGACTTATGAGGCGTCAAGACAGTTTTAAAAACCTATTTTATTTATTAAATATTTTGTCCCTTTCGTACGACTCTTGAATTCAATTTGAGCGAAAGAGACAAAACATTCGGCTAAAATTGATTTAGAAACTGATATATGAATGTGGTTATAAGTAATGAGTGCTGGGTTTTTCATACTTTTATATGAATCATTGCAAGTTACGACTTGTTTTAACTGATTATGTGCAGTCAGAATGGCCGAGCGGTCGAAGGCGCTGCATTTAAGTCGCAGTCCACCGTGTGGGCGTGAGTTCGAATCCCACTTCTGACATACTTTTTGATGTAACTTTTATTTGCACTTTTCTAGCGTAAAACTAAAAAAGCCTAGTATAGTCAAAATGTAAGCTGCACTTTCCGCACGCCTCCCATTGGTCAGTTTTTTGGCGGAGCGATTCTTGATGTAAACATTAACACGTGGTTGCGTATAAATCGGCATTTTATTAGTATTTTATTCACAATATTTCGATAATATTGACTATTTGTTGTGGTGTTAATAATATTTATAGTTATGTATTTAAGAGAAAATTACACTGATTTGAATCACTTCATAATAATGTGTTGTGTTGCACATCATTATGGGTAAATTGTCGTTATTTTTGAGTAAAATATTTGCGAAGCTGATCACGTACTTTCCGTAACAACTGATCCAATCTGGACTTGTTTCATCAAATAAACACACCATATTTTGATATGTTGAATGCGATAGACATACACGGCATATAGATTTGTAAATATCGTCGTAATTATCCATATTTTATTGTTTGCTATTAAAAATTATGTCAGAAATCAAAACAAATATTTCAGGTTTAGGTTTTTAAAGTGTCAATGTCAAAAATTAAGCAGGAAACCACATCATACAGCTTACTTAGAGAAATAGTATATTGGCAAATCGTTTTTTTATAGTCTTTTGTGATAAGACGACGGTATTTTAAATGCTTTTATTCCATCTAGTTACATATTTACTGCTTTCATCTATCCACAATGGATTTTAATTTTTTAGCGAATGAAAATGCATGGCGGCCCTGGCGCGCGGTGGCACGCCTCCCATTGGTCAGTTTTTTAGCGGAGCGATTCTTGATGTAAACATTATCACATGTTTGCGTAAAAATCTGCATTTTATTAGTATTTTATTCACAATATTTCGATAGTGACTATTTGTTGTGGTGTTAATAAAATTTATAGTTATGGATTTAAGAGAAAATTACACTGATTTGAATCACTTCATAATATGTGTTGTCTTGTTTTGTGTATTTGACTTTAGGAAGATTTAAATTGTACAATAATCATATTGTACAATTTAAATCTTAAATTATTTTCAATGATTATTTTCTGTTTGCTTTCCGTCTCACTTCTGTTTACCACACGATCCCCAATAAATAATGATCATACTGCGGATAAGCAGAGATGATGGAGTTGAGTTGCAAGTGTCACCAAAAAGCCACCCAAACACTTTTAGCATATTATCGCGGGTGGATGCGGAATAAAATGTTACGTGGGTAATATACAATAAGTATTAAAACTAGACAGTGGTCATACCTTTCTAATAGCGAAATACTTTTAATTAATGAATCTACTGATCCGTAGATTAACACAAGTTTATAAAATTAGGTAGGTAAACCCTAATTGACATAACGTCGGTGATATTATGAAACCGCGGAACTAACAGTGTTTAAAACCGCGTAAGGTAGGTGCAGTGAATTTTACAGGAACGAGGAAACACACATAATATTTGCTAAACTACATGACTTTCTATTGTTTAAACTTTTAAATTGTCAAATTATAATATTCTTCTTGGTATTGTAGGCATTAGTTATGTTAAATATGTATTAATTAATTAGTAAATCGACTAAGCCCGCGAAATCTCGATTTTGCTAGTTTTGTAAATACGCGGTTTTAAACACTGTTAGTTCCGCGGTTTTAGAATATCACCGACGATAACGTTTAATTAACGCAGCAAAAAATATGTTTTTCTATGAAGAGCGTGTATATGTTATGGGCCAAGTGATTAATGCGAGCAGTATTCATAATGCCCGGGCAGTATGAATATTGCCGAGCCATACCGGGCCAAGACTCACCTATTTATCACATTGCCCGGGCATTATGAATATGGCTACATGATGATCGGGCAATAGGATTCATAGGTGATTTTTTACGTGGTGTGCTGCCGCATTGTCGCATCTCCGATAGACCCATAAATTAGAAAGGTTGAATTGATCTGCTTATGTTCAGTTATGTTTTAACGACCAAAACATTATCTTCAGAAGAAAATGAATGTACCCACTTTATGGATCAGTTAGGTCGACTGTGCCCCAAAACCGACTTGGAACACCCCGACTTCACATAGTCTTTTGGGTACTGACCCTAGAGTGTATATAAAAAGCCGAAGCTGCGGAGGTGAGCATGGGTGTCTATCTTTTGTTACGCAAGGGCGAAGGGGCTGAACTTCCCGTAGCGCCGGAGACGATGCAGAAGCTAATTTGTATTGACAACAAGTGTTTTAAGGGTTAGGTTGCTATAATAGATATTTCTCAGGAATGGTGCGTTACCATTTCATGGGAGTGCTACCAGTGGAGGTGCGACACTCCCTCCACTCCTCCCAACCCACCCCCTCGTGCTGCCCTATTCTAAATTCTACTACTTCGGCTCATTGTTTTGATTTTGATTCGCTTTACATCACTCTGCCCAATAGGCACTTGGCGTTATTCATAATGCCCGGGCAATGTGATAAATTGATTGGTTATAATCACATTGTCCGCTCTTATTGGGCATTATTTATATTGCCCGGGCATGATGAATAATGCCCGATTAATCACTTGACCCATAACATATATTTGATCGAAGGTCGGTATTGATAAATGCCTGGTAACTGACTAATGCAGACATGATTACGAAAAGGTAAAGGTGCGGCCTGGGATTTGAACCCGCGACCTTACCGCCGCGGGTCCTGTCTGGATAAAGCCTCCTTATATAAACTGTAATGATTTAACTTATCTTGACTTGAGCATAACAATCAATAGCAAAGTATACTTATCGCTTGATTATTTTTATTGCAGAAATACTAGGCGAAAAGTGGGTGTCCTGGTTGCACCGCTGCCTACCCCTCTGGGAAAATGGTGTGAGTTTATGTATCGACGCAGGAAAGCGATTTTGTCGTATCTCGAAACAAGCAATTTTAAACCAGGATCAAAAAAAAAATATTTAAAAAATGAATAACCTCTAAACTAGAAAACTTAGGAATACCATTTCTTTAATAATAACATTTTAAAATAAAACCTTACATTTTCAAGGAAATTCAATGCGGTATTTTTTTATGAATTAAATAATATACAAAGTGCACATACCTACGCGTTTTTTGAGATACGACAAAATCGCTTTCCTGCGTCGGTATGTAATTGTAAAGTGTATGTTACTGTGAAAGCCTGGGCGACGGTAATCCTAAAATATACCAAACATATTCAACAATCAAAAAGCCTCCGTGGCCCAGTGGGTTAGACGCCGCCTGGTGTAACGAGAGGTCGCAGGTTCGATCCCCGCACTTGGGCACAGGTGTCTGGTTGTTTGTGAGACCGAAATATCTCGTAGTTCCTTTCACCCACGACGCCATACCTGATTATAGTGTGGGGTCAGGACTATGTATGTGGCTGTTGGATGTATTATATTTATTTAATATTTATATATAATTTGCGCCTCCGTGGCGCAGTTGGTTAGACGCCGCCTGTGAAACGAGAGGCCGCGGGTTCGATCCCCGCACCGAGAGAAATGTTTGTGCGGCCCACAAATATTTCTTCCGGGTCTGGGTGTTTGTGAGACCGAAAAGTCTCTCGTAGTTCCTGATACCCACGACACAAGACTCGATCTTACTGTGGGGTTAGGACTATGTATGTGACTGTTGGGTGTTATTTATTATTATTTATTTATTATTTATTTTATTAAACGGTAATATCGATACTAAAATGTGCATTATAATTTTCAATAATTATGTTATTTCATTATAATTTATATCTTATTATAATAATAAAAATAGAGATACCGAAATGGGCATTTTTACACGCTGTATATTAGCTTCACTTTTATGTTGTATGTTTGTAACCGACTACATTGGGGGCGATTTTGACCCACTTTGAAGGGTCAGATTTCATTCGAACTTTGTCGATTTATCGAGGACAATATCTTCTTCTTCTACCTGGCGTTATCCCGGCCGGTGCCAGGGTCCGCCTTCCGGCAAATTCTCTATTTCGCCCGATCTTCGGCATACTCAATAGTAAGGCCATTGTCCCTCATATCTTCCTTAACGACATCGAGCCAGCGCTTCTTGGGTCTACCCCGCGGTCGAGGTCCGGGAATATTGAGGCTCAGGCACACATTACCGACGTATTCCTGCGGTTTCCTTAAGACGTGACCATACCATCTCAATCGGGATTCCTGGAGTTTATCAGCCACAAGTTTGTCGAGGACAATATAATTATATATTTAAAAAGTATTTAGAATGTTCAGATTTTTTTTGGGGTAAAATTATGTATGAATGTTCAATTTACGCGCAGCTATCTTCCTTTGATAAGATAACCGTAGATAGATGTTTTAAATCAAAACAATTGAATAATAGTTTGAAAAACTAAAAAAAACACACTTTATTAAAAGACAGATAGTTCGGTCTTTTATTATTTCTTAGACTGTGTACCAATAATACTTTGACTATAAAATACTTACGTATACTGCCATATTCTGAGAAGGCGACTAAGAAGCAAACACATATCGCCCACAGAGGTCTGTTTAGAGCGGCTATCACTGCTACTTCTATAGGATCTGCATCACGACTAGCGAAGTAGGACCCGAGGTTCAGAATACATAACATTATGTACGCTGCCACTCCCGAACCGATGTAGGACCATGACTGGAAAAAAAAACATACATACATAAGAAAGAAAGAAAGAAAGAAAGAAAGAAAGAAAGAAAGAAAGAAAGAAAGAAAGAAAACCGATTTGTCACAGGCACACAGAAAACAATAACAAAAAAGTGAAATTAAATTAAACTCTACTACCTACTATAAAACAATAACTAATAACAAGAAGAATAAAACTAAAAGTAAATTAAAACTAATCAAAAAAAGCAAAAAAAAAAACATATTCACTGGTCTCTCATATGTGAGAGGCCACCTCGGTAGGCATCACTGCAATGTTTATTATTCCCGCCAAACAGCAGTTTAAATGCACTGTTGTGTTCCGGATTGAAGGACGTAGTAGCCAGAGTAACTACTGGACATATTGAGACTTTACATCTTATGTCTCAGGATGGCAAGCGCATAGGAAGCGAAACAATGCTTTGTAATTCAATGTGTTGTTTGGTTTTGCTACTGTTTATGAGCAGTCGTATCGCTTACCATCAGGCGAACGGCATGCTCGTCTCGCCATTCATAGTAATAAAAAAAGATTTTCGAATATTCGTCGTCTTTTGGAGTATAGAGTAACTCCCCTGCCCATTTATGCTAAGTCATAACTGACAACAGAGCGGCTATAACGCATAATAAAAAAAGTGTTTGATATTCATTTTACTTAGAATAAATTAATACACAGCGTGATATTGACATCTGGTATTTAATTTAAACCACATGCTCCTCACCATCCCAGGTAACATTGTACCAAGTTTGTACAAAAACTGCCTGATATTTTTGTGAAAAATCACGATTTTAGGTTTCAAGGCTATTGATTATCCCCTATAGATACCGAGTCTCTTACAGCTCAGATAAGTTTCCGAACTGAACTGAAGTTCAGCTAAGCGGTAAAAAAACTCGTATCTATATGGGATGCCCAAAAATAGTGAGAACTAAAATCACAATTTTTGACAAAAAAATGTTTTCATATTTTTTTCAAATTATGTAAAATGTCACCTGGGGTGATGAGAAACATGTGGGTTAAAATAAGTACAATGTGTCAATATCACCCTGTATATAAATTCTAAGTAAAATGATGCATATTCCATATTTTATACATATTTTTAAATAAACATTAATAAAGTCTGCTCGGTCTCTCTGCTGACTGCCTCGGTGGCGTAGTTGTACTAAGGTACGGTTACAAAGCTGAGGTCTCGGGTTCGAATCCCGGGTTGGGCAAAGTGATATTGGATTTTTCTATTCATTATCAGCCCAGAGTCAGGAATTTGTGCCCGATATGGCGATAGGCTCGCCACCTATCACATTGTGGGACGGAACATACAAGGCGAAATGTGGGTGTCCTGGCACCTCTGCCTACCCCTTCTGGGATATAGGCGTGAGTTTATGTATGTATGTATTAATAAAGTGCATTCATAAAGTGAGTCATGTTATCTTATAAATAATCTACTGTTTTATTCTTATAGTGACACAACAAAATTATTGTAATCGGAAAAGATAAGAATTGATACAGGAACTCGCAATATTAACAGACGGTAATAAAAATAATACTTAAGCAATGTGTTTAAAAAACATATTTTTTTAATTGAAATATTTTTAAGTAACACCTAAAATTGAATTAAGGTTAGAAAAAATAGCAAAAAGTGTGCGATGGCCGGGAATCGAACCCGGATCAACTGCTTGGAAGGCAACTATGCTGACCATTACACCACCATCGCAACTGATTTAAATTGTGAATATATGTATTAGTTTCTAAGCGATAGCATTTTAGAACATCAAATGATATTTAAAAATGTTTAACTCTTTAATTACTTTCTTTTAATATAAATTATGATACATATTCATAAAACACTTCTGTTAACATATAAGGTATTAAACGCCAAAAGAAATCCAGTATATTTATAAAAAAAATATCAGTATTTAAATATTTCCGCAATCGAAGAATTTTATTATTACTATTATAAGTTGACCTCTTTGATGTACGAAATTGCATTATCAGGAGAGCTCAAGCTGTATATTCCATCCTAACAAACGAATTTAGGGTAAATTTACAGTATAAATAATTATACTTATGTGAGTTTAAATGGTGTTGGTTTGAAACCTTTAAAAATAATGTGAATATGTGAAAGTTTGTCTCAAAATATTTATCTATGGCCTTACAGACGACCTCTCCTTCCGATAACCTAATTGTAAACGGAACCGCGGAAGTCGCGAGTTCGAGACCGGGCAAGGACCTCTGACCTTTCGTATTTAAGTATAAAGATATAATAATTATTTATTTACTTTATTTAAATCTTTATTGTACACATAAAAAACAAATACAAAATTCAGAAACTTAAAAAAAATAATACAAATGGCGGTCTTATCGCTTAAAGCAATGTCTTACAGACAACCATGGGATGGATTTAAAGAGAAGGAGAAAGAAAGAGAGGGCAGTGTAAAATAAATAATTAAAAGAGAGGACACTCAATAATATTCATACTAACTAAAAACAAATTACATTATCATAACATACATACATACTAAATAGCATAAATACACACATATATAATTATATATATATTATATAATTATATATATATATATATATATATATAATACATACAAATCGTAAAATAATTTAGATGTAGGAAATAATGTTATCTACTAAAATCAGTTTAATTAAAGAGAAAGGTAATGTTCTTTAATTTGCCTCTTGAATGAAGACAGCGATTTCGCCTGTCTCACCGCAACAGGAAGCGCGTTCCACAATCGAACTGCTTTGACGGTAAAAGAATTGTCCATAAATGTCGTGGTGTGCACAGGCATTCTCAGCTTAAGATTCTTTGACGACCTCAAGGACCTCGAATGTGAGTCATGAAGAAAAATAAATCTTTCTTTAATTTTTTAATTATCTTCCGCTCAAGTTTATACATAATATTGTAACATAATACATGCTTCGGTGGCGCAGTTGTAATGCAGTATGATTGCAAAGCTGTGGTCTCGGGTTCGAAACCCGGTGGGGTAAAGTGATTTTGGATTTTTTATTAATTACCAAGCCCAAGTCAAGAATGAGTGCCCCATATGACCTCTCGCCCCTTTTTACATCGTGGGATGGAAATACGAGGCGAAACTTGGGTTTCCTGATTACACCTCCACTTACCTTTATAACGGCGTAAGTTTTTTACATAATATGAATAATGAATTAGTATTGTCAAAGTAAGATTTATTTTCCTATTCCTTCCTGAATTATTTTGATGGATCAACAGTGGCACACAATGTAATGACACCGAGCAGTGAAGCTCGCCGAGTCTCCGGGAATGTCTAAGTCTTTAACCCGCAACTAAATTATTCATGAAGTAAATAATAGGACGCGCTGGCCTAATGCCAATCCGCATTAGGCCAGGGTGGTGGACTATATTGCCTCACCACTGTCAATAGCAATAAAAAATAAACTTACCTTACTAATAATATTTCTATGGTCCTTGGGTTTGTATGTAGTCATTATGTAAGCCAGGGCCATACCGACCAAATAGGCGCCAGCTCGACAATAGCTCTTTATGTAAATTTGGTTTATTACTTCCGTGGTTCTTAACACGTCAATATTACTGCAAAAAATACACACATATTATTGTACCTAATCCCTCTCAATCGCACTGTCAATTGTAGAGGAGGCCCGTGCCCTGCAGTGCGACGTGTATGGGGGCTGATACAGATATTATTCTATATATATTTGTATACATACAAGATAGACTTCGGAACAAAATTCCACGCCAAAAATGGCCGAGGTTGCTTATACACTTGAATTTCGAACTACTTATTACTTCAATTATAATCAACTTCAGGTAACAATACTAATAATCCTTATACATTTACGTTAAGATTTATTATGTTTTTGGACCATACTAAAATAAAATAATACCACACGCTTATTTGTGCAATTATTTTTCTTGCCGTTACTTATAGTGTTTATTAAAATAATATAAATATCTTATAAATCTAAGAAACCACAATACTACAAGTTTAAATAATATTAATCGAATATTTTCACATTTTTGACACATCAATGTTATTGAAACCAAACGACCCACTCTTGAAGAAAATCAAAAAGCTTGGGGTGGATTCCTGAACAATTTAATGCAGGCGAAAGTAATAAATGCATGTTTTTTGTATTATATAAATCGGCAAATGAGCAAACTATAATTAAATTATACAGGGTACGAGTATATCAAAATTGCTTCCGAAAAGGAAGCTGGGTGGTAGTTTTAGTGACAAAGTATTGCAGACACAACGCACCTAAAATTTTTGCAAAAAAATTAGTTGCTTTTTTTTCCTATCGTCGTATTTGGGTGGCAAATAAACAGTTTTTTTTAGAAAATTTTTTAGTTGCATTGTGTTTCTGTATCTGTATCTGTATCAGCCCATATACGTCCCACTGCAGGGCACGGGCCTACTCTACAATCGAGAGTACGATTGAGAGTGGTTAGGCCATATAGTCCACCACGCTGGCCTAGTGCGGGTTGGCGGACTTACATACCACAGAAATTCTTATAAATCGCTATGGTATGCAGGTTTCCTCACGATGTTTTCCTTCACCGTTTTAGTGCGTGGTGATTGATTATCAATACACACATGACTCCGAAAAGTCAGAGGTGTGTCCTGGGATTCGGACCCGCGACCACCGTGAACATGTAGGCAGCCGCGTCTAGTCCGTTTACCAACAGGCCAACACGCACTTTTTTACAGTGTTTGCGCATTGTGTTTACAGTCACTAAAACTAGCACCCTGCTTCTTTTTTGCTAGCAGTCTTGTATTATCCTGTATGATTAAAATGTATGACAATAAGTTAAATATGGTTAACTTACAGTTGTCTATCAAACGGCAATGCTGGGTAATTATTCCAATAAGTGAGCAGTCCAGGAATCATTATCGCGACTATGGAAACTACTGAGAAAGTTATAAATCCACTTTTCCTGTCCCTTCTGTATATGAAGAAAATGACTGTAGCTAAAACGGCCAATTGGTAGTCAGCAGAGACGTACCACATTGTCATAAGACACTGAAATAATAATTAGAAACATTTACTGGTGGTAGGTTTCTCATATGTGAGAGGTCATCTGGGTAGGTACCACCGCGATGTCTATTTCTCCCGTGAAACAGCAGTGTAAATGCACTGCTGTGTTTCGGATTGAAGGACATTGTAGCCAGAGTAACTACTGGACATACTGAGACTTAAAATCTTATGAGAGCGTAGTAGAATGTTGCTACTGTTTAAGAGCGGTCGTATCGCTTACCATCAGGCATCAGGCTTGCTCGTCTCGCCATTCATTGCAATAAAAAAAAGCTTGGCCAATGCAGCGTGGGACGCCCTCTGGCCAGAAGGCGGGACGACATGCACAAAAGGGCCAGCAGCTATTGGATGCATAAAGCAGCAAGCCATGCTCTGTGGCGTACTTTGGCAGAGGCCTATGTCCAGCAGTGGACTGCAACGGGCTGATTATGAAATAAATAAATACACCCAACTCTGTCTCTCTCTCTCTTGAGTCGGTCCTTCATTATTGTGGATCGTGACTCTCAATTGTCTTGATAACCTCTCTCCACCGACATCGGGCTTCTGCTTGATGTAATGCTGCATTAATGAGGACCTTCAGTGCATTAGCAACCTGATCCACCCATCGTTTGGGAGTTCGTCCTCGTCGTCTTTTTCCGTCCAACTTTCCAACAATGAGCAGTTTTTTTCCAGGTTATCTGGTTCGCGTCTAGCGATATGTTCGAAGTATTTTAAATACATACACCCAACAGTAACATATATAGTCCTGACCCCACACTAAGATCTTGTGTCGTGCGTATCAGAAAACTACGAGAGACTTTTCAATCTCACGTATTGCCATCAGGCGAACAGCAAGCTCGTCTTGCCATCCATTTCATCAAAAAATATACATCCCTGAACACTTACCATAGTTTTTACGTCGCTATTGATCATGAAGAAGTTAAGCCACCAATATTTACGGCAGTATACTGTCTCAGCACTATTCAGTCTATTCCAAAGAGGTCCGTCTCCAACTAACTCTGCTACAGCCAGTAAGAAGAACGTAATTACTGCGTACGGACCTATTAACCTGAAAATAAGCCTTGCTGTAGCCAATAAGATTAGTATTACTAGTTAGTTTTCACTGGTGGTCTCTCATATTTGAGATGCCTAGATAGGTACCAACGCAATGCTTTTTTTTAAGTTCATCCGATTTGAAGAACATTGTAGCTACTCGTAAAATAATTACTGAACATAATGAATCTTAACATCTTATGTCTCATAATGGCGAGCGCAGTGGAATGCCAAATAATTAACGGTGTTTGGATTTGCTACTCTACATGAGCGGTTGTATAGCTTTGCATCAGACGAATGCTCGTCTCGCCATTCATCGCTAAAAAAGGAAGTTTATGCAACCAAAACCCACCCAAAAGTCAAATACATGGTCCTGACTCCATATTAAAATCAATTATGTCTTATGGCGTAGGTATAAGGAATTACGAGACACTTTTCAGCCTCACAAACACTCAGACCCGAGAAAAATATTTGAGGGCCTCACAAACATTTGTCTCGGTGCAAAGATCGAACTCGCATCCTCTCGTTTCACAGCCGATGTCTAACCAACTGTTGCGATGGCTATCAAATTACACACAATATTTATACGTACCTGAAATATCGTTTTATCAAGACAACTAGTAAATTCTGCTGACTGTTTATGTTGACTAGTAGTCCCTTCATGAACAATAATCCCGACATAGTAAAAAAATTGTCTATTAGCACTTCGAAATGGATAATGAAAGATAATCTGGAATTCATGTCCTAAAAAATATTTAATATATTTATTAACGCTTCAGGAGTAAGTCGGCAATGTGTGCTCGGGGCTCAACATTCCCAGACCTCGAACTAGGAGCAGCCCAAAGAACCCCTGGGTGGATGGAAAGGAAGATACAAGGATCAATGACTTTACTTATAAGGATGCCGAAAATCGAGCGAAATGGACCCTGGCACCGGCAGGTAGAACATCAGGTAGAAGAAGAAGAAGATTTCCGCTTCAATTATCATATATCTCCGACTTTAAAGGTAAATGAAAGCATCGAGAGGTAACCTCCTTTTCTCTTTAGCCACAGAAAGTCCACGTGAACATAGGCCTCCTCCAAGCATCTCCACATCGACCTGTTGGAAGCGGCCTGCATCCAGCGACTTCCTGCAAAATGAACCACGTCATCCGTCCACCTTTTAGGTGGGTGGAGAAACATGCGTACCTATATTTTATCCTATATTTGTACGAAGTTATCGTATATTGTGCTGTATCAACCCCCACCCACTCCCATCGATGGGTTGGGCACGGGACTCCTCAAACGAGAGTTGTAAACAAAAATCAGCACGTTTGATGTTCATTTTCAAATATCCCAGTATCCAATGATGATGCCGGATACCTCTTTCCCCTTCCCAACCTTTTTCCTTCCCGCTCTTCAATTTCATGGGCCGGCAACAAATCCATGACCCAAGTGTTTTGGATGTTCACTTCACTTACCATCAGATGTCCTGTTAAGAATACAGTACTGTGTACTACTACCCGTACCGTTTCCGAGGATGTGCTGAACAGCCTATATGCATCCAACTGCTGGGCACGGGCCTTCTCTACAAACGAGAGTAATATTGAGAGGGCTTAGATCATAGTCCACAACGTTGGCATAGTCTTTACGCAGTCTTTACCCAATACTTAGACCAAGTCTTGTGTCGTGGGCAACCGAAACTACGGCGGACTTTTCGGTATCACAACCAAACCAGACCTGAACACATAAAGATTTATCTCGACGCGGGGGTTGAACCCGAGTCCTCATGTTTCACAGCCAAAGTCTCACCGCGCCACGAAGGCTGTCGACCATAGATGTCGACGATGTTTTTCTTCAGCATTAAATAGTAATTGATTTAACGAAGGATTTAACAGATTAAGTGCGTGGTGATCTGTTGGTAAAAGGGACCAGACGCGGCTTCCAACATGTTCAAGGTGGTCGCGGGTTCGAATCCCAGAGCGCACATCCGACTTTCCATAGTCATGTATGCTTTGATGCTCAACCATTACGCACTTTAACGGTGAAGGAAAACATCGTAAGGAAACCTGCATACCATATAACATAGCGATTTGTAAGAATTTCTATGGTATGTAAAGTCCGCCAACCCGCATTATGCCAGCGTGATGGACTATATGGCCTAACCACTCTAAATCGTACTCTCGATCATAGAGAAGGCTCGTGCCTTGCAGTGGCACGTATATGGACTGATACAATTTTAAATAAATAATACATTATTTAAACCTGGAAGTTGCAGGAAGTCGCTGGATGCAGGCAGCTTCCAATAGGTCGATGTGGACTTAGTATGGCTGAGATGATGATGATGATGATGAATAGATTATTAATAAAGTTTTAAACAATTACCTCATCCATTTGTAAGCTGTTATCGACAGAAGTGATCATTGTTAACAAAAAAACGTGAATCCCAATTGTCGCCATTGCTGTAAGGAACCTAATTCCGTTGAGGACAGGTATCTCATCCTTATTTAATTTGGTTAGGTCATTGAAATTCTTCACCAAGCAGAAACATTCGGCTATAGAACCTGGAAGAATAAATACAAACAGCAGTGTATTTATGCACTGTTGTATTTATGATTGAAGGACATTGTAGCCAGAGTAACTATTGGACATATTGAGACTAAACATTTTATGTCTCAGGATGGTGAGCGCAGTGGAATGCCAAGCATCGCTTTGTAATTTAAGATGCTGTTTGGTCATGCTACTTATCATGAGCGGTCGTATGGTGGTAATGTTCCCGGTCTGCGCTGGCCTTAATTGTATTTATAAGTTATTTTTACTTTAATACCAAATTCGGATACATACCCAGTGGAGGTTTATTATCACATGGTTCCTTAAATTTCAAATAAAACGTAGATGATAGAGTTACTAAGGTAAGAACTCCAGCTAATGCACTGAAAAAAAAAATGTTTTCTATTGTTTAAAAATATTACGATTGAGAAGATTAGGCTATAGTTTGCTACGGTGGCCTAGCGCGGGTTGGCGTAATTTACACACCATAGAAATTCTTACAAATAAATATATAAATATGGGTAAAATTTAGAATAGGGTAGCACGATGTGGTGGGGTGCGGGGTGTGGAGGGGGGGAGAGGGAGTGTCCCATCTCACCTGGTACCACTCCCGTGAAAAGGTAATGCACCATTCCTGATATATCAATTTAAGTAACCTAACCTACAAAAACACTTGTTGTCAATACAAATTTGCTTCTGCAGCGTCTCCGGCGGCGCCTCCGGCTTTTTATATACACTCTAGGGTTGGTAGCCAAAAGACTACGTGAAGTCGGGGTGCCCTGAGTCGGTTTTGGAGCACATTCGACCTAACTGATTCATAAAGTGGGTGCACTAACTTCATTCTGAACATAATTTCTAAAGCGTTATAAAACATATTATAACACAACAAAACACAAACAAATCAATATTGGTATAACACAGATACGAAATCCGCCAAAAATCATCAACAAAACATTCTTAATTTTTTGTTGACATTGACACCTGAATCAACTCACATACTTTTTACGGTTTTTTACGTTCCGTTTCACTGATTTTTACACCATAGACTACATATTTGACTTAGTACTGATGATTTGTTTGTAAATCGCCCATAAAAACGTTCCGTTTTACCCAATATGTGATTTGAGGTTAGGAACTATTTATATTAATTTCTCGAAAATTATGCATTTCCTTTGAATAAGAGTGATAATGTTGTAATCAGGAACTCAATCCCTATCACCTGTGATCACTTTTAGCCCTCAACTCGTGCTACCCTGAACTAAAGTCCGCCCTGTATAAATATTATTTGTCTATAAGTCATCCTCAAATATTCAAAAATTAAAAATATTAACATTTACGCCCGAATACTGGAACGCAACTTAAATATAAGTTGCGGTTAACTACGTTAATTCTGCTTAAATGTACTGGCTAAGTGGGCCATGCGCTGTTAAGAGCAACTTATTATTTGAATGGCGTTCCAGTATTCGGGCGTAATCACTATTTTATACAGGTTAATTCACGATGTTAGTCTTCACCGTCATAGTGCTTGGTGGTTATTAGAATATTGATAAGTATAGCACACTTTTTCAAATTAATCTGACTTTTTTAACCATAAGTTAATATACCTACAATTTCGAACTGCTCGAAAATCAAGTTAAGACTTCGTTACATACAGGGTATATCAAGGGCCCTACTCTATAAATCTGAAACGATGATCGAAACTTCGGACGATTGAGGTTTATATACGATACGAATGTACCTACATATACTTATGGTCGTTATTGACTTATGGTCGCAACCATAGACTTATGGTTACGATGTACGTTATACAAATTCGAACTTTTACAGAGTAGGTACATTCGTATCGTTTATAAACTTCGATCGCCCGAAGTTTCGAACTTCGTTTCGGATGTATGTATATAGTAGGGCCCCAAGAATGCTACCGAAAACGAAGCCGGGTGGTATTTTAGTGACTACAAAATACAAATAATTATTTCCTATTGTATTTTTTTTCATATCGCCGTATTTGAGTGGTAAATACCTACATAGTTTTGCCTAAATAATAATGTGCAGCCTCTTATATTTAAATACGCTATGGTACACAAGAGGTTAATTATTATTTTAACAAAAACTATGGATTACCACTCAAACACGATTATAAAAAAAACACGTTATTATACCATTTTTTTAATTTGCGTTGTGTGTGACACTAAAATTACAACCCGGCATCGTTTTCGGTCGAAGTCTTGATATACCCTGTATCATCATCATCATCATCATATCAGCCACAGGAAGTCCATTGCTGAACATAGGCCTTCCCCAATGATCTCCACAATGACCTGTTGGAAGCGGCCTGCATCCAGCGACTTCCTGCGACCTTAGTCAGATCGTCCGTCCACCTTGTAGGCGGGCGTCCGACACTTCGCTTGCCTGTACGTGGCCTCCACTCGAGAACCTTTCGGCCCCAACGGCTATCGGTTCTACGAGCTATGTGCCCGGCCCACTGCCACTTCAACTTGCCAATCCTATGGGCTATGTCGGTAACCTTGGTTCTCCTACGGATCTCCTCATTTCTGATTCGATCTCGTAGGGAAACACCGAGCATAGCCCGCTCCATGGCTCGTTGAGTGACTTTGAGCCTTTTAATGAGGCCCACAGTGAGAGGCCACGTCTTGGTGCCGTATGTCATCACTGGTAACACACAACCCTATATACCCTGTATAGTGTCGGAATAAATAGCAATAGCATCAGAAATAGCAAGTGAAGTCAGTCACAACATTTCACAACTTATGTAAATAAGCTAAATTTTGTGATTGTGATTCACAAAGCCGATCGGCTAATATTTTTATAAAATCTCGTGTAATCTATGAATGAACAGTCAATTTTGTTAGTGTTATTTTACATGTGAAAAATGGTTATAATATACTGTCAGTTATGTTGCTTACAAATTCTGTTGGGGCAATTACCAATAGCAGAAATATAGAGCATGCTAAGGCTTCAAAAAAAACAAAGAGTTGATATTAATTTGAAATAGCATTAATTCCCATTACTACCTTGTATAGAGGAATGTAATATTTTTTTTGTTAAAAAAATAGTTTCTACCTACTCACATAAATCCATAGAACTTCAAGTCATATTCTTTGTTATTTTCTTCACAATGTACTGAAAAGTGCTGGTGTTTTGATGGCAAGCCTGACAATAGCTTTGCCAATATCGATGCTGCTTGGGAACCACAAGCAGTGGGTATGCATACACCCATAGTCATTTCGTCGAATCTTCTACCGTTTAAATTCTTGGTCTGAAATTTTAAAAATTCACATCATCTACATCTGCTGTCCTTATTTTACGATTATGGTCTGATATTTAAAAAAAATACACATCTGCTACATGTTATAGTCTTGATTTTACAACAAGATAAGTCTTGTAATGTAAATTAAAAAGTTGTTTTTTCTTTTTTTAATTCAGGACCGGCATAATGACTGCATTGCACCTGATGGTAAGCGCATACGCCGACAAGGCAGAGTATCAAATGGCATCGGACGGCAGTCCCATGCCAATCGATACAATTATGCCGGCCTGCTAAGATGTTCACATTACGGCGGAAGGACCAAGGACCCGAAGTGAAGTAAATAAATAATACTGTGAAATATTAAAAATCACCGATTTTATCGGGGTTTTTGGTTAGAATTTCCAACAATTCGAAGACTTAGTTGTCACTCAGCGGACGGTGTTACTTGTTAGTCAACTGTTTTATGATAACTACCTTCATTTTATGGTATTGATAAATTACGCATTATTCGCGTAAATATTAAAAACTGTTGGGTATATAATATTGCGACTTTATTGTGTGCAAAAAACATTTAGAGTAATATGTGAGTCGCTACGTCTAAAATAAAATAATATTACTTTATGATTACTTTAATTCCTTAAAGAGACCACTTTACAAGCGAAATAATGATATTATTATGTATTTGTATATGAAATAACATAGCAAAATATCACATCAGTTATATTGCTATGACAAAACCTAAAGGAGTAAAATTAAGATTTTTATTCCGTTTTTTAATACTCATACAGTAACGCAGTTGTAGCATGGTACGATTACAACTTTGAGATCTCGGGGTTCGAATCCAGGATTAGGCAAAGTGCTATTCATTAACAGCCTGGAGTAAAGTTTTTTTTTTAATTTGTTTAGGATAAACAAACAGTTACACATTACAATATTCATGAAAATAATAATAATTTAAAGCAAACATAATATATAAATGCGCAACTAGCACCGTTATCCATACCTATATATGTGTATATATATATAGAACAAAATTTGGCGAGTGATGGTGCCCCATATGTGATAGACTCGTCCCCTGTCACATCGTGGGACGGAACATACAAGGCGGAATGCTGTTTCCCTGGAAGCTCCTTTGCCTACCTCTTCTGTTGAAAAATGTCTGTACCAGCCCATATAGTTCCCATTGTAGGACACGGGCCTCTACTACAATTGAAAGTACGTTTGAGAGGGGTTAGGCGAGAGGGGTTGTGTGCCACTAGCCTTGTGGAGGTTGGCATTTACATACACTAAAAAATCTTTACATATTCGCTATGGTATGCAGGTTTCCTCACGATGTTTTCCTTCACCGTTATAGTGCATAGTGATTGATAGTTATCAATACACACAATATGACACCGAAAAGACAAAGGTGTGTCCTGATACACAGTACTAGCGGTCCGGCCCGGCTCCGCCCGGGTGCAGATACACGTTTCAAAATGGCGGTCAAAATGTTCTATTCCGACTATCAATATAGAATATCGACCAATTGGACCACGAATAAAATTTCCTCGTATTTGCTAGAAATGTCACTACTAATTCCCTCCTATAGGTCATAGCGTGATGATAAACTATAGCATTCCTCGGTAAATGTACTATCCAACACTGAAAGAATTTTTCAAATCGGACCAGCGCGGCAGTTCCTGAGATTAGCGTGTTCAAACAAACAAACAAACAAACAAACTCTTCAGCTTTATAATATTAGTATAGATGACAAAAAAATCGTGTCCAAACCAAGATGCGCATTTGGGTATCTCAATTGTGGTATGATGAATACAAAAATAAAAAATAAAAAAAAAATGTTGTAAATACAAAATAATAATCCACGGATGTCTATTAATCCCGCAAAATAGCAGTGTAAATGGTCTGTTGTGTTCCGGTTAGGACAAGCAGTTTTTCTTGTCACCCTGCATATAAACTCGAATATTTATCATAAATAATTAATAATCCAAGTCCTCTTTGAACAGAATTCCTATCAAATAAAATCGAATATCTATGACTGCACTTATTACATTTTTATGTCAGGAAAAGCATTGTACGAATGTAGGAATAAGGATTTGTTTTCAAAATAATCTACGAGTATACCGTTGTAGAAGCATCGTGCATAGATTGCACATCATAATGTTTTAATATACACTAGCAGCCTTATAGTTAGTTTTTCACTTAGTCAGTTTTTGACAGCCTCCGTGGCGCAGTCGGTTAGACGCCGGCTGTGAAACAAGAGGCCGCGGGTTCGATCCCCGCACCGAGAGAAATTTTGGGCGGCTCACAAATATTTCTTTCGGGTCTGAGTGTTTGTGAAGAAGTCTCTCGTAGTTTCTGATATACGAGACAAGACTCGATCTTAGTGCGGGGTCACGACTAAGTATGTGACTGTTGGGTGTGTTATAAAAATAAATATTTGTGTGTGTTCCGTCCCACGGTGTGTTAGGGGCGAGACTATCACCATATCTAGCACAAATTCCTGACTACGGGCTGATAACTAATTGAAAATTCCAATATCACTTTGTCGGACTCGGGATTCGAACCCGAGACCTTATCGGTGTAATACTTTCAATCACCACTGAAGGTCTTAAAATTGCAGATAATATAGTTTATTCATTGTACATTATTATTATTTCATTAACGCCCCAGACTGCCCTTTCTTTCTCCTACTTAAATATCCATTCTATGGTTGCCTGTAAGAAATTAGCTAGTGTAATAAGGCCGCCACTTGTACTAATTATTATGTGCTTTCATTTTTGTTTCTCTGTGCAAAAAAGGATTAAATAAATAAATAACACCCTACATTTATATTGCTTCAATACTCACCCTAATGTAATTATAAGTAGACTCATAAGGGTCGAAAAGGCCAGATTGGTCGACAGGATCCTCTTCAATAAGTTTGAGGTCGACAAGGCAGTACTGCGTTTGAAGGTGTCGATGTGTGGACTTCCATGGAGGGTTAAGACACTGGTCGTAATTACCCAGCTGGTTTTTGGTGCCGTAGAAAGTTCCACAAGGACGCTGCATTGAGTTCCATACTGGAACAATAGTCTTGGTTGTAAGGCTCTGGACGATAGAATCCAAATTTACTGGTGGAAAATCTCTCATATGTGACAGGCCGCCTGGGTAGGTACCACGCAATGTTTTTGTCTCCCGCCATACACAAGTATACTCCCTCGTCTCGCCACTCATTGCAATAAAAAAATACTAAACAGTCACACAGTTTCGACCCCATAATAAGAACATACCGGATGTTATTCAGACTGCGCCCAAAAACCTATGCGATTTTGATTTGTGACAATCGAAAGGCAAGGGAAATAAAATAATCTTAGGTTATTGTCAATTAGGACTACGATAAAATTATCAACGAAAATTACCTACCACGTGCTTAAAATAAATGAATGAATTTATAAAGTTTTATTTTAAAGTGAACGAATGAAAAGTTGTATGTCGGGATCGAGCATAGTGTACAATGTACATCCATTTCTGTCCACCCCTCTCGGGTACAAGCATGACGGTTAGGTATGTATGAAGAAAATTAAAAAATGATATAATTTATTTTTGACAATTGTTGGTGGTGGACGAATCTCTGCTTATCTCTTTGGGAAAATAGGCATAATTATATTTGGATGAATAAATAAATAAATAACACCCGACAGTCACATACATACCCGCGGCCTCTCGGTTCACAGGCGGAGTCTAACCGACTGCACCATTAATTTCTTTGTTTCTATATAAATGGTAATCAAATAGATGTCAACTGAAATTGTTTTTCTGGATACTAATTATTTAAAACACAGACTATAACAATGCAATTGTACTCCATGTATATCTTTTTATATAAAATTTAAATAAATGAAGCATCGATAATATCAAGGTAGAATATAAGTCAATGAAATGAAGCAAATTATTATCATTTAATAGTTCTTATCCATTGCCTCGGTGCACCGCCTGTGAAACGAGAGACCGCGGGTTCGATCCCCACACCGAGAGAAATGTTTGTGCAGCGCTCAAATATTTATTTCGGGTCTGGGTGTTTGTGAGACCGAAAAGTCTCTCATAGTTCCTGATACCCACGACACAAGACTCGATCTTAGTATGGGTTCAGGACTATGTATGTGACTGTTGGGTGTTCTATGTTATTTATTTACACATATTTTTGTAAGGTAACTTACTCCAAGTAGCCCACAGCGTAGAATTCTTGACTCCCTGTAGCATCTCGATTAATGATTTATAGCATAAGTCATCTTTCCAATCCTGGTTTTTCAATTCTTCTAGAAAGTAATCCACTTCTGGATAAGTTCGTTCTGTGCTTAACACGATTTGCGAGGAGACTCCATATCCTGAAAATAAATTTAATATTAGATTTACATTTGTAAACACACGCCTTTTCCCAGAGGGGGTAGCCAGAAGTGCTAGCAAGACACTTTTGTATGTTTCGCCTTGTATGCTCCGTCTCACGATGTGATAGGGAGCGTACCTATCGTCATATCGGGCACAAATTCACCACTCCTAGACTCAAAGCAGATAATGAATAGAAATCTTAGCGCCCTCATTATAAACAGTCTTTTTACCCAACTATACGTTTTGGCACCAATGATATTTAATACAAATACGACATTATTTGGCACTATGTTTCGCATTACTAAGTCCAATATGTCAGACTTAATTTTCTGAGGTTTATTTGACAGCCTCCGTGGCGCAGTTTGTTAGACGCCGGCTGAAAACGTGAGCCCGCGGGTTCGACCTCGCACCGAGACAAATATTCGTGTGATCTACACATTCTACAGGTACTTTTTTCGAGTCTGTTCGTGAGACCGAAAAAACTCTCGTAGTTCCTGATACCCACGACACAATACTCGTTCTTAGGGCAGGACTATGTATGTATGTTACCGTTGGGTTTATATATTTAGGTATAGGTGTTTTGACACTACAGTTGGTTCTATACAGGGTGTATCAAGAGTGCTACCGAAAACAAGGCTGGGTGGTAGTTTTAGTGACTTCAGACACAATGCAACTAAATTTTGTGCAAAAAATTGTACCGAAGTTTTTTTGTTATTTTTTTCTATCGTCGTATTAGGCTGGTAAATACATAGATTTTTTTCTTAAATAATAATGCACACTCTTTTATTTTTAAAGACGCTATGGTACGCAAGGCCTTAAATTATTATTTTATCAAAAACTATGGATTAACCACCCAAACTCGACAGTATTAAACAATAATTTAAAAAAAACTGTCACGTTTCTTTGCGAAAATTTTAGTTATATTGTGTTTGTAGGCACTAAAACTACCACCCGGCTTCGTTTTCGGTAGCAGTCTTGATATATCCGGTATAATATAGATATTAAAAGTGATTGACTAATGACTAGTGACAAAAAAATACCCATATATGACATTCATTAAAACGATTTATAAAATCCGTTCACTCTTTTCCCGTCAAACTTCTATCTTTCCTCTGCAGCGTTTTTTAAATTGCGTTTTTTTCATGATTATCACATGTTTCAGGATGTTATTGATATGATTGAACAATGTAATCTTTTCTTTGCTTAGGAATATTTTTAGTTTTTGTATATTTATAACTATTGTTCTACAGGGTTTCAAATCAAACCTTATTCATCTCGTCAAAAAACATTTAATATTGCCCTCACTCACCCTATTTATTTATTTAATTAGGGGTTTGAATTTTAAAATCACTCACCTATATAAAATAGCGGAAGAATTTGTAAAATCCACATTTTAATAACTTGTTTAGTTCAAGACCACACAGACACGACTAAAATAGGTTTCTGAACTTAGGCATAAGCTAAATGTATAATTAATGTTTTAGGGTTACGTTGTAAACTTTTAAAACCATAGTAAAATAAATAGTGCGTGGTGGCTTAGACGCGGCCGCCAACATGTTCACGGTGATCGCAGGTTCAAATCCCAGGGTAAAACTCTGTTTTTCCGGAATCATAATATTGTGTATATTGTCAATCACCACGCACTATAATGGAAAACTTAGTGAAGAAACCTGCATATTGAAGCGATTCGGATAAATTTGCATGGTATGTCATGTGTCTTAACTGGTGGTAGGTCTCTCATATGTAACAGGACGCCTGGATAAATACCACCGCAATGTCTAATTCTCCCGCCAAACAGCAGTGTAAATGCAAGGTTGTGTTTCGGATTGAAGGGTATTGCCAGAGTAATTATTGGAACATGAGACTTGATATCTTATGTCTCAGGATGGCGAGCGCAATGCAATACCAAGCATTGCTTTGTAATTCAAAGTGTTGTGCTTTGCTACTGGTCGTATCGCTTGCCATCAGGTGAACTGTATGCTCGTCTCGCCATTAAATGCAATAAAAAAAGTGTGAACGTCCGCCAACCCGCATGAGCCCAGCGTGGCGTGGTGAAGTATATTATTATATGTTTCAATAGTATTCTCAATTGTAGAGAGGTGGGACATACAGAGTATATCAAAACTGCTACCAAAAAAGAAGACGAGTAGTAGTTTTACGGCCGTTCTCTATATCCTACCTATCTTTAACAAGAGGTTAAAATGGATATCGTTACTATATGCTTCAATAAACAAATATAGTCATACAATATTATCTTGCCTAGGTATGTATAAATATTTGCACCTTATCTAAATATCTCTGTCTTTCTTTACTGAAGCAAAAAATGTATCGAAATTTCGAGAGTTGTTAAAAATAGATAGATTATAGAAACCGGCCGTTAGTGACTTCAGACACATCACACAATGCAACTAAAAATTTTGCAATTTTAGGATTAATATCGGCCCCGAAAGGTTCTCGAGTGGAGGCCACGTACAGGCAAGCGAAGTGTCGGACGCCCGCCTACAAGGTGGACGGACGATCTGACTAAGGTCGCAGGAAGTCGCTGGATGCAGGCCGCTTCCAACAGGTCATTGTGGAGATCATTGGGGGAGGCCTATGTTCAGCAGTGGACTTCCTGTGGCTGATATGATGATGATGATGAGGATTAATATACTTTAAGATATAGTATGAATTTATTAAATCAACCAAGTATGGATCTAGCGTAAAATTATGTACGGAACCACCGCTCGCTAATTCGACTCTAACTCAGCTAGAATTATTATTATACAGTTATAAAAAGGTTGATGGTATTGAAAACCTAAGATTTTATCTATACTAATATTATATGATACTTGAAGTTTGACCCGACATCGTCTGCGAGCAAATCAGGACTCACGCTGTTTAAATTTTCGGAAGTAATATTTTTGTTAAATTTATTGTTTAAAGTATTCTGTTTTTATTCTTAAGTTGTATTTCAAAGTATTTAGGTGATGTAGTTTTTTGTTTAATGTCTAATTCTAATGTTTAGTGCATTTATGTGTAAATGAGATTCACTCACCACCACGCACAAACCGAAGCCCGGTTTTGTGGGAAAATGTTCAAGGTGTTGTTTGTTTTTGCTGCGGTTCATGAGAGGTCGCATTGCATAGCATCAGGCGAACGGTATATTCGTCTCGCCATTCATTGCAATATTTGTGTGAACCACAGGTATTTGTTTGAGCTCTGGGTGTTTGAGACTGAAAAGTCTCTCGTAGTTCCTGATACCCACGACACAAGACCCGACCTTACCCCCGTGTGGGTGAACGTCCTACGCTGTGCTTTCCGCTAAGTGGTCTTCATTCGAGAACTTTTGGGGCCCATCGGTCATCAGTTCTCCGCGCTACGTGACCCGCCCATGGCCACTTCAAGTTGCTAATCCGCTGGGCTATGTAGGTTACTTTAGTTCTCCTACGAATCTCCTCATTCCTGATTCGATCTCGTAGGGAAACCCCAAGCATAGCCAGTGTGCTAAGGTGACATACGGCACCGAGACGTGGCCTCTCACTATAGGCCTCATTAGAAGGCTCAAAGTCACTCAACGAGCTATGGAGAGCCATGTCATCACTGGCAACAAACAACTATCAAAGACTTGACTTGACTTTGGCACTGAGGTATTTTGGATGAGAAGACGTCGCGAGACAACAATGGAACCACAAAAAAGAGAGAGAACGGGGATTTTTTGCACGTGAACGCACACACCTGGGTTTTCTTGTCATTGAGCTCAAACGGACCTTGGATCTCATTTCTACATGGGGTTCCAGGAATATGGTTGAGTTCAATGCCAAGAAAACCCAGGTGTGTGCGTTCACGTGCAAAAAATCCCCGTTCTCTCCCCTCCCCATTCTTCAGGGTACTCCCCTCTCAGTGCGGAATGACCTGTGTATCCTTGGTGTGGATATCCGCTGTGATCTCAATCCAAGGAATCACATCGAGGGCGTAATATCTGCCACATCACGCAGGGTTGGAGTCCTGAACAGGGTGCGTCGGTTTTTCACGTCCGGTCAGCTTTGCCGCTTATATAAAGCGCAGGTCCGGCCGGGTATGGAGTACTGCTCGCACCTCTGGGATGGATCCGCCCAGTACCTGCTCGATGCCTTGGATGGATTGCAGCGGCGGGCCATCCGCATTGTGAATGATGCAGACGTTACGAGCAACTTGGAGTCGCTACAACTCCGGAGAGATGTCGCCTCTCTAAGCGTGTTCTACCGCCTGTATCACGGTGAGTGCTCTGAGGAATTGTTCAACTTGCTCCCCTCCTCTCCATTCCTAACCAGAACCACGCGTGCTGGCTTGCGAAGCCATAGCTTGACGGTCCACACCATCCCGGCGCGAACCAAACGGTTCTCAAATTCGTTTCTGTGCCGCACCGTCAGGCTGTGGAATTGTTTGCCGGCACACGTGTTCCCTCCTTCCTACAATCCTGGGTCCTTCCGCCGCGGTGTGAAGAGGCACCTAAGCAGGCCGGCATAATTGTTTCCATTGGCATGGGACTGCCGTCCGATGCCTATGGATACTCTGCCTGGGCGGCATTGGCACTTTCCATCAGGTGCAATGCCGCCACTACGCCAGGCCATTATAAAAAAAAAAAAAAAATTGCACTAGTTCAAACGTTGGTATAGACTAACATATTCAAAAACTGCTTCCTGACAATATTACGTACATAAAGGTCGAATTCGTAATATTCTATTTGTAACGTCGATTAAAATCAACATAGGTACATACCTCTCGATATATTTCTGTGGACGTACCGGTTGTCGATTCTTCCCCCGCGCCCCATCGGAGCTCTATAACTGACATTACCCTTTCTCTCGGAAAATTAATATGATAAAAAATATAATATTCAAATTGGAGAACTATTCAGACGTTTAATTTATCATTTAAACTTAAAGGTTAAAATTATAAATAAAATTTAATAATTGCAATAAGCATTACAAGGTCTCATAAGCTGCCTCTCTCAAGGCCGCCTGGTTCGACACTACCGCAGTCTATTTCTGCCGCTGTAATGTAATACAATTATTGCATTTAGGAATTAATAGTAAAATTTATCACGCATTCATACGAGTAGAAAGTAGCAATAAGATTAAATCACGCGTAGGAATTTACGTCATATGTGCTAGAAATTTTAGACTAAGTTCGAAGTGGATGATAAGTTTCATAGAAAACAGTATTGATTTTTGGAAGTGGAAAACTTTTATCTTATATGTTGATGTTCAACGTCAACATTCGAACATCGTGTCGGAGTATAGAGTAACCTCCCAGATACCCATGATACAAGACTCGATCTTAGTGTGGGTTAGGGACTATATATGAGACTTTTGGGTTTCATTTATTTCATTTTTATCGAGTGTTTAGAAGTATGTAATTTTCAGGTACATATTTTGAGTTATCACTACATAGTATAAAACAAAGTCGCTTTCTCTGTCCCTATGTCCCTTTGTATGCTTAAATCTTTAAAACTACGCAACGGATTTTGATGCGTTTTTTTTAATAGATAGAGTGATTCAAGAGGAAGGTTTATATGTATAATACGTACATATTATTGTACAGAAATCTATTTGTACCCGGGCGAAGCTGGGCCGGGCCGCTAGTATAACATAATTTAGGGTTGTTGGTAGCAATATGACATCGCAGTAATTTTACAACTGCTAGAACTTCCTAATTCGTTAAATTACCTTAGACTTTATTAGTAGTAAGTCTCTCATATGTGAGGCTGCCTGGATAGGTAAGACCGCAATGTCTCCCGCTTAACAACAGTGTAAATGCACTGTTGTGAGACTTAAAACCTTATGTCTCAGGATAGCTAGCGCAGTGGAATGCAAAGCATTGCTTTTTAATTCAAGGTCTTGTTTGGTTTTGCTACCTTTTATGAACGGTCGTATTGTTTAAGACCTGCATTCTTTCAGGCAGCATAGTCTTGGTCAGAGAAAGATAGAAGATAGAAAGTATTTTGTTTCTGATGCACTTTCAAATTGAACGCGAGGAACTTAGGACAAGCGATATCATTGTAACTTAAAAAAATAAAAAGTGACTAGAAATGATTCCGAATACAATAGTTTTTAAAACAAAATAAGAAATCACTATTTATTTTCCTTGTAGTAGCATCAAGCATATTTAGTTGTATTCTTTGGTATACTTACAGTTTCAGTTATTTCGATTTTGTGAAGAGGTAATGTATATATCGTGTTTTATTTTAATTTTATATACATGATGATATTGACACATGGTACTTAATGTAACCCACATGTTTCTCATTAACTTAGGTGAAATTGCACATAATTTAAACAAAATATGAGACGATTTTTTTTACAAAAGTCGTGTTTTTAGTTTTCACAATTTTTGGGCATTCCATAAAGATAGGAGTATTTTTACCGCTTAGCTGAACTTCAGTTCGCTTTGAAAACATACCTGAACCACAAAAGACTCGGTATCTTTAAGAGTTGATCAAAAGCCTTGAAACTTAAAATCTCGATTTTTGTTAAAACTATCCACCAGTTTTTGTTCCAACTTGGTAAAATGTTATTTGGGGTGGTTAAGAATATGTGGTTTAAATTAAATACCATATGTCAATATCACCCTGTATAAGTTTAGCAGTTTAGAAGTATTGTTTTGTTTTCTACTTTTTTTGGAAGTGATATTTTGTTTAATTTTTAATTGCATAAGTTTTGTGTGAACAATTTGTTTGGAAGTACTACAACTGTGAACAGCTCTAAAATATTATAATTATTACAAGTATTTTTATATAATCAGAATAATAATAATTGTTAGTAAAGAATATATGAGTTGATTGTTTGATTATTAATTAGAAATTTGGTGTGATTTAAATAAACAAATATGAGTGAAGAGCCTGGTTTTGATCACCGTACTTCCCCTCCTCTTACATATATATATATATAAGCACGTTATGACATATAGGAGGGGAGCAGTAATGAAAAATATAGGAAATACGAGGAAATTTTACAAGTTTTGCGTGGTCTCAAAATCGATATCTAAGGGATCCTTTGCTCCGATATTTGAAATTGATAGTCGGAATTGAACATTGCCTCCATTTTAAAAAGTTTATCTGCTCACGGGCGGAGCCGGGCCGGACCGCTAGGTATACAATAAAATAATAGTTTATACAAACCTAAAAAAAGCAAACAAGTAAAAATGACTACAAATAGAATTCGACATAAAAAACAATCTTTGATTATATACTCGTCATAATCAATGAAAACAATATATCCTTATTACCGGTATTAAATGGACAGAAACTTGTTATTATGTATCATATTGATTGTATTGACTATTGAGTTATATTGCATGATGATCTTAGAATCGTCGAATTAAGTTTTATTGCTTTTTGTAGAAACCAGTCTTTCTCAAAGTGCAAAATTGCGCAAGAAATCAAGTTGTTATACCGTTGATAACCTTTGGCTAACATTCGCAAATATCTTATACAAATACGAAGTAGCATTACAATGGCCGAAAGGTTCTCGAGTGGAGGCCACGTACAGGCAAGCGAAATGTCGGACGCCCGCCTACAAGGTGGACGGACGATCTGGCTAAGGTTGCAGGAAGTCGCTGGATGCAGGCCGCTTCCAACAGGTCATTGTGGAGATCCTTGGGGGAGTCCTATGTTCAGCAGTGGACTTCCTGTGGCTGATATGATGATGATGATGATTACAATGGAAGTCTCACGAGTGTAAACATAATTGCGACCTTGCAGAAATATCTAATGCCATCGAACGCGGATGAAGTCTGGCGATATTTAGCATTTGCTAATTATTACACATCGACATAAACGTAAACAAAAACAATTTTTTTTTTATTATGTCTGAAATCACTAAAACTACCACCCGGCTTAGTTTTCGATAGTATTAATGTTAAACCCTGAATAAGACGATGCGTGACAAGCATCGGGTGATTCGCATGACATCTCTCGGTTGACAAACAGCTACATTTAAAAAGTTATAAACAAAAGAAATATATTTTATTTTAATAACTGGTAAACAATTTTTTTATAAAACTTACCCTTTTCGAGCTGGAACTTGTCGAAGTGTACAAATTGTACATTATGTACTGTGCCGTTGCATAGTACTCATGCCATTCAGTTTTTATCTTTTTTTTAATTCAAATGAAATAGCAGTAAGTGTTTTCTGATTTTGTATCCAAAAATTTGAACTTTTGTTCAGCAAAAATTTGAACTTACGTGAATTTATCTATGTTATGCATCACATTATTTCAAGTCGGATGACTTCACTCCAATGACAAAAAATGTAGTTCGCAATGCCCTCTACATTTTATATTTAAAAAACTTTTCATAAAACCAATAGTTTCCACGAAAAAAGCATTTCAATTTTTTTTATTCATTTTTTTATTTCTCAAAATCAGCAAACAGCGTGCCCTTTTTAATTTTTCTGTGACCTCTTGACATGTCCCCCTAACGATTCATTATGTTAAACAAGGGTAGGTCTTTTATTCGGAGGGCAATTAATTAATCCTTACATATTGACTGAACTAATACCTACGTCTGTATTTTTGCTCGTTATACTGAAATATCAAAAACACGATACCATTGTGAAAGGAAACCATTATTTTCGAACTATTACGTAACTGTATCATATTTAGTATTGTAATGTGGATGTGGCAAAACTTTCCCTTTATGGAACTTGAACCCGACACTTTGCAAAACAGATGGCGTCTTTGAAGTTAGGCGTTACTGTACGGAAATATTTTGGGACACGTCTAGATGTTCCATTGTATATTGTTCACTTGTATATAAATGCGGTGGAATTTTGATGCCCGGAATATTTATTGTGGCATAAGTATATTTATAAAAGGTTTGAAAATATAAATTTAAATTAATTTCGGCAAACGAAAAAAAGGTTACCTGATAGTAAGTGTTCACTATTGTCTATGTATGATTGGCATGGGATTGCCGTCTGATGCCAATGGATACTCTGCCTGGACGAAATTTGCGCTTACCAATATAACCGCTTACTATGCCGGGACAAAATAATAAAAAAAACAACCACGACGCCTGGATTGTGGTGTACAAAGTCCAATATACAACATTGCCTACGCCAATAATTTACTAAATTCACAATTAATACGACAAATTATAAAATATAGTTGAAGTTTATTTTTTTAAAAGGTATAAATCCTGTGACTTAACTACTGCTTTAGATTTTGTTAATATTTTTTACATCGGTTACTGCTATTTATCGCTATGTATGCTTAGATCGTTAAAACTACGCGACGAATTTTGATGCGTATTTTTTTAACAGATAGAGTGATTCAAGAGGAAGGTTTATATTATTTTTTATTGTAAAGCAATCTATTTTCACCCATGCGAAGCTGGGTCGGGCTGCTAGTATTTAATATTACAGTGTTCTATACGCGATAATAACGTAAAAACATTTTGTGCTAATTTTAAAAGCATGTTTCTAAAATCAAATTCTCGCAGAGGAAGTCCAGTACTCAATAATTTGGCGCAGCTTGCGTTTGCACACCTGAACCCATCAAAAACTTCATAGAAGTACCTCCAAATAAGCGAAAATAGAGTCAATATTCGGAGACGTACCGACTACCGGATATCGGACGACGCCGGGGTGAGCCGAGTGCGGCCAAACCGCATTTAGCATCACCTATTCATTGCTGATTACTTGAATTTCAGTCACCGTCGGGTAAAATATTGATTGCTTCGTTAATGTGCAAATTGAGGCTATTTAATTGTCAAGTGATTCTCAGTGCAAAAAACGTGAGTATGATCGCTTTTTATCACACTAGATGTGCCACTACAGGCAATAAGTTTTGAAGTCCCAAGATGTTTAGGGGCAAGCTTTTCCGGTATTTTTATTGCATTGGTTCGCTAAACGAGAAAATGGGTCACCTAATAAGATAAATGATCACTACCGCCCATGAATCCACAATCTATTATGCTTGGTTGATGGATGTATCGGCAGCTCACGAAATCCGTAAGGAGAGCGGGAAGAAAATGCATGGGATGAGGAAAAAAGTATTTAGCATCCGGTAAAATTCACTCACCGAACAGCCAAGCTATCGCTTCTCGTTGGTTTTCTGTGAGACAGTGCAAACACATACTGATTCATGACTGACAACAGAGTACATGGCATACCCAGAAACTTGATAAAAAAATACCGCCAATCTTTCACTATCACACTACCCACTATAATCGTCTATCCTCATAGCCTTACATGTAATCCATGGATACAATAAACACCAAATTGTGTAGCGTTTATGTTTCGTAATTAGTGAAATATTAACGGAACTAATAATAATATGTTTTATCTAAAACATTCGTTTAAACCGACTATTCCGAATATCTTGCATGAAATATAATGCTATTAAGAAAAGTGGAGCCGATTAATCTAATAAAACAGCCAGGTGATCTCACAATTCATGAAATCCGCCAAAATGTGTACGATTAAACTCGAATTACCGCCATTTATGTACACAACAACGCTTTGTGACGGAATTTATTTGTTTCCGCATTAATATTCATTGTTTAATTAAAGCTTAAGTATTTTCCACGAAAACATATCTGATTATGTATAGTCTTTTGCGTTTGCTATACCAATGATACCGCGTCAGTGACAGCGCGGAGAGCGCTCGTCTACTGCACTATACTCCATCGGTTTAGGTACTTAACTAAATGTAAACAAACCAGAACACGTGACGCATGGTTGTTCAACATTTTATTGCAATGTCCAATTTACGAATATTTTCTTAGTCAACCAAGTAACAAGTATTAACAACAATTAACAGCAGCTTATAACAAATAATAACTAAAACAGTAAAGAACAACGATGAACACTTCCAAACACTTCACAACTTCACGAAAACAGTAAGTACATTATCGCAATGAATAATAATTGGCTGCCACACATAACATATTATGATGATGCTTAGTTATCCGACTTAACGCATTATTTTTCATTTAAATAGTCGAATTACGAGAAAGTTGTACTTCTCGATTTTGTAGCATAATATTTCTTGTAACTTTTATGAAAATGTTTTGGATGCCTGAGTGTTTGGGTCTTTTTTTATAGACAGACTGCATTATATAAAATTAGATAATTTAATTTAGGCAATTTAATTATGATCTCACATAATTTAATTGTTTCCAAGCTCACACATTCATAATTATAATCGTTATAATAAAATTGAACATGTAGTTTTAAATTTACGTAAACATTTTTTTTGTCTTCAATTTATTTTGAAATGAGAAATGGCAATGTTAAATAACCCTTTTTATGGTTTGTTTACATTTAGTTAAGTACCTAAGCCGATGGAGTATACATAACAGCACTCGGCTATACGTCGCGTCGGTGACAGCGCGGAGAGCGCTCGTCTACTGCACTACATAACAGCACTCGGCTATACGCCGCGTCGGTGACAGTGCGGAGAGCGCTCGTCTACTGCACAACATAACAGCACTCGGCTATACGCCGCGTCGGTGACAGCGCGGAGAGCGCTCGTCTACTGCACAACATAACGGCACTCGGCTATACGTCGCGTCGGTGACAGCGCGGAGAGCGCTCGTCTACTGCACTACATAACAGCACTCGGCTATACGCCGCGTCGGTGACAGTGCGGAGAGCGCTCGTCTACTGCACAACATAACAGCACTCGGCTATACGCCGCGTCGGTGACAGCGCGGAGAGCGCTCGTCTACTGCACAACATAACGGCACTCGGCTATAGGCCGCGTCGATGACAGCGCGGAGAGCGCTCGTCTACTGCACAACATAACAGCACTCGGCTATAGGCCGCGTCGGTGACAGCGCGGAGAGCGCTCGTCTACTGCACAACATAACAGCACTCGGCTACAGGCCGCGTCGGTGAAAGCGCGGAGAGCGCTCGTCTACTGCACAACATAACAGCACTCGGCTATAGGCCGCGTCGGTGACAGCGCGGAGAGCGCTCGTCTACTGCACTACATAACAGCAATCTAAACCAATATTCTAAAGAGGAGATATTTGATTGTTAGTTTGCACTGAAAAGGCTCTGAAACTACTGGACCGATTTGAAAAAATATTTCACCGTTAGGTATAATCATACATTATCACTGGTGAACATAGAGGATAGAATATTTTCAAAAAAGAGTATTATAGTAAATTAGCTCGCCTAATAATCTACCACAAGAGAAAATGAGAGCTGCATTCTTCCAGCCGTTACAACTACAATCACAATAAGGCATTGATTTAAAAACTAAGGATAGGCCCTTCAGTACATTGGGTACGTCAAAAAGATGTCTATGAAAATCGCGCCATCTGTTGGATTTTTACGTCAATGGCGGCCATGAAATCGTTTTTCAATAATGCTAAAATAAATGTTATACTGATTTAAAGTTATATAATTTTACTTAGCGGTGATAAGAAATGTTATCTTTTTTTTTGTGAACTTTCGGTCATCTTTATTGCAACCACGACGACACAATTAGGCATTTGTCGACGACTTACAGACCGGTGCGCTGTGTCGTCACAACCGTTGCATTGGTCCGCGGACCACTTTCGTGACAACACTTTTCGTACTCTCCGCCCCGTCCATATATTTTACGTCAATGCAATAAGGTCAATAAGTCAATAGAATTCAATGTATCATTGTCTTATTTTTCACTGCTTTTTTTTTCTTGCTCATAAATTCATACCAAGGTTGCCTGGTAGAAATTGCTTTAGAGCGATAATACCGTCATTTGTACTTTGTTGTTTTGTATTGTCTCCAAAACTGTTAATTTCTTTTTACTTTTACTATCTGTATCCGTAACAGTCCATATACGTCCCACTGCAGGGCAGGGGTCTCCTCTACAATCGACAGTACGATTGAGAGTGGTTAGGCTATATAGTCCACCACGCTGGGCTAACGTGGGTTGGCGGACTTACATACAATAGATTTTATTAGAAATCGCTATGGTATGACGGTTTTCTCAGGATGTTTTGCTTCACCGTTTTAGTGCGTGGTGATTGACTATATACAGACACTGTTACTATACAAAATTAATAAATAAATAAGTAATTTGATATCTGAAATTCCTAATAAACATAAGGAAGCCGTAGTATTCAGCTGACTTCCTGAGCGCGGTGTCTTCCTGAAAGCAATTAAGGATATCCCGTCTCTTCGTCGGTTTCCGCGGCGCCATAGCAACATCGCCAGTTAATTTCGTGTAGGAAGCCATGGAATTGCTTTTGTGATTAACAATCTTATAGTTAATCGGATATTCTACATGCTATGTTTATGTGTTTGAATGTATGCAAAAAGGTTATTTTATTTGTAGCTTAAAAGTATCTGAATCTGTTTCAGCCCATACACTTCCTACTATAGGGACGGGCCTTCTCAACAATCGACAGTAAGATTGTGAGGAATTAGTCATTTTTTTGTGTAATGAATGGCAAGTCGAGCATGTCGTTCGCTTGATGGTAAGCGATACAACCGCTCTTGAACAGTACCAAAACAAAAACACATTGCATTACAAATCAATGTTTGGCATTCCACTGCGCTCGCCATCCTGAGACATAAGATGTTAAGTCTCAATATGCCCAGTACTTAGTTCATCTGTCATACATTTTTTTAGTTTCAGTCATTTTTTTCCATTACCACTCGATACATCAGGCTGTTTTCGCCAGAGAAGAACTGGTAAGAATCTCTAGCTTTGGTTGTTCTTTTCAAAATAAGTTTACAACACCGCTGCGCGTGTTGGCGGACTGAACATACCATAGAAATTCGTTACTGTTTGCAGGTTTTCATCACTATGTTTTCCTTAAAAAGAGAAAAAAACATTTCATTACTAATTAAAACAAAACTTACATACGAACTGTAGTGCGGTATTATTTAATGTAATAATATCTAAAAGTAAAAAAAAAACTTGAAATCATCTGATTAAGGCTAAATAGCCGATCGCAGATATTGAAAATATATATCGAAAAAATATGTATTTCCTTTACTGTTATAGTGTGTGGGGATTGTCTGTCAATACACACATAACTCCAGAAAAGTATGCGTCCACGAATGTATTCAAGACAAGTAGTACAATTGGGTTAGGTAGTTGACTAGCCAAGTCTAACTTCAAAAGACAGATTAATCGTCGATTTAAACTAAATTGGGCAGCGTTGGGAAAGTTTCAGGGGTAATTAATTTA
This sequence comes from Hyles euphorbiae, assembly GCA_023078785.2. Lineage (NCBI taxonomy): Eukaryota > Metazoa > Arthropoda > Insecta > Lepidoptera > Sphingidae > Hyles > Hyles euphorbiae. The sequence continues at coordinate 1,522,345 of CM041056.1, forward strand.
ATGTATTTACACAAGTGCCTTAAGTCGAAAGTCTTTAAATGTTTATTTATTTATTAAACTTCATACACTAAAATTGTACAGGGGGAGTTAATGCTGTTGGCATTTTCTATCAGTCAACCTTTGAGAGAAGCGTAAATGAGACAAAAGGGTTTTTCAATAAAAAGAAAATAGATATTAGACACATACGAACTATTAACAATATACCTAGGTATTTTCCTACTGATACAAATACACACATAAAATGTATACTTGTAATAATAATTATATATTTTATAAAATAGTAACAGGACATTTTGAGACTTTGCGAACGGCAGGCTCGTCTCGCCATTAATTGCAAAAAAGGACATGAATATTTGAGTTTTGTAGCTAATAATAATACGAGTACATTAATACGTTTGTCATAATCTATAAGCTTCTAATTAATAAAACATTAAATTATTCAACAGTTATAGTCAGTTTTCAACAGGTCGATGTGGAGATTCTTGGGGAAGGCCTATGTTCAGCAGTGCATTTCCTGTGGCTTGAGAGAAGAGAAGTAGCAGAAGATTATTATTTTATTGTGCTTTCCGGACTTGTACTACCTTTCGATTACAACTCTGAGGTCTCGGGTACGAATCCCGGGTCAGAGGCCCACAGGGGTTCAACAATATAATGTAATATATTATATTTAATCAGTAGACTCAATTTTGGTATTAATTGGCAAAAATACACAGTCAAATGAAGGCTTGAATAATTACAACAGGATTACAAACTAAAATTGTAAAAAAAAACAATTGTCAAATGTTTTAAAGGGCCCTACTGTATTAATCCGAAACGAAGTTCGAAACTTCGTATGATCGAAGTTTATATATGATACGAATGTACCTACATATACTTATGGTCGTTATTGACTTATGTTTACGATGTACGTTATACAAATTCGAACTTTTACAGAGTAGATACATTCGTATCGTATAAAAAACTTCGATCGTCCGAAGTTTCTAACTTCGTTTCGGATGAATATAGGGTCCCTGGTAAAGTGGTGTTGGATTTTTGTATTCAGTATCGTCCCGGATTTATTATTTATTGAAAATTTAAGTTACAGAGACTCAGTAGTGTTAGTATAATCTCAAGTGGTAGTATCATCTCCTATCAGATCGAGGGACGAGATACACAAGGCAAAATGTTGGTGTCACGGTAACATCTTTGTCTTCCCCTCTGGAAAAAAGGCGTGAGTAGATATGTACGTAATTATGATATTTATAAGAATTTATGAGGTGAAAAGTTTTTGTTTGTAACTTCGCATGACGATTGAAATCATGTATTTTGGTACTTTATCGGTGCAAGAACATTATTATTATTAAATCAAATTAAGTATCAAGACTTACCCAGCTGACTCTCAAATAACATAATTTGTCATAATTACAACTGAATACTACAATGACGTTCTAAGAAGTTTAATATTAAAACAACTAAGTCTAAAGTAATGTACGCGTAACTTTGCAGACTTATCTAAGGATATACATATTTTGCTATTCAGAACTTAGAATGTCTAGACTTTGTTAAGCTTTTGTGTATGTCTGACCCCAAATTTTTGCATAAAGAGCTAAATGTGAAGAATTAAACTGGCTGGCTTAATTTCTCTCCTAGTAAAATAATAATAATAATAATAATAACACCCAACAGTCACATACATAGTCCTGACCCCACACTAAGATCGAGTCTTGTGTCGTGGGTATCAGGAACTACGAGAGACTTTTCGGTCTCACAAACACCCAGACCCGGAAGAAATATTTGTGGGCCGCACAAACATTTCTCTCGGTGCGGGGATCGAACCCGCGGCCTCTCGTTTCACAGGCGGCGTCTAACCAACTGCGCCACGGAGGCTGTCAAAAAAAATTATTTGCATTTCGTTTCAGGCTACGTAGCGCTATTGGTTAGACGTCGGCTATGAAACGAGAGATCGTGAGAAACAAACAAAACCTCGAAGCACAAAGCAATGCTTGGCATTCCACTGCGCTCGCCATCCTGAGACATTAGATGTTAAGTCTCAATATATCCTGTAGTTACTCTGGCTACATTGTCCTTCAATCCGAAATACAACAGACCTTCTACACTGCTGTTTGACGGGAGAAATAGACAATGCAGTGGTTGGTACCCACCCAGGTGGCCTCTCACATATGAGAGACCTACCACCAGTAGAAGTCTTAGTTCCTAATACCCACGACACAAGATTCGATCTTAGTTTGGGGTTAGGACTGTGCATGTCAATGTCATATTTATATATTTATTATATTTAACATGAGGTGACTTTTAATCACTCCAACACGCAAGAAATATAAGTATAACATAGAATTTAAATATTAATGGCAACCGGTTTGTTAACTTGCTATCATTAGTAAATAATAAATAATAATAACACCCAACAGTCACATACATAGTCCCGACCCCACACTAAGATCGAGTCTTGTGTCGTGGGTATCAGGTACTACGAGAGACTTTTCGGTCTCACAAACACCCAGATCCGGAAGAAATATTTGTGGGCCACACAAACATTTCTCTCGGTGCGGGGATCGAACCCGCGGCCTCTCGTTTCACAGGCGGCGTCTAACCAACTGCGCCACGGAGGCTGTCAAATTATTGATCTACATAATTAATACGATGGTTTCCTTCAGCATTATAGTGACGCACTATAACGGCGAAGGAAAACATCGTAACAACATAAATGAAATAATAATAAACTACAATGAATAAATTACAGTATTTGAATACTCATATTATTTAATATACTAGCGGCCCGGCCCAGCTTGGCCTGGGTACAAATAGATTTCTGTACAATAATATGTACGTATTATACATATAAACCTTCCTCTTCAATCACTCTATCTATTAAAAAAACTACATCAAAATCCGTTGCGTAGTTTTAAAGATTTAAGCATACAAAGGGACATAGGGACAGAGAAAGCGACTTTGTTTTATACTATGTAGTGATATACTATAATGAGACATAGTTGCATACAGATACCGATTACTAGGGATATATATACTTTAACCCTAACATACGCAACAAGCGTATCAAATAAAAATTAATTAAACCCGGCTAATTACCCAGGCTGTTGCGAGCCACATTTCCGAACAAATACATCGGAACCGACCGCGTGGCCGACCGAAATTAATTACTCGATGAATATTAAACGATGGCCAGAGATTTCTATTCGGCCTGCAGTATAAGCTGAAGACAGGTTAGATAATAAGTACCGGTATTTATAAATTGCAAATATTTTGTATCAGCCCATATACATCCCATTGGAGGGTACGACAATCTACAATCGAGAGTACGATTGAGAGTGGTTAGACCATAAAGTCCACCATGCTGGCCTAATGACGGTTGGTGGACTTACCATATAAATTGTTATAAATCGCTATGGGTTGCAGGTTTCCTCACAATTTTTTCCTTCACCGTTTTAGTGCGTGGTGATTGACTATCAATAAACTCATGAATCCGAAAAGACAGAGGTGTGCTAGGATTCGAACCCGCGACCATGTGAACATATTAGCAGCTGCATCTGGTCCGTTTACCAATATGCCACCACGCACTATTATTACTTAATATCTATTATTTAATTCATTGTTAATTTCGTTGTGGGTGAAAGACAAGTTAGACGTTCCCGCAGACTCGCCGAGCTTCAATGCTTGGTGTCATTACATTGCGTGCCACTGTTAATCCTGCCACACAGGAGTTGCAGTGGTGGGTGTGAGGGCAGGGCAGTCTCCTGATAAATACCGGTGCATCCAGAGGGCGACCGAAAACGAAGCTAGGTAGTAATTTAAATAACTTTAGACAATGCAACTCTTACTGATGGTAGGTCTCTCATATGTAGGAGGCTGCTTGGGTATCCACCGCAACTTCTACTTCTCCCGCCTAACATGATAATCCTGTTATGGCAATCCACTGATTTTAAAAGTAAAAAGAACGGTCAAAATAAATTAGTCAATTTTAAAGTTTTGGGTTAAAATTTAATCCCTCGTTCATCCGAGTTTATTAATAAGGCCCCTTATGTTGTCGGTAAGTAATTAGACTTTAGAACTTACACGTACTAATGCTAACGGTCCCTCTCAGCTTCGCCTGGGTGCAGATATTTCATGATTCCATACGAGATAAGGAAAAAATAGAAGATCTGCTGGCACAATCTAACAGATCCTGGCTTACAGGAGTTGCAGTGGCAGGTGTGAGGGCGGGACAGTCTCCAAATCATCAGCGAGACACAGGGTCAGCAATTGCGCTTGCTTGCGTTCTTCCCCACCACGCACGTGCAAGCTCTGGAATTAACTCCCTGCATCGGTGTTTCCACAGTGACCTGTCCTTCGTCAAACGAGGCTTAAAGGGAGTACTTTCCCGAAGGTAGGCAGTGACTTTGTTATGCTGTTCCCCTGGCAATGCGGAGGTTCATGAGCAGTGGTAGCCGCTTACCATCAGGCGGGCCGCTAGCTCATCTGCCTACAGGGTAATAAAAAAAATTGCTGTAGAACTCTTGTTTGAGAGGCTGAGACCGACTTTGAGTCGCTGCGCCAGTAGGGTTGGTTTTATTTACACGCGATGCATTTTATTTCTCGTACAAAATCTTGTATGCCTCAAATCGACGCAACAGTCCCACCGTTCCATCCTTCCATGACTTGTCCTGCTCAATCTCGTCAAGTAATAATATCAATATGCCAACCCGCATTAGGCCAGCATGTTGGACTACATGGCCTAACCACTCTCAATCGTACTCTCGATCATAAAGGAGGCCCGTGCCCTGCAGTGACTGAATATGGGCTGACACAGAATATCAATATGTCTACTCGCTTCCGCTTATAACTTGCGCCTAAAATCAAACTACAGGAATATCGATGTTACACGTAATTTGGGACACGGGGCGGCGCGTTGAGACATGTTTTTAAACGCGTGTTTTGTGGCCCCGCTGACGACCGGCCAATTATAGGCGGCTGATGAATTTTAATGATCAATTTTAGGTGATTCCCGTGACGTTGTGATCAAATTAATGGTTTAATGTTGACTTTGTGGTTTACGGAATTTTGTCGGCTTGTTCGACGTAATTGTTTACAGCCAGATTATGGGTACGATAGTGGAAAAACCGTGTACGTAACAGTATTACATTTCGGGATCAATCTAAGGATATACATTTATGTAATTAAAATGGCCTTATTCATAAATTTTAAAACCTATTTATCTGTCAAATGTTCGTCCCTTTGGATGAAATTTTGAATGAAAAATTGAATCTGATTTGACCGAAATATGAAACATTCGATAACTAAACATACATACGTACATAAGCTCACATATTTGCTAGAAGGGGTAGGCAGAGGCATCACGACATCCACATTTCGCCGTTTATGTTCCGTACCACGATAGGATATGCGAGCCTATCGCCATATCGGGCACAAATTCTTAACCTCAGGCTGACAATGAATAGAAAAATTCAATATAACTGCCCGACATGGAATTCGAACCTGAGATCTTAGCTTTGTAACCGTTCTGTAGTACAACCACACCACAGAGGCTTGCGTTTTCTTCAAGACAAAAACTGTAATTTTAACACTAAACTTAAATCAATTAACATAATATTAGTTTCTGAAGTATATTACGTTTTCTCACAATTTGTGTTACATTATTTTCCTAAATAGAAAACACATGCTTATTTATTTATGCTTGATACAGGGTATATCAAGACTGCTACCGAAAACGAAGCCGGGTGGTAGTTTTAGTGACTACAAACACAATGCAACTAAAAATGTCGCAAAGAAACGCGACAATTTTTTTTGTTATTTTTTCCTGTGGCCATGTTTGGGTGGTAAATACATTTTTTTCCTAAAATAATAGTGTATACCCTTTTATTTATAAATACTCTAAGGTATAAAAGAGTTGAAATTATTATTTTAGCAAAATCTATGGATTTACCACCCAAAAATTATGATATTTAAAAAATCGTAAAAGATAATTGTCGCGTTTCTTTGCGAAATTTTTAGTTGCATTGTGTTTGAAGTCACTAAAATTACCAACCGGCTTTGTTTTCGGTAGCAGTCTGGAGATACCCGGTATACAATGTTGTATAAAGGCGGACTTAGTGCCTGACGCATTCTCTGTCAGTCTACCTTTAGATGGTGCAGAGAGAAAATAAAGTAGGCGCATTAACTAACACAAAACTTAAGATGGTTATCGTTTTATAAACAACTAGCAGCCCGGCCCAGCTTCGCCCGGTACAAATAGATTTCTGTACAATAATATGTACGTTTTACACATATAAACCTTCCTCTTGAATCATTCTATCTATTTAATATAACCGCATCAAAATCCGTTGCGTAGTTTTAAAGATTTAAGCATACAAAGGGACATAGGGACAGAGAAAGCGACTTTGTTTTATACTATGTAGTGATAGTGATACATAATATGTACATACAGATCCATCCACACATGTATATGCAAAAGTATATAAATTACATATAAAATCAGTATAGTAAGGTAGTATTAAAATTTTAGTTTACACATTATCGAGATTTTTAAGTGAGGTCACAATACCGAGCATTTTCGATGAAATAATGAAAATGAACACTAAAATGTTCAAAAATCATTTAGATTCAGTCATTTTTATCTACCACCCGGTTCGGAAAGCGGTTTTCAATAGAGAAAAACGGGCAAGAAACTAGTGTTGCTCTTTTCAAAACCAGTTTACAATGTTGCTTGGAAACTCAACCTTGGACCTTAAATTAGGAAGTTATGTATTCTACTGAATAGACCACTCTCATAATTCCATTTGGAATTAAGGAACATTTTAATTTCATACTTCAAAAATAACTCACTTACGTCGAAACATTTATCCTTTATTTAACCCACACTTAGAGAGAATTTTCAAGAATTTAATACACACGCCGGCAAAATTAGAGGAACACGCGTTAAATATTGAATTTCTTAGAAAATATTATTATAACTGAATGTTTTTAATTTTTAATTATTTAAAGTGTGGCAAAATTTATAACAAATTACTATAATTGAGTTAAAAATACTTTAATTAATGACGCAAATGCAATTAAACGGAAATACAGTAAAATGAAATTTCTGTATTGTCAAATGTAATCATGTATTTTAAAAAGTTACCGAAATAAGGTAAGAAAATTAATAATGCGTATTGCTACCACGGGCTCTGATAAGAGTCTGGATATGGTCTTTCATGCTTTTAATGACGTCATCAATCATTTTTTGCAACAAATTTTCCCACTCTTGCACTAACATGAATTTTCATTCTTGGACGATCTTAGGGGCTTGGTTTCTTACATTTATCTTTCTTCCGATGACGTCCCATACATTCTCTATCGGATTCATGTCTGGTGATCTTGCTGGGCAATCCATTTGCGCGATTTGGGCCTGATTTAAGTAGTCGCGAACCATTTGCGCTGCGTGGGGCTGCGCTTTATCAAGCATAAATAAAAAATATTCGCCTATGGATGGTGTAAAAAACAATACATGGGACTCTAAGACCTCTGAGACGTATCTTTGTGCAGTTAAAGAGCCATTTTCTATAAGTATTTACTCCGTGCGTGCTTCCAAACATGTACCACCCCATACCAAAATTGACCCTCCGCCATAAGACACCTCTTTCAGTAAAGTTTGCTCGATTAGCGTTCTCCTCGATACCTCCAGATACTCTGCCTTTTTTCTATGCAATTCACACCAAAACTGCTTTCATCACTAAACAAAACTCGGCTCCACTCATCTGTCCAGTCGCGGTGTCGATGAGCAAAAGCTTATCTGGCTACTCTATGTACCACCTCAAGTTTTGGAGCTTTGGGCGGAACGAAAGACTTCAGTCCAACTTAATTTAAGCGTGTTCTCACTGTACGCTCACTGATATTAACATTATGGACTTCATGTGACATGTTTCGGGTCTGAATAGCTGTTTGACGACGATTTCTCAAAGTTTGCAGTCGTATAAAACGATCATCCTGGGTACCGGTTCACCATTTTCTGCTATTGGTTCACCATTTTCTGCCTTATTCTGGCCTCCGCACATAAGAGCCTATGTGCCTCTAACGTTTAACGTTGCGAAAGACGACAGATGCCGACACAGCCAATGCGCGACTTACTGAACCCTACCGTTGACCATTTTCAATCATTGTTACCGCTCTGGCAACTTCAGTGGAAGGTAAGCCACTCATTTTATATCCTACAAAAAAGGTACTCTAAAAATAATAACAATAAAAATATCTTAAGTCACACAAAATGAAATTAAACAAAATTTTGTGAAACCACTTGAAAGTGAAAAAGTCTTAAAAACACTTAAGAGCGTATAATTAACGATAAAACTCTAAATATCCAAAAATCTTTTTGCATCATTTTGTTTTTCAAACGTGTTGAAATATTAAAACTAGGACTATTCAAACAAACAGCAAACAAAATTTAAAAAAAACTAATTTTTGTGCGTGTTCCTCTAATTGTGCCGGCGTGTGTATTAGTGAAACAACTATTTTTTATTTCTAATACATTATTCTGAAGCCGAATATGGCCTCGTTACCGGATTGATTGTGTAAGAAAGTTATTCTGTCTTAAAGAAGTTATTACTTTTAATCGAATAAAATTCAATCTATTCCATATAATATAAAATAATTTCCAAAGCCTTGACAATCTCATTAAAACCACATAAACGGCGGGGTATTATCAGGTATCGTTATTGCCAACAATGGATTTTAATACCATTTAATTTGTTGTTTTCGCCCGTCCATTTCGGCTCGATTTAACTTTAACTTTTTTTCCCACTCAATTTCGAGCCTCATTTGAATTTACGACTATGGGGGAGCCACTTTAATGCAGATTATTTTTGTCGGATTTTATGTAATGCAGGATATACGCTCATTTTGACAGCATCTGTGTGACTACCCGTTGTCACCGACGCGGTGTATAGCCGAGTGCTGTTATGTAGTGCAGTAGACGAGCGCTCTCCGCGCTGTCACCGACACGGCGTATAGCCGAGTGCTATTATGTAGTGCAGTAGACGCGCGCTCTCCGCGCTGTCACCAACGCGGCGCATAGCCGAGTGCTGTTATGTAGTGCAATAGACGAGCGCTCTCCGCGCTGTCACCGACGCGGCGTATAGCCGAGTGCTGTTATGTAGTGCAGTAGACGAGCGCTCTCCGCGCTGTCACCGACGCGGCGTATAGCCGAGTGCTGTTATGTAGTGCAATAGACGAGCGCTCTCCGCGCTGTCACCGACGCGGCGTTTAGCCGAGAGCTGTTATGTAGTGCAGTAGACGAGCGCTCTCCGCGCTGTCACCGACGCGGCGTATAGCCGAGTGCTGTTATGTAGTGCAGTAGACGAGCGCTCTCCGCGCTGTCACCGACGCGGCGTATAGCCGAGTGCTCTTATGTAGTGCAGTAGACGAGCGCTCTCCGCGCTGTCACCGACGCGGCTTATAGCCGAGTGCTGTTATGTAGGCTGTTATGTAGTGCAGTAGACGAGCGCTCTCCGCGCTGTCACCGACGCGGCGAATGGCCGAGTGCTGTTATGTAGGCTGTTATGTAGTGCAGTAGACGAGCGCTCTCCGCGCTGTCACCGACGCGGCGAATGGCCGAGCGCTGTTATGTAGTGCAGTAGACGAGCGCTCTCTGCGTTGTCACCGACGCGGCGTGTAGCCGAGTGCTGTTATGTAGTGCAGTAGACGAGCGCTCTCCGCGCTGTCACCGACGCGGCGTATAGCCGAGTGCTGTTATGTAGTGCAGTAGACGAGCGCTCTCCGCGCTGTCACCGACGCGGCGTATAGCCGAGTGCTGTTATGTAGTGCAGTAGACGAGCGCTCTCCGCGCTGTCACCGACGCGGCGTATAGCCGAGTGCTGTTATGTAGTTGCTTGTTTCAGTACTTTTGTACAAAAACTTCCAATATAATAATTCCCAAATATGAAGTACAAATATGAAATAAACCACGATATATTGTAGCCGAGAGCCATTCAGCGGTTTGTAATAAAGTCCGTTGCCAACACAAATAAATTAAGGCATTTATAACAACGTATATCTGTGTGTTTGTTCCTTACATTTCCTGCGATTTTAACAGCTAGCAGAGCGCTTACAATGATAAAATACGGAATTCTGCGTAATATATTCATATTTGATTTTAGGTTTACATAATATGCATATATTTACATATGTGTGCCGAGTCTATGAATGCCTCGGAAGCGAAATGTGTTTCTCTTTTTATCATTTTAAATATTATGAATTTGATAATGCAATGTCATAATTTTATGTAATACTAATACTGCTCGCGGCTTTGCCCGCGTGAAAAAGTTTTACCGGATAAGAGTCTCGCTATATTTTTTTAAGGATAAAAATACCCTATAGCCTAGCGTTCCTCTATAAATGAAAAATCCAATATTTTTGAATTTGAACCGTTTGTCTTGAGATTAACGCGTACAAAAAAACGAACTCTTCAGCTTTGTTTAATAATCTTGGTTAATTTTGGATTATGATATCTTGTAGTTTTATTTGGTATAGCCACAAAAGTATTAAAATTGAATATCGTATTCGGCCTGGGAATGTATGCTACTCAATAAGCTATTGTGTACAGTCTATGTACCGTGGAATATAATTAACAAGTGATAAAAGCAATTAGTGTATGTTTACGCTTTGCAAAATATTATTTTAAATATTGAGAGTCACATTGTAAAGGGGACGTAGTGGGACGTATATGATTTGATACAGATTTTGAATATTATTACTTTTACCTGCCTCGGGGGCTCAGTTGTACCACGGTATGATTGTAAAGGAGACTGTCCCGCCCTCACACCCACCACTGTAACTCCTGTGAGCCAGGATCAACAGTGGCACGCAAAGTAATGACACCGAGCATTGAAGCTCGGTGAGTCTCCGGGAATGTCTAACTTGTCTTTAACCCGCAACGAAATTAATCAGAAAGTTAAATTAATAGAAGGAGTTGGAAATAAATTATTGTCCACTTCCCTCCGTGCAAAGCGGGTGACAAAATATTGAACTAAAGAGGTAAATAACCTCGCAAAATGACTTTTACAGCCGAAGAAGCCAGCTGTAAAGCACCACGGATCAAATTATTATTACATTTAAATGGGACCTATTATGTGAACTGTTATTCTTGATTCCAGTAATAGGTATGGCAAAAACGCCGGAAAGCACGGAAGTTCTTTCTAGTCTCTACAAGGTCCATGTAGTATACGACTCCAGATGATATTTGCATACTATCAAGCATGGTTTTACGCTCATTATGCCAAAGACTACACTCCCAAAGTATATGATGCGCGGACTGCTCATACTCGCAATTAGGTGTTGAACATGGACATGCGACGCAACAAGCTTAAAAGAGTATAGTTTAGACTTAAAGTTACCATGGCCCGTGAGAAATTGTGATACGCAATGAAAGTGAACGATGATTGTAAAGCCGAGATCTCGGGTTCGATTACCGGGTTGGGAAAAGTGATAATGGATTTACTATGCAATATCAGCCCAGAGTGAGCTATTTGTGCCCGATATGGCGATGGGCTTGCCACGTATCACATCGTGGGAAAAAACATGCACGGCGAAATGTGGGTGTCTGGACCTTTGCCTACCCCTTCTGGGAAAAAGGCTTGAGCAACTGAAAAGTAAAAAATAATTGATAATAAGTTTAACATTAGATAGAAATAAAGACATGCATTTACTTGCTTTAAAGCGTGGGGTGCTGTAGGATAAATAATTGTAAAATCATCATCATAAACTTTGCCTAGATTAAAATGTAAAGCTTTTACCTCTTCAATTCTGCTCTCTCATCGAGTATTTGAGAGTGGTTTTAGACTTAAAGTTGGCACTTCATTGCCAAGTAGGTACCACACAACGAGATATTGACGTGGAAAAAAAAATGACAAAAAATTACAATTTCTAATGAACTTTTGGCAGCGTCATTCACTACCAAATTTAGGCTATGTGCCGCACTAGGTACATAAATGCGCGCGGGTTTAAACCTAAAATGCTATTTTGTAGACCTATATTTTTCCCTTTCATGTTTGCACTATTATCGTAGCCTTGACAGCGCACATCCTGTACATCAATTTCGTTCGAGTTTAAAAAATCTAACAAAAAATTATTTAATCCTTGACCAGTAGTGTCTTTTACAGAAAAAAAAACCACAAAATGCTTCTTTATTTTGTTATTGCTTATATTTAAAAAAAACGCCCGTCAGCACGTGTAAGCCAGTTATCCTAACCTTGGAAAGTGCATCTTTGACCGCGCCGCTCTCAAATGCACCGCTGGCACGTGTAAGGCAGCTATATCTTGGATAGGTAAATTAGGTAGATTCGTGCATTTTTTTAAATATATTAAGTGAAACGGATCTTTTAAACAGAATATGTAACACGGGCGCAGGTTCATTTGAAAATGCCAAGGTAGCGTGCGAGTGGAGCTCGGCCGGCGCTACCTAGAACCACAGAATACTAACAGAAGTCAAGCTTGTGTATGTACTTCACTTTTATTGCCACACTCACACTACGCTCGGCTTTCGCGCAAGGGTTGTTAACTCTGGCTTGTGCGAAAACACGTACTATGCGTTTCAAGTAAGAATAGGAACGTCAATGACCTTTAGTTGTCAAATATCACACAAGTATGGTTAGCAACAAAAAAATATTTACGCATCAATTATATTTTTTTTCACATAGTCAAATTCTTGAACTTAAATTAACTAATTAAATTGAAACAATTACAAAATGTTATATGGACACATAAACAAGAATTTTTAGTCATAAATAGCTTAAAAAAGTATAATTTTTTATTTTTTTATTTACTTCATATGCAACTATTCGCCAAAAAGTAACTATAACACGACATTATTCATTCATTAATTTTTTTACGAATTATTGAATACTAGCGGTCGGGCCCGGCTTCGCCCGGGTGCAGATAGTTTTTGAGTCCAATCCACATCAAGAACATATTATTTCGCGTGTCTACTAACTATATTTCCCGCGTGCCGTCGACTATATTTCCCTTCCGTAGGAGAGGACATCCCGTGCCAACAATTTGAATTTGAAAGAGTAGAAAATATGTATATTTGGTTTCCTGACTCATCCCACGGGAACACTATATTTTTCGGGATAAAAAGTAGCCTATGTGTTAATCCAGGGTGTCAGCTATCACTATACCAAATTTCATCAAAATCTGTTGAGCCGTTTTTTCATGAAAGAGTAACAAACATCCATACATACATACAAACTTTCACCTTTATAATATTAGTAAGGATTAAAAATATTATTTTTATTCAACAAAAATATTTTTTTAAGAAATCTTGTTTTGCTCACCCTACCTAAATTGTGTGATTTGACAGCTACTACGAACCAATATGGCGCAGGGTCAGTCCTATTATTAGTTGAATCGCATAGTATCGTGTTGTGCTATTAACATCGTATCGTTTGATTTGATTATTTTTTAAAATAAAATATATAAACACAATAATGAAATAAATAAATTTTAATTGTATTTATGAAGTCATTGAAAATGCGTATGTCATTATTCTTCAAGTTTTTTTATTGTTTTTGTATACTATATGTATTTTTTAATGATATTTACATTCTATTATTATAATCTGATGTTTTACTTACAAGTGTAATAACTTTTATTCATTTGTTCCATCTTTGCACAAAAAATATCACTATTTGCGTGCCCGAAGCGGGTGACACTCGCGCTCGCAGTGGTCTCGACTGGTTTTAAATATCGTGTCGGTGAACGCTGTCAATGTGTGCGTTGATTTAGCGCGCTTTGTATGAAGCTTGACTTCTGTTAGTTTAGTATTCTGTGCTAGAGCCCGTGTGCACCGCATACTCTACACACCTGGTAAAGACGCCTCTGAACACACTTAATTAAATTAGAAATATTTCAAATCAGATTTCTTAAGTTTTACTGGTGGTAGGTCTCTCATTTGTGAGAAGCGGCCGGGGTGGGTACCACGCAATGTCTATTTCTCCCGCCTAACAGCAGTTTAAATGCACTGTTGTGCTTCGGATTGAAGGACATTGTAGCCAGAGTAACTACTGGACATATTGAGACTTAACATCTTATGTCTCAGGATGGCGAGCGCAGTGGAATGCCAAGCATTGCTTTGCAAGGTGTTGTTTGATTTTGCGATTTTGCTGTTCATGAGCGGTCGTATCGCTTACCATCAGGCGAATGGCATGCTCGCCTCGCGATTCACAAAAAAAGGTAATGGTTAGTAAAAAAATAAAAAAATAATGATTACTCCAAACTGTTAAAAAAGTGCGTGGTGGCCTGTTGGTAAACGGACTAGACGCAACTGCCAACATGTTCACGGTGGTCGCGGGTTCGAATCCCAGGGCACACCTCTGACTTTTCGGAGTAAGTAAGAGGATAGTCAATCACCACGCACTAAAACGGTGAAGGAAAACATCGTGAGGAAACCTGCATACCATAGCGATTTATAAACAATTCTATGGTATGTAAGTCCGCCAACCCGCACTAAACCAGCGTGGTGGACTATATGGCCTAACCACTCTCAATCGTACTGTCGATTGTAGAGGAGGCCCGTGCCCTGCAGTGGGACGTATAGGGTAGCGCTCCTATATTAGTAAAAATTGAATTAATTATTTAGCAATAAATTGCTATAAATTCCTTTGATAGCCGAAATTATATTTAGCTAGTATCCTTTTAAAACGAGTTTGAGTGCCTTGGTTTTAAAGATTTAGAAAGAGTTTGAGTTGCGTAGTTTTAAAGATTTATATTTAGAAGCATACAAAGGGATATAGGGACATAGGGACAGAGAAAGCGACTTTGTTTTATACTATGTAGTGATGATTTGTCCTTTAACGTTTTCATGTTTTATCCCGTGCGTTAGATTTTTATAAAATTAAGGAATTATCATCACATTTTACATGTTGCAAAGCAGAAGACAAAAAAAAATATTATTGGACTTCAAGTACAAGAACCCCGAGCTTGGGTCGCAATTATGTTTTGCACTTAGCTTCATGTTTGGTCACAGTCTGGTTCTAGTTATGTGATTCGTCCTCCAAATGTATTGGTCCCAGACACTACGTCATACATAATGAGAGAGAACGAGATAATCCGTTTGTATTTGGATCCAAACGGCCAGTTGATACGGTAATGAGACCCTAATGAACATGCGACTCGGTACGCAAATGAAGATATAGCATGATTCATGGCTACTAGTAATGGGAATTATAGCTATTTCAAATTAACATCACCTTGTTATTTTTGAAGCCTTAGCATATTATATATTTTTGCTAAATTGCTAATAATTGCACACAGAATTTGAAAACAAAAATTGATCTTAAATTATAACCAGTTTTGATATTTAAAATTACTCACACAAAATTTACAATTCAATTTCATGTTTGCAATGGTTCGTAAAAAATCACTCTTTCATAGATTAAACGACATAAATTAAATGTACTTAACACATACTTAGTTAACAATGATTTTATAAACTTTTAAATTTTATGCATTGAGATAATATACTAGAGGGGACACTGCAAACAAAATGTTTGTAACAAAATGAAGGGTACATTATATTTCTGTCTCTGTCACGCCTACGAAGTAATATATCTTCCCTCTCGCTTCAATGTGTACCCTTGTACACGCACCATACGCACAGATTTTGTTCCCGATGTCCGCTCTAGTATAATACCTCAATGATTTTATGTAAATTTATACATACATACATACATAAACTCACGCCTTTTTCCCAGAAGGGGTAGGCAGAGGTGCCAGGGCACCCACATTTCGCCTTGTATGTTCCGTCCCATGAGGCGTAAATTTATACATATTATGTATAATTTGTCTCTTCATATTTATATTTAAAAAAAATATCTACATACATTTAAAATAAAATTAAACAGTGTATATTGTTTGTCATTTCACTATGACGACAGTCCCCGTTTCCTTACGTCAACATTTTTTTCCTAAACATTTATTTCGTCGTAATAACTACATTTCTGTGATAATACGTTCTATTTTTTCATATCACCATACTCACATATTTTAAAAATTAAATTAAAATTGTAACCGTATTTTCAACTCCAAAATCCGTGAGACACATAGCACCGAACAATTCTGTCTCACATTGAGATAAGGAACGGATGGTATGTTCATATTACGTCCCTCTAACCCCCTCTCTCCCTACTTCACCCCCGCCAACTCCCGCCACTAACCCTAGTTTCGCACGGGATTTTCAAGCCCACATAACTCACTGTTTAGAATTCTTGTGTAGAAATGTGTAAGAATATTTACTTTCGACATTATGATGTAATTATTTTTTGACTGTCTGTGAATTCTTATATACTTTTTAAACATTTTTTTTTAATTTATTATTTTAAACAGAATTACATAATTTACATTACACTATAGCTGCTAACAAACCACAGAGGTTTACTAGAGCTAACAAGAGTTTACAACAGCAACAATGCGACAGCAAAATGTACTTATCTATTAGTACTTCACAAATACATGGTAGGTAATTCCAAATTCAGTAGACACTGTAGGTACAGTATGTAAAATGTACTCTGTAGTAGGTACATTAAACAAAAATAAAGTTATTGATTGTTAATAAAGAACGTTTTCAATTTATATTTAATATTAGAAGGTGTAATTTTATTAGCTAAGTCGGTAGGCATATCATTAATAAGTCGAGGTATAAGGTATTTAGCTGTTCGCTCCTCGTACGCATTGTTTGCACTCAGTGTAAAAAGTAGGTTTCGAGCTACGGCCCATGTGTATACAGGGTGTTTAATGATGTTTCTTAGGGACGAATCACAATAATATTGTTTAAGCAAGATGTATTTTACTTGTGAATGATGTATTTATTATTTTGCAATGTTTAAACAGTCCTTTTTCATCAATGCGATATTCATGTTTGACATTACTGGAGACAATAGATTTGAATGTTATGAAGAAAGATGAGTGAAATGGAACGTTGGACGAATGACTGATATGGAACGTGGTTTGTGTGAAAGAGATGACTTATTTATTGCTATGACTGGCGAGACGAGCATGCCGTTTCCTCATGGTAAGCGAGACGACCCCTCATGAACAGTAGCAAAACCAAACAACGCCTTGAATTTGAAAGCGATGCTTGGCATTCCACTGCGCTCGCCATCCTGAGCCATAAGATGTTAAATCTCAATATGTCCAGTAGTTACTCTGGCTACAATATCCTTCAAACACCACAGTGCATTTACACTGTTGTTTGGCGAGAGAAATAGACATTGCGGAGGTACCTACCCAGGCAGCCTCTCACATTTTCAATTTTCAAGTAACCATCCATGTCGCAGAATGATTTAAAAATCAAATCAAATATTTTTAAAGTGGATATAGGTTTACATAAGCTGTAACAAAATTTTTATCCATACAACTGTGGCCTGCGAAATTAGCATACAATAATGTAAAAAATTTAGGTATCTACAATAATAACTACAAAACTTGTTAACTTTGAGAAATAACTAATAATTATTCAACAAATGGTCAGACGACCTGGTAAAGGTCGCGGGACGTCGCTGGATGCAGGCTGCCTCCAACAGGTCACTGTAGAAAACATTGGGGGAGGCCTATGTTCAGCAGTGGACTTCCTTTGGCTGATGGATGGATGATGATGGATTCAACAAATAATAAAAGTCTAAACATAAAAAAACGAAAAATAAGTTGTTCATTGCAGTTGAAACAAAACTCAACATTATTTATACTTAAAATCTACGTTTAGTTACGCCCAAATACTGGAACGCCATTCAAGTAATAAGTTGCTCTTAACAGCGCACGGCTCACTTAGCCAGTACATTTAAGCGGGATTAACGTAGTTAAGCGCAACTTATATTTAATTTGCGTTCCAGTATTCGTTAGTGTAAATATATATTTTATATACTTATTTTTAATCGACATCAAAAAAGGAGATTACGTATTCGATGTGTATGTATGTAATTTTTTCAGAATTATTAGATGTACTATGGTATGATAATAATACTGAGGTCTTGGGTTCGAATTCCGCGCTGAGCAAAATGATACTAGATTCCCTAATAATTACAGCCTCCGTGGCGTAGTCGGTTAAACGCCGACTATGAAACGAGAGGCTGTGGGTTCGATTCCCGTGCCGAGATAAATTTTTGTGCGGCTCACGAATATTTCTTTCAGGTGTGGGTGTTTGTAAGACCGAAAAGTCTCTCGTAGTTACTGATACCTACGACACAAGACTCGATCTTAGTGTGGGGTCAGGACTATGTATGTGACTGTTGGGTGTTATTTATTTATTTATTATCAGCTTGGAGGCACGATATGAGCACGAAATGGCGATAGGCTAGACTCCCATCGCATCGTGGAACAGAACATACAAAATTAAAAGTTGGTGTCCTTGTAACACCTCTTTCTACCCCTTCTGAGAAAAAGGCGTGAGTTTATATATGTATTTTCCTTCGTTAAATTCACGCAATTTCAAATTACATTTTATTAAATTCAAACGCATTACTCAAACCTCGTTTATACGTTTTTAACTTTGAATGAATCCTTTCACATCTGCGCAACTAGGAAAATACCCATTTGGCTTTAAAAGGCGTCCGTTTCAGGCTTAAGGCACGTAAAGAGTGTAGTTTTTCTGCATAGTAAAGGCTGTTTTAGCATTTAGATTGCTTTGGATAATTTATAACACGGATGCTGTTTTTAAGTAAATGGGTGATGTTATGAAATATACATAATATAATAGTTACCGATGGTAGATATCTCATGTGTGAGAGGCCGTCTGAGTATGCACCACCGCAATGTCTATTTCTCCCGCCAAATAGCAGTAAATGCACTGTTGTGTTTCGGTTTGAAGGATATTGGAGCCAGAGTAGATGTTAATCTTGTCTAGACAAAAAAAGGAATAAGAAGTCATGCTATTGTTTTCCTTTGCTTCATCGCAATGTAAAAAATGAGCCACACGATTGTTCCACGGTTAAATGATTCGAGAAAAATACAATTCCTAGACTGAAGCACTCGATAAGCTACAATTCTCTCGAGCGCAGATAAAAAATTGCCGTCGTGAGAAATATTTATATTGTTAGATATCGTCGTTCACTTATCATTTCAAACCATTTCCTCTACACAGAAGCTATATATTAAAGACATAAATAAACCAAGTCCAGTGCATTCGCTCCTGTAAGAAGCCATAATCCGCGCTCCAATGGCCATTAAAAACTTTCTTCTCAAGTATTCCTTTGAAAATGTTTGTTAAAAACAACTTAAAAGGGTGATTTACTGACCGTTAAATTATATTGTAATGCGAGGTGCTTGGAATTGCCTTTGGTGAAATTGCATGAGTGGAGCTTTAGAGAAACCAGCTGAGACTCGTGGATGAGAGCTCAGGAGCGAGTGTTGTGAGAGCACGTACAGGGAGCGTAGTGTGTGACGCGCGGGCCGGTGGAGCGACGAGCTGAAGGTAGTGGATGAGAGCTCAGGAGCGAGTGTTTTGAGAGCACGTACAGGGAGCGTAGTGTGTGACGCGCGGGCCGGTGGAGCGACGAGCTGAAGGTAGTGGATGAGAGCTCAGGAGCGAGTGTTGTGAGAGCACGTACAGGGAGCGTAGTGTGCGACGCGCGGGCCGGTGGAGCGACGAGCTGAAGGTAGTGGATGAGAGCTCAGGAGCGAGTGTTGTGAGAGCACGTACAGGGAGCGTAGTGTGTGACGCGCGGGCCGGTGGAGCGACGAGCTGAAGGTAGTGGATTAGAGCTCAGGAGCGAGTGTTGTGAGAGCACGTACAGGGAGCGTAGTGTGTGACGCGCGGGCCGGTGGAGCGACGAGCTGAAGGTAGTGGATGAGAGCTCAGGAGCGAGTATTGTGAGAGCACGTACAGGGAGCGTAGTGTGTGACGCGCGGGCCGGTGGAGCGACGAGCTGAAGGCAGTGGATGAGAGCTCAGGAGTGAGTGTTGTGAGAGCACGTACAGGGAGCGTAGTGTGTGACGCGCGGGCCGGTGGAGCGACGAGCTGAAGGTAGTGGATGAGAGCTCAGGAGCGAGTGTTGTGAGAGCACGTACAGGGAGCGTAGTGTGTGACGCGCGGGCCGGTGGAGCGACGAGCTGAAGGCAGTGGATGAGAGCTCAGGAGTGAGTGTTGTGAGAGCACGTACAGGGAGCGTAGTGTGTGACGCGCGGGCCGGTGGAGCGACGAGCTGAAGGTAGTGGATGAGAGCTCAGGAGCGAGTGTTGTGAGAGCCCGTACAGGGAGCGTAGTGTGTGACGCGCGGGCCGGTGGAGCGACGAGCTGAAGGTAGTGGATGAGAGCTCAGGAGCCAGTGTTGTGAGAGCACGTACAGGGAGCGTAGTGTGTGACGCGCGGACCGATGAAGCAACCAGATGAAAACAGTCTAGAATGTAAATATAAATTCACAGAGTATTCGGTATTATATTGTGAATAAATGTGAATACATTTATTTCTTTCGTGTCACATTACAAACGTTATTCAACGTACTTTAAAGAAATGTGCCACAAATTGTTATTGTAATAAAATCGTCTGAATGTTTGTGGAATATATTTTTCTGTATCGCTGGTGCTTTTTTGTAAATGCTATGAATATTCACAATAGTTTAAGTACTTTCTTAATATTTTTATTAGCGAATGAAAGACATGTAGCCAAATACTTAGAAAAAATATCGAAGAAAAATACTATAAGTGATAAGTATGTTTTGGTGATTTTTAATATTTTTAATAGCACACTATATTGGAAAATCCATTGGTGGTCGCTTATCGCTATCTGAACTATTATACATTTTCAAACAGCATATTCTGAAATCAATGACAACTTATTTAGTAATGGATGCGACTTATAAATTAGAGGTAATTCGAGCAAAAGACATTTATGAATTTTCGAAATTCACGAGTACTCTTCATTCACGATCACATATTTCGTGATATATGGTAGCAGCATATGTATAATTTTGCCTGCAAATGGCAATTCGCGGAGCCGACCTAATTTAGATTGGAAAATTATGGCTTAAGAGGCCCATACTTAATGAGGACTCTTGTTTTACAGTTCATACTCTCTATCTATTTCTCCCTTTAGCCACAGGAAGTTAACATATAGGAAACCTGTTAGCAATGGCCTTCAGTCAAAAATTTATACACATTTAGATAAGTTTTTTTTTTAATTGCAATGTATGGTGAGACGAGCATGCCTTCGCTTGATATTAAGCGACTGCGACTGCCAGTAGACAGTAACAAAACCAAAACACCATTAATTACAAGCAATGCTTGGCATCCCACTGCGCTCGCCATCCCGAGACATAAGATGTCAGTCTCAATATGTATTCTGACTATGTTGTCCTTCAAACCGGAACACGACAGTGCATTTAAACTGCTGTTTGGCGGGAGATTTAGACATTGCGGTGGTACCTACCCATGCAGCTGCTCATTTATTAAAGACTTACCACCAATAGGTACCTGCGAGTGTAATAAAGTTTGAAATGTGCCCACGTAGTAGCATTTCATCATCATCATCATCATCTCAGCCACAGGAAGTCCACTGCTGAACATAGGCCTCCCCCAAGGATCTCCACATTGACCTGTTGGAAGCGGCCTGCATCCAGTGACTTCCTGCAACTTTAACCAGGTAGCATTTACGTGGATATTTTTACAGGAACCGTTTTAAAAATTACACCACTTTGTACAATTCATTTGTCTAAGTTTTGAAATATGCGTGCCATTTTGTTGTACATCATATTGAGAAATAGAACACATTTAACAATGTTTTTGCTAAGATTTCTATTCTTTTATTTCTGAATTGATAAGGAATGTTATGCCCACAATTAGTTCTTGTGTATAATTTAAACATACAATGAGTGGATTTTATTTGCTTGGTATATAGTTAGGATTTTTCCTCGTTAGTTTAAAGACTTAACAACTGTAGGAACTATTTTAAAATTTATTTATATATATTTTGTTTTGTTTATTAAATTTAAACACCAATTTCAGGAATGTGGATGATATGTATATTTTTACATGAATTCACGCTTGTATACATGAGGACAAAGCTTGGGTAAGTGTGCGACTATCTATCGTGTGGGTATGTATGCCTAGATTATTTCAGGCACAAGATATGACAGGGGATGAGCCCAAAGCCATATAATAACAACTGTATACGACCCACTATAGGGCACGGGCCTCCTCCACGTTTGAAAAGAGTTAAGCCAGAACGGCTACTGGTGGTGGGTCTTTCATAATATGTGAGTGGTCGCCTGGGTTGGTACCACCGCAATGTCTATTTCTCCTGCCAAACAACAGTGTAAATTCACTGTTGTGTTTCAGATTGAAGGACATTGTAGCCAGAGTAACTACTGGACATATTGAGACTTAACATCTTATATCTCAGGATGGCGAGCGCAGTTGAATGCCAAGCATTGCTTTGTTTGGTTTTGCTACTGTTCATGAGCGGTCGTATCGCTTACCATCAGGCGAACCGCATGCTTGTCTCGCCATTCATTGCAATAAAAAAAAACACAACCCATTACAAGCACAAAGTTTATTCTAAGTACAATATTTTTCCGGGCGAAATCTTCAACTACCTTCCCCGAATGAAACTCCGAATCTTACACTCGGCAGTTCATATTACCACACGAATGTAGCGATAAATCCTACCTCGTAATACTTTTTTAAGCACATCGAATATTCGAGAAGCGCCCCGCGGATATAAAACTTATTGAAATAGGTCAAGTAGCGTGTAAATCAAACTAAAGGAAGCGGATGTGGTAACGTAATAAATATGGCGCGCATTCGACCGGGAGCCTGCTAAATATCGCCTCGTATCTCTGGCGTGTTCTGCTTTCGACCTACATGGGTAATGGTTTAAGTAATGTCGTTTTAAATATTGCATGCTTACTGAAGTGACTAAATTAAAAACTGTAGTTCTTTTGGCATCTGAAAATCATTACTCGTATATTTGTTAGCATATATATTTAATCTTCTATTTGTTTTTTATTTTTTATTTTCTTTCTTACCCTTAATAACACTAGTTTACACGGTTTTTATACCCCAGCTAAAAGTTGTTATTTTGTGATTAATTTAGGTAGAATTATCTAAAAAAATTCTATCACGTCTGGTTTAAGAAATGTTTATTAACTTAACTGAAATACATAATTTTGGTATTAATACTAAAAAAAATTAAAAGTGTCAAATTTTGGCCTTCTTTTTATAGCTATTTGAATCAGTTTCTCTTATAATGGACCAACAGTAATCCCCCAACATGTTTTCATCCCAAAATCCTTGATGTCGTTCTTCAAAAACCTTTAAATCTTGATGGAAACGTTCCCCTTGTTCGTCACGCATACTTCCTAAGTTTTTAGGGAAAAAATTAAGATGCGATTGCAGAAAATGAATCTTTAATGTAATGTTTACTCCCATCTTTTGAACTTTTTCCAATAAATCGGTAACAATTTCTTCGTAATCTTCACTTTTCTCATTTTCAAACATTGAGGTATTATACTAGAGCGGACATCGGGAACAAAATCTCTGCGTATGGAGCGTGCACAGTAAAACGAGAGGGAAGATATGTTACTTCGTAGGAGTGACAGAGACAGAAATAGAATGTACCCTTCATTTTGTTACAAAAATTTTGTTTGCAGTGTCCCCTCTAGTATATTATCTCAATGTTTCCAAATAAATGTTCCACAACCATTTTACTAGGTTCTCTCCATAGCATTGGTGAACCAAATGGAAGGTAAATGTTTTCTCCTGATGACCACTGGAGTAAGACAATTTTACAGCTTTCGCAAAACACATGAGGCACCCACTTTTTATCTTGATTGCAACAGGAAATCCAAAATAATGGAGATATGCACTTTTTAACGAATCTGTTATGGGTCTTCTCTTTTTTGAAAATATAAACTGTCCACAAACATAACAAAAACGATCAGAACTTTGTTTACACTTTCTACTCGACATTTTTATTCAATCCGAAACAAGATAATTGTGTTTTAAAGCGAACGAATAAACAATAAACTGTCGTTACCACGTTAAGTAGTTAAAAAAAACGTTTGACTGCAGGAAGAATTTGTGACGTGATAGAATATTTTTACTAACACTTTTTGGTTTAAGGAAGGTAGATTAACATATTTGTATACATTTATTTTGGGGTATAAAAAAAAAGTTAAATTATGTAAACTAGTGTAATTATTATACACCTGCCTCCGTCTCTCTACACTACCTTAAGGTCGACTGGTAGAAAATCCCATTAGGCATTAAGTCTGCCTGTTCTATTTAATTGCACAAAGTGTAAAATAAAAATAAGTAAATATTAGGTATTAGGAAATGTTATAATGTGATTAAAAATTGGAGTGATGGTACCGATGTGGGATCAATACAATATTGTCTATGGAAATATGTTCCAAGTTAAGGAGTAGAACAATAGCTGATCTGTGAGCTCAAGTTACAAAGGTTATTGACATCATCCATAATTTATTTAAAGATGGTTTTAGGTAATTATTGACCGAAGAATACAAAATCCTAGTAAAATTTTTGGAATTGGTATAGACGTTGTTATCAGTCTATAATGAGTCATGAATGGGCAGGCTAGTCCGGGGCGATACCACACAGGAATCAACGTGAAGTGACAGCTAAACTATGGCATTTCTTTTGGTGAGTGAGATAGCCGGATGCCCAATACCAATTTCCTCTTCCCAACTTTTTTTCTTCCCCCTTCTGTCCCGATTTTATGGTTCGGCAACACACACATTGTCCAAGCGTTGTGAGTGTTCATGGGCAGCTGTGATCATTTACCATCAGGTAAGGCGTATGCCCGTTTGCAAGAAATAAGCATTAAAGAACCTTAAAATTGTATCGAACGTGTTGTACGAAATATTTAATATACAACGTATTATATCCAAATTATTACTACAAAGATAGTCGCTGTAAACCGGATTATGATAATTTTCTACTTCAATTTAGTCCAATACATTCATGTAACTATTTCAGTTGAAAAATGTAATCTTGGCGAGCAACCTCTATTACAGAGTATCACTAAAAATATTCCCAACAATGTTCAACAGTACGTATCGACTATCGGCTAAATGGAAAACCAATAAACCTGACTAGTACGTACAAACATATACCGAGTCCAATAATAAGATAAGGCTGGAGATAACGAAATAGCTGATTTTGTAACAGCACAAGCGGAACATTCCAGAAGGAATTTGATGGGAAACTCGATCTAGATATCAAGCGCGCTCGAAACTGGGAATTTTAAGTAGCTTACGAGTTACTGTAGTTCGGAAGTTAGATTAGATTATTTATGATCGATCTCGGATGTGATAAATGTATACGCGGGGTCCTTGTGCTGAAATTGTTTTGGGAATATTCATGAAATAATGCAACGAGTGTTATGAGATGAGATGAAGAGAGTGGATGAGAGCTCAGAAGCGAGTGTTGTGAGAGTACGTACAGGGCGCGTAGTGTGTGACGCACGGGCCGGTGGAGCGACGAGCTGAAGGTAGTGGATGAGAGCTCAGGAGCGAGTGTTGTGAGAGCACGTACAGGGAGCGTAGTGTGTGACGCGCGGGCCGGTGGAGCGACGAGCTGAAGGTAGTGGATGAGTGCTCAGGAGCGAGTGTTGTGAGAGCACGTACAGGGAGCGTAGTGTGTGATGCGCGGGCCGGTGGAGCGACGAGCTGAAGGTAGTGGATGAGTGCTCAGGAGCGAGTGTTGTGAGAGCACGTACAGGGAGCGTAGTGTGTGATGCGCGGGCCGGTGGAGCGACGAGCTGAAGGTAGTGGATGAGTGCTCAGGAGCGAGTGTTGTGAGAGCACGTACAGGGGGCGTCGTGTGTGATGCGCGGGCCGGTGGAGCGACGAGCTGAAGGTAGTGGATGAGAACTCAGGAGTGAGTGTTGTGAGAGCACGTACAGGGAGAATAGTGTGTTACGCGCGAGCCGGTGGAGCAATGAACTGTCTAGAGGTACACTGCAAGAGTTATGGATCTAATGGCATTTTGGCGTCTCTCCAGTTGCAAAAGCAATTTAACTTATAATATAATTTAAATCAAAAAAACTAATTAGAAAGATCCATAATTTTATATTCAGCTTAATTTATTTATGTCGGACTGAAGATTTATGGATTTAATTAATATTTTACAGTTTTTGGCGGTTGTAGCTTAACTGATAAACTGTACCTTTTAAGTACGACCAGTGGGTTTATGTAGGCTTAAAATATAGTATTTTGACGCTAATTAACATTATGGAGAAAATTATTTATCCTGTAATATTAGTAATAGTAAATGTAACCATTTGCGGGATATTTAGGGATTTTTGTAATTGTGCTCATTTGATTTTTTTGTACTATTTTGCATATTATGACGATTTATTAAAATAACGGAACATAACTTTCGATTTTCGCTCATTCATTGAGTTGCCCTATATTTTATAACTACAAATTTTTCTTTTATGATCAATACTCAAATTGTCAGATATCGTCAATTCACCTAAGATTACTTTTATGCTTCGAAAATTATCGTGACTGAAAACTTGCTTTTTTATGATGTCTATTGTATTATAATCATCATTACGTATGCATCTCTATTCAGGAGTACGAAAAAAATGTTTTTCTATGTCCAATTCTTATTTTTTGGAATGAATGGCGAGACAACCATGTCATTCGCCTGATGGTAAGCGATACAACCGCTCATGAACAGTAGCAAAACCAAACACCTTGAATTATTAAGATGTAAAGTCTCAATATGTCCAGTAGTTACTCTGGCTACAATGTTCTTTAATCCCAAACAACAGTGAATTTAAACTGCTTTTTGGCGGGAGCAATAGACATTGTGGTGGAAATTAAATGTTTCTATACGGCGATTTGATAGATACTCTGTGAACTTCCTACGACAAAGACATCTACTTTATAATTACGTTTGGGACCAACCCAACCCACCAAAGTTAATGCAATATAAATAAAAAAATCTAAGATTTAAAGGTTCCATTGGTCGGGTGCCGGAGGCCGCCTGTACTGTGCGATAGACCGTTTGGGGACGAAAAACGTGATGGGACTGATGCGAGTGTGGCGCCACATACTGCGGATTTTGGATATTTTTTTTATTGCAATGAATGGCGAGACGAGCTTGCCGTTCGCCTGATGGTAAGTGATATGACCGCTCATAAACAGTAGCAGAAGTAAACAACACATTGAATTACAATCAATGCTTGGCATTCCACTGCGCTCGCCATACTGAGACATAAGATGTTGAGTCTTAATATGACCAGTAGTTACTCTGGGTACAATGTCCTTCAATCCGAAACACAACATTGCATTTACACTGCTGTTTGACAGAAGAAAAAGACAATGCGGTGGTACCTACCTAGGCGGCCACTCACATATGAAAGACCTACCACCAGTAAATATTATTTATCCTTAAAGTGTCCTCTTATTTTCCAATTTATTATATCCATCCCAAGGATGCATTTGAAATTACCCAGTGCGATATTTCCGCGTTTTGTAATTTTTTAATATATTATTTCATACAGAAACAGATGCTTTTCTGGAAATCCACCATTTGTGAATACCAATCCAACATGAGCCTTATTGTTGTGGGCTCTTTATATATCTTCGATATTCTAATGGAGAACTTAATTTCGAGTTGCATTTTTTTATTGCCTTTATGGGAATACGTACTAGCTGCCTGCCTGATAGTAAGCGGCTACCGCTGCTCATGGACCTCTGCAGTGCCAGGGGGCCAGCACAACAAAGTCACTGCTTAACTTAAGGAGAGTACTCTCTTTAAACCTAGTTTGAAGAAAACACTGAAGTAGTATCAAAGTAAACCTTATTAAAGTTTGAGTTCAATAAAAGTTACAGAGAATAGATTATTCGCAAAAACTATACTTGCCGATATGATAATCGATTTCAGTACTTAGAGCCACCCCCTTCACCGACACACCCTACCAACCTACCTACCAATATCAATGTAATTAATTAAAATTAAAATATTTTTATAGTTATGCAGGTAAGTAGTCAATCAATCATAATATATTAATAAAAGCCGTTAATTTCCCGCCAGCACTGGGACCCCACCGGTGGGCTCACAAGAGGAACAATTCAGTTTCGTTCGTTATTCGGGCTCAGGGCGGCAGTCACCTGATTACGCGCTCCGATGGATACTAGGGACGTGCTGAGTCGATCGATCGATCTATATATCTATATCGATAGGTTATAATTAATGAATAATTGGTAGATAATTGATTTTTTAAAACAATTATACACCCGCAATGTTTATTTCTACCGCCCAACAGCAGTGTAAATACACTGTTGTGTTTGGGATTGAATGAAATTATAGCCAGAGTAACTACTGGACATATTGAGTCTTAACATCTCATGTTTCAGCATCGCGAGGGAAATGGAATGTGAAACTTTGCTTTGAAATTCAAGTTATTTTTTTTGGTTTTGCAAGTTTTTATAAGCGGTCGTATTGCTTACCATCGGGCGAACGGCATGCTAGTCTCGCTATATCTTGCAATAAAAAATAAAACAAAAAGACACCTAACAGTCCCATACATATATGGTCGTGACCCAATTCTAAGATCGAGTCTTGTACCGTGGGTACAAGAAACAACGAGATTTTTCGCTCTCACAAGCAACAAGACCTGACACATAGAATTGTAGTTCATACAAACCTTTGGCTCGATGTGGGAATTGATCCCGCAGCCTCTTGTTTCACAGCCTCACTCTTGTTGCACAGCTGAGTCTGTCCGGGATGTACATGTTTTTTTTTTCATAATTCCACGCTAATTACTTCTTATTTTTCATAAATATTGCACCTGGATTTTTGCACTAACAATCGGAATTGCCAAACCAATGTTCTCGTTTCATTAATTACTTCTACGAAATATGATACCAAATTCAAATCTGACCAAATATTTATGCTATATATTTTGATACAATTTATTATTTTACACCCGTATAAAAAGTTTGCCACTTGGTTTTTCTGTATCGATATAATTTATCGTATGGTTACATCACTAGAAGCATTCTGGCAAGTTTAAGTGAGCATTTGGTTCGCTGCCGACCTCTCCTACCAAATACATATTGTATAATATAAAGGACGAATGTAAGATTTTTTAAATTTACACTTGAGTTCAAGTCCTTTTGTGAAGTCAAGTGTTTAGGGGATTCTTTTTTGTAATATACCTTCTGTATCAGCCCATATACGTCCCACTGCAGGGCACGGGCCTACTCTACAATTGAGAATACGATTGAGAGTGGTTAGGCCATATAGTCCACCACGCTGGCCTAGTGCGGGTTGGCGGACTTACATACCATAGAAATTCTTATGAATCCCTATGGTATGCAGGTTTCCTCACGATGTTTTCCTTCACCGTTTTAGTGCGTGGTGATTGACTATCAATACACACATGACTCCGAAAAGTCCGAAAGTAATATACCTTACTCGTCCATAAATTTACACGTGTTTTTGCGTTCATGTAGGTAGATCAGTGACCAACTCTAATATGTATATATGTATACAAGTATATACAGACTGCGACTGAAAATGCAGCCAGGTGGCAATGTCAGTGACTTCAGACACATACATATATCATACGTACATAGCCGTCACGCCTGTATCCCATAGGTTTAGGCAGAAACTATAGACCGTCACTTTGCTCGATTCTAACATATTAATTTCGCTTCATCCACTTTCATCAACCTCTTCATGCATCCTCATTATCAGACACAATTCAAATAAAAAAAATAAAGACGCGATGAAATATTTTCGGCAAGGTTTTTTTATCGTCGTATTTGGGTGATAAATACATAGTTTTTCCTACAATAACAATGCATACCTTCTTATTTTCAAAGACGATATAGTACGAACGGGTTTAAATTATTATTTTAGCAAAAACCATGGATATGGACAAAAAAAATGTCGATTTACGTCTGTAGTGACTAAAACTACCATCCGGCTTTGTTTTCGGTCATGATATACCTTGTATACATAGTATGTCGAAGTAATTTCCGTTCTACAATGTGACAGGAGGCTTGCTGACAACCTGAGGACGAATTCCGATTGCAATTTACATATATGACAATTTCTAAGGGAACAAACTCACACAAATTGGAGAGCCCAAGACCGAACTGAGATTCGAATACACGTTTTCACTGATAACCTTGTGATATACGCATTCGTATCACACATGCTGCGTCAATAATCTGTATACATTTATTTGATGATTTATTTCCAACCCTTTTCACTACTACTACTACAATTAAGGTATTTTTTTATTCACCCTGAATTACACGACATGCATTGCAATCATGCGATAATAAGCAATACGATAGCTCATGGACAGTAGCGAAACCAAACACTATGAAAACAATTCTAGGCATTCCACTGCGCTCGCCATCCTGAGACATAAGATGTTAAGTCTCAATATGTCCAGTAGTGACTCTGGCTATAATGTCCTTAAGCCGGAACACAACAGTGCAATTACACTGCTGTTTGTCGTCATTCTACTAATGTATTAAAGTGATGAATTCAAACCTTAATGAGGAGTGGTAACATTTAATTCCTAAAATTTCGAGTCCTAATATAGCTGAATACTGACTGCCATTACTCTCTCCTTACTCTTATGTCCATCCAAAAGTTACCTTGTACAATAATGCCGCCATTTGTACTTATTTTAAATTTATTTATATATATTTTCCTTGTGTACCATACAGAATGTAAATAAATAAAACAAATAATTCCTCAGAGAATATGTTAAATAATCCTGACTGTTTAATATTTAATAAAGCTTATTATAAACCCATTAGTTTGTAGAGTGAATTTATTTATTATATTGCATTACGAAACTTCACATCGATTTCCTGTGAGACAGTGGTACCGCCCCGGGAAAGCCTGCCCATTCATGCTGAGTCATGACTGACAACAGCGGGATTCTACCAAGTTCAAAAATATTCCATAATAACGGCCTGTATCCAGGTTTCTCTATGCATTTTTCATCACGTAGTTTTTTCATCTTTTGGTTAGACATTCGACACCGCACTTTTTTATGTAATGAATGGCGAGACGAGCATTCCTTTTGCCTGATGGTAAGCGATACCAACGCTCATGAACAATAGCAAAACCAATCAAAACTTTGAATTAAAAAGCAATGGTTTCCACTGCGCTCGCCATCTTGAGACATAAGACCTAAAGTCTCAATATGTCCAGTGGTTACTCTGGCTACAATTTCCTTCAAACAGAAACACAACAGTGCATTTACACTACTGTTTGGCGGGAGAAATAGAAATGTGGTGGTACCTACCCAGGTGACTTCTCACATATGAGAGACCTACCACCAGTATGTACCACACTTGCCAAAACAAGCCCTTCACTCAAAAACAAAATCGATTTACAACATCCAATTTCCATTAACTTTAAAACGACAGAAAACTTGTAAAAATTCCACCACGACACGAAATTCACTTAACACACCACTTTTAACAATTCCCACGAACGTTATTCACACTACGAAGACAGCGGAAATGCACGGCTAAAAGACATGTGTTTAACAAAGCGACGTATACAGTTGGCCACGTAGAGTCATTGGAATAGACGGTTGTCATGGCAACCAGCGTGGAGATAGACGGCCTAGACCCGGCACGCGTCTCTGCAGTCATTTATCAAGATCGGGGAGATGAAAATTTGAGACCCTGTACATGGAGCGTGGAAGTGCTAGAATGCGGAGCTTAAGGACTCGTTTTCGGAATTTGAAGTAAAATCGGGTCTCTTCAGACCAAGGTATGTACTCAGGAGTAAGTTTTCTACACGAAAAAGAGCATAGTATGTGACACGCAAAGATCAGGCAAGAAAAGAAAGACGTGATGATGATTTTGATGTGATTTCTTAGATGTCACAACACGCATCTTCATTGAGCATAAATTTGTAATTACGAGTACATTCAAGTTGGTAGTCAAGTCAATATTCAAGTTGTTGGTCAATTAGTTCACCCAGTATCAGGTAAATATCATTCATAAACAGGCAAATATCAATTTCACCCAACATTTTACCGTAGCTACATAACCTGTATGAAGAATACCAATCCAAAAGAGAATGCCCATTCATAGAATGGGTACAAAATACCGTAGATCCCTACACTATAGTACTTAAAATTCTCATTGAGGTATTATACTAGAGCGGACATCGGGAACAAAATTTCTGCGTATGGTGCGTGCACACGGGTACACATTGAAGCGAGATGGAAGATATATTACTTCGTAGGCGTGACAGAGACAGAAATAGAATGTACCTTTCTTTTTTGTGACAAACATTTTGTTCGCAGTGACCCCTCTAGTATATTATTTCATTGAAAATTCTTTATAGCATTTTTTATGGTTAGTATTTAAGTTTTTACATATTCCTATTTTATCCCACGCGACAGGTTTATGAAATAAAGTAATTATCATACAATTTTACATTTCGTTCACAGAGACGAAGACAAAAAAAATAATTTGGACGTCAAGTTCATTTCTACAAGAACTAGATCCTGGAGCCTAGATCGCAATTATGTTTATATTTATTGAAATGTACAATTTTCCCTTTACAAAACAGTAGGTTTGATAGTAAAATGGGCATTCCTTTATTTAACCGATTCATAACGAAATATCTGCCACATCCATCCATATCTGTTCCAGGTTGGACAATGTAGCCCATGCTAGGTGTGGCCGAACGGGCTTAAATGGCTGCCAGTTGCAAAAACAAGGTAGAAATGTGAAAGGAACGGTGAAATTGAACTGGGAACATTGTTCTCATTAAAACATTGCATAAATTAAAATACCTTCGTCGATTTTATCTTCAATCTATCTTCTGTGCAGTGTTCTGTGTTAACTAATAGCCCACTGATGAGCATGGGAATCCTTTACAACACAGAGTTCGGTTGAAAGGGGTTAGGCCATCAATGACGCTGGCGTTATTACGCATGGGCGGACTTCACATAAAAATGACTCACTATGTTTACTCTCACCGTAAGAAGGAGTGGTATTTGACTATAAAACACATATCGACTTTCTTCGCTTTATCTTCTTAATTAGCGCTCTGACCCGGCACCGACCGCGTGCAGATACACTTCTTGTAAATATTGTATTGCTCATGGTCATCAGGGATAATGTAGGATTCTAATATTGAAACAAACCAAGCCCACTGAGTTTGACTCGCTGGATCTACTCAGAAATGGGTCGCGCCGCGTAGTATCCAGTGGTAAAGTAAAGCCCGCTGAGTTTGTTCGCCGGGTCTTCTCAGTCAGGGCCGCGTTGGATCCGGCAGTAAGCCTAAACATACGGGACGTATCGGAAATACTTATGGTCGTTGTCTTAAGTTGGACCCAAAACAAGCCCACTGAGTCTTAGTCGCTGGATATACTCAGGACTGGGTCGCGTCGCGTAGTTCCAGTGGTAGTGTAAGCCCACTGAGTTTGTTTCGCCGGGTCTTCTCAGGAAGGGCCGCGTTGGATCCGGTGGTAACTATAAACCGCTACGCACCGTTGTAATATTTATGGTCCACAAATAATATAATTTAATTTGACTAACGTAAATAATGTATTTCTTTGACAAATAAATTACTATAAAGTAAAAACTAATACTTTAAATAAAATATGAATAAAAACTAAATAAATAAATAAAATTAATTATAAATAAAAATAAAATTAATTTAAAAATAAATAAAATTAATAAATAAATTGATAAAAGCAAGAAATTAAAATAAGTAATAATAAGTATAGGAAATATATTGTAAATAGAGATTAAGTTCTATGTATATTGACTTGTCATAAGAGCTCCTTAATTGCCTACGTGATCAATAAATACATTTCATTTCATTTCATTTCATTTCATTTCGAAAGAACTTTTCAATCGGTCCAGCAGTTTCACGAGACTGTTCAATGCAAACAATCATGTCTTTCCTCTTTATAATATTAGTTTGAATAAATAGCTTAATATCTTTTCCATCTATATTGCCATTCCCACAGCAGGACAGAGGTGCTGGCATCCCACAAAAATGGAATAGGGGATGGGGAAAATAGGTCGAAGTCAATCACGCTGAGCTACTGCAATCTGGTACATTTTGGCCCAATTGCACAAACTAAACTTGCCCATAACTTTGACTTTGAAAACGCCTAGCAATGTCAAATTCATCTCAAATGTATGGCAATCAGGCTGAATCAAAATTATTTAATTATTTATTTAAATGCTTTATATACAAAGTATAAAGGCGGTCTTAATGCCTGAGGCATTCTCCTCCTGTCAACCTTTGAGTGGTGCAGAGAAATCAAAGTAGGCGCAACACTAAATAATAATAAAATAAAAATTCAGGCGTAAACTGAACATCAATATATATGATTATAGGTTAATAGATAAATATAAATACATATATAATCAACGTCATAAATTATCGTCAAAGTTAGTTCATATAGGAACTTGGTATTAAATAACCTCTAAAATACTTGTGGAAAAGTTAGATATATAGGTTTCCTCACTTTGCAGTACTTCGTCTATTATATTCTCTCCGACGATTGTTTAATACTGGATCAAGTATTACCTATTAAACCATTAAATTAAAAAAAAAACTTATTTCCTTATTCTAGAAAATACGTAGATTCATTTCAATCAATAATTCTTTACTATTATTGGAGGATTTGTCTATTTCTCTCTTACACTATTTCAAATGAAAAAGAAAGGGACAAACACATACAAAAATGCAATTTTCCACTGACTGCAATACGGAGTTATCAATAAAAAATTTGGCGACCCACACCGGCCGCAAACAAATTGAAATTTAAAATAGACCATTACTTACCGAAATATTTAAAAATAATGCGAAGGCATATATTATTCAAATTTTGGCATACTTTTTTACCTGCCATGACAGAGTAAAACAGACTTTATTTTTACGCGTAAAGACATCATTTGCAATGCAAGTTTTGGGACAAATTTCTCCGTAATTTTAGAGACATATTATCCCTGACGTGATATTGCAAGATGCAAAAACTTGCTTAGATTTTTAAAACTATTTTTAGTGAAGTTTACAAGCAAAACCTTCGTGAATAAAAATGAAAAGCGACCACAGTATAAGATGATAAAACGGTTTTAATGATCCACAGAAATATGAGTTTAGTATTTGTGTAACTGACTCCAACTGAAAACAGGAGGTTCTGAATTCGACCCATGTGTCGGCGATAATGGTGCATACAGTTTGACTGGTTGCGTCTCTTATGTGAGAGTTCGCCAGAATAGCAACTATGCTATACAGAACAATTATATTTCTTTCGACACACAGCAGTGTACATGCACTGTTGTTTTCCGGTTTGAAGGAAATTATAGCCTGAGTAATTACTGAACAATATAAGACTTAACATCTAATGGCTCAGTTCGGATTGGAGGACATTGTAACCAGAGTAACTACTGGACATAATGAGACTTAACAACTTATTTCCCATGATGGCGAGCACATTGAAATGTCTTTATAACGCATGGTGTTGTTTTGTTTTGCAAGTGCTCATAAGCGGTCGTAATGATAACCCTCTTACTTACTTGTTTCACCATTCATCGCAATGCAAAAAATAAATGTGTAACGAATGATTTCTATGAGGGACGTGTAAAGTAACCTATTCAAGAACGATGGTGCTAGCAGTTATTTTAAGAGAGTAGAATAAGGGTTTAAACACAGAAAGGAGTTCTCAATGGCTGATGTGAAGAATGGCCGAGTCGAGAGATTATTCCGCTGGGATTGTTCAAGAGTAGACATTGTTGGACTTTAAATATGCGAGTTATATATATATATATATATATATATATATATATATATATATATATATATTTTATTTATTTATCATGATTACAAAATATGAAGTAAAATAATTCAGAAGGTATTTTAGCATTTATAAACCACAAAGGTTTGTCACAATGCTAACTATCTACAACAAGTCGACGCAAGGCATTTGTACAAGCGCCTGTCAGGTTTATAATCCGAGTACGTAGGTGACAAGAGCTGGGTAAGTGGGCACAAGTGGAAGACACATTAAGTACCAGTTGGTGTTATTTGGTGAATAAAGTATAGTTTTAATTTAGATTTAATGTTTTTTTCTGTAATATTTTCTTTTAATGTAGAGGGTAGCTCGTTTATAAGCCGAGGAATTAAATACCGCGCAGTCCTTTCACCGTACGTGTTGTTTGCTTTTGCAGTACACAATCGTTCTCGAGCCACGGCACGAGTGTATATAGGGTGAGTAATTTTGTTTTGAATATTGTTATTAAAAAAAAATGTTCCTTGACAAAATTAAGCTTAAATTGTAGGTGTACCGGTAGGATGTTGCAATGTTTAAACAACTCAATTTCATTATCCTTGTACTTTAATTTAACTGCTGGGGAGACAATATTTTTTAGTATTTTCAATTGCAGTCTGTATATGCTGTCCAGATATGTTTTATAAGTTCGTCCATAACTACTAAGTCCGTATTGGACGTATGATCCTGCTAGTGAGTTAAACAACATTAGCTTCACCTTAAACGGAATGCGGTCTTTTATGATATAAATATGTGCGAGAAATTGTCTTAATTTGTTACACACGTAATCAACGTGATGGCACCAATTAAATCTGTTATCTATCGTAAGACCAAGATATTTGTAAGAGGAAACTAGTTCAATATAAGGACAGTTACAGGTATTAGAGCCGGTGGTATGTAGGCACTTGTGATCGTGGGCTATGATATTTTCATCAAAATATTTTTTTATATGTGGTGATCTTATATGCAGCAGTTAGGTTTTAGTAGCATTTAGTACAAGACCATTGTCATGGCACCTTTTTGATATACTATCAAAGTCAAATTGCAGTTTCTCACGAGCTACCTTAATGTCTCGCTCGCCTATTAACAGGCATGTATCATCAGCAAATTGATAGCAGGTGCAATAAGTAATATGATTTGCCATGTCATTAACATACGACAAAAAATGAAGTGGCCCAAGAACTGATCCCTGCGCTGTACCCTGTGTTGATATCATAGTGTTACTGATAGAATCGTCTATTTTGACCTCAGATGTTCGATTTTCAAGATAATTTGTACACCAGCTTAATAGAGGGCCACGTATACAGCAATTCTCGAGTTTTTTTATCAATTTCAGATGATCAAGGGTATCAAATGCCCTGGAGAAGTCGATAAAAAGGGCAAGGACAGTATTTTTGTCATTAAGGTGTTCGATGACCTCATCAGTAAACTTTGAAAGAAGATTAGTTGTACCCTTACCTTGCTGAAAGCCAAACTGGTTTCGAAAAATAATATTGTTTTATGTTTTTTGTTGTAGAGAGCTTTGTGATACATTATCACGAGTTGGAAAAGAATAGAGGAAATGTGATTAGACAATCGGCTTATTAGTTGGATATTATTTTTTATACATGTATTGTTTTATGCATGTTTGCATGTCCCTGATTTCCTCAGAAACTACTTTTTTTATTTGAATAGGATTTGAAAAAAATGTCAGGGATGATTACCTTCTTTTATCGTTTTTTTAACGTTTCTCTTTATTAGTTGAGAGGAATTTAATCCTCATGATATCAAATGTTATTACATGCTCAATACAAATTTTATCTAAAATTTGTAGTGACATCCAATACGTTTGACACATTTCCACAAGCAGATCATATATCATTCGGATTTAAATTATCTCCAGCCGCCTTCACGTCCCCCAGACAATATTAATGATAGTTATAGTGTCACGAAAGCGAAAATAAACTTAGATATTCCTTAAATACTTGATAGTATCGCTGAAAATGGAATTCTAGAGCAATTTGTCAACGTGAAAGGTTTATAAGAGATACAGTTGTCATGTGTATTAATAGTCAATTACCAAGCAGTTCAACGCTGAAGGAAAACATTGTGAGAAAACCTGCCTGTCATAACGATTTGTAAGAATTTCAATGGTATGTAAAGTCTGCATACCCGCACTAGGCTAGCCTGATAGACCGTGTCTTAATCGAACTATCGATTGCAGAGGAGCCTCGTGCCCTGCAGTGGGACGTATAAGGGTTGAATTTTTATTCTTATAAGCAGGCCGGCATAATTGTTTCCATTGGCATGGGACTGCCGTCCGATGCCAATGGATACTCTGTCTGGGCGGCATTGGCACTTTCCATCAGGTGCAATGCCGCCACTATGCCAGGCCATTATAAAAATATATATATATATATATATATATTGGGTCTGATTTTATTTTATTTATTTATTAAATTAGTACGGTTGACATCAATAACACTAATTAATAATAATGTTAAAAATATTTTATATAAAATAAAATTTGAAACATAAAACAAATATTCGAGTTACATTTAAATTATAAACAAAAAGATAAAAAACATCTGTAGTATCTATATAAAAGAAGGGAGAAAAAAACTCTACACAATAAAATATCACATAGATAAACTTACATACATACATCACGCATTCGCTTCACAGTAGATCAAGCATTCCGACAGGATTACCTTCCATTAATTTGCGAATATATCACAGTGTGGTGTACTATTCAGGAGAGCATTGAGTGCGGTGAGAGTTCGCGGTATTGGGGACCTGGCACGAGTCACGGTACGACACGTAGGAACTGCGAACAATCTGTGTTTCCGGCCGCGGCAGTAAAGATGTTCTGAGACTGAAAAGTCTCTTGTATATTTTGATAACCACGTCACAAGACTAAATCGATCTTAATGTGGGGTCAGAACTATGTATGTGACTATAGGACGTATATTTTATTTTAAAATATTGAAATAAAACTATTATTTACGGATTTTATCACGGATTTGGTTTAATTTTTACATTTTTTGAGTTCCCGACATTTCGATTACTTTACAGCTTTCGTGGTCACGGAGCGGACTGAGGTGTTAGACGTCCGCTCTGTGACTGTTACAATTCAACTACCCTTATTTTACAATTAGTATATTTTATTTCTAATCGTTTCTTAGATTTACGCGTATGTCCTACAATGAAAAAAAAAAAAAAAAAACAGTTGTTCCGAATTTAATCGCAAGTTTGGTTTAATTTTGATTTATTTAAATTACTTTTCAGAATTCATGGTCAAGGGTCAGACCCCGTAAATCCGTCAAAAAACTTATATTTCAATGCGAATTTATTTCAATCTCTTTTGATTATTTACATATGTATATGTATAAACCTAAATCTATGCCACCCCGCAAACCAAACACATCGTTTGTATAATAAATCTGGGTAATCCGGCACGATATTACGTATATTAATGATACCGGACCGGGTTAGGCGACTACTGTCAGATTCCCAATACTCGGCTCTCCATCATCGAGGAATGGACACAGAGTGTGTATTACAAGGGTAAAGTATACTGAATATCAACTATTTTGCTCCATTCTTCAGATTTACTTAAGAATGTGGTCAAATAGCTAATATTCTTTTACCGCTTTGTGAACCAAATGAAAAAACGTTTTATAAGATAACTTAATTGCCCTATTGTTTGTCTGTATTATGATAACTTTTGGGATTGTGCTGTAAGTTAATACCGAGGTTCTTAAAAAATACCAAAAAAGCATGATCTCATATGACTTAAGGAATATATACAGTGTATATCCAAGCAAAGCCAGGTAGGCCAGATAATTTTAGTGACTTCAGACAAAATGCAACAAAAAATTTCGCAAAGAAACGTGACAATTTTTTTATATTTTTATCGTCGTATTTGGGTGGCAAATACATATTTTCATAAAAATAATAATGTACACAATTTTAGTTTTAAAGACGCTATGATTCTCTACGGTTAAATTAATATTTTAGCAAAATCTATAGATTTACCACCTAAACACATTGATATTTAAAACACCACAAAAACATTGTCGCGCCGCATAGTTCCAGTGGTAATGTAAGCCCACCGAGTTTGTTTCGCCGGGTCCTCTCAGGCAGAGCCGGGTTAGATCTGGTGGTAACATTGAATCGCTGCGCGTCTTTTTAGTAATACTCAAGGTCCACTCAGACATTGATTAACGCAATCATGTATTACCTTGAATAATATATTTTCGTTGCTATAAAATAGTTATACAAAGAAGCAAAAAGACTTCCGAAAACCAAAGAAATAAGTGAAAAACACAGAAGTTTTCGTAAATACAGATTTTATTTATTTTATTTTATTTTTATTGTTTAAGGACAAACAGTGGTAATTACATTATATTACAATATTTAAATTAAAAAAAAATCCAACAATAAACTAAATGCATTACCTTTAGTTGCCACTGCATGCATTGACATTTAGGAAAAAATAGCAAAAAGTAAACATAACATTAAATTAAAAGAAAAACATAGAAATTTTTACGGCTTGAACTACTAGCCATAAATAGGGATACATATAAATTTATCACTGTAAAAGCTTGAACTAAAATGAACTTATTAGATAGAACAATAATGCAAAAGTTTGCGACTGTAAGAATTTAAATATTACTTTTCAAAGCTTTTAAGACTTCAGTTTCAAAGCATTTTAAGGAACTGCCAAAAATATCGACGGACTGTCCTAGAGAGTTGTGTGTGCGTGAAAGCCTCGGTAGTGCGGAGTTAAATCCAAGTTTAGTTCTTGCCCCCCGTGGATACAACAGATCCAGAGGCCGCCGCGGCAAACGGCTAGGGACGCGCAGAGTCACCAACTCTAGTAGTGGTGGGCAGTCAACATGGTTTCTTAAAGTTTTATATAAAAATTTCATGTCAAGAAGTTTCCTCCTGTCATTTAAGCTTATCATATTGAAGTAGTTGAGCCTCTCTGTATAAGACATGGTATTTTTTTTAACTCTACTGTGATAGGCAAGATGTCTCGTAAATCTTTTTTGGATGCGTTCAATTCGTAGCTGATGTACATTATAATGTGGAGACCAGACAACACTGCAATATTCTAATATAGATCGGACATAAGTGTTGTAGAGTACTATTTTCGTGTGTGAATTTTTAAATATCTTGCCGTTTCTCAATACAAATGCAAACATTTTGGACGCCTTACAAATAATTTCGTCTATATGGGGAAGAAATGTTAACTTCCCATCAAAGATAACCCCTAGGTCGCGTATTGTA
Source organism: Hyles euphorbiae (assembly GCA_023078785.2). Lineage (NCBI taxonomy): Eukaryota > Metazoa > Arthropoda > Insecta > Lepidoptera > Sphingidae > Hyles > Hyles euphorbiae. Next base: position 1,563,410 of record CM041056.1, read on the forward strand.
TTGGTGTCTTGCAAGGGTATGTCATTTATGTTATATACTGTGGGATAGTTATTATGTTTCCTTGAGAATTTGATGTGATGACATTTAGAATAGTTTAATGTTAAATTGTTCTTAGAACACCAAACTGCTAAATTATCTAGATCATTTTGAAGTAATAAGCTGTCTTCTGGTAACTTGATGACCTTGCATATTTTAAGATCATCAGCGAAAAGAAAGATTTGGCTATGTTTAATTGAATTTGTTATGTCGTTGATAAGTACGTTAAATAACCAAGGACCTAAGTGGGACCCCTGTGGCACTCCTGAACTAGCGATGTATGTAGCCGATTCGTAACCTTTAACAACTACATATTGTTGACGATTTTTTAAATAAGATTTAAACCAATCTAACAGTGTCCCATATATACCGTAATATTGTAATTTTCCAATAAGACTATCAATACAGACTTTGTCGAACGCTTTTGAAAAATCTGTATAAACAGAATCTACTTGGAACCCAGCGTCAACTGATTGTATGAGATAATCAGAGTAAAGTACCAAATTTGTGTTAGTGGATCTGCTATGTACTTGTCTACTTTTCTAACGGATACGCATGTCCTACATCTCTACCCTATATTATTTTTATACCACATCACATTATTTAAAAGAATTAACCGCAATAAAAAATATGTGCCAAAACCACCCATAAATAAGGGTTGAACATTTTTCCGCCCCTGTTTATTATTATCAAGTTATTGCGTTTCACAGTAATATTTTATAGTAACAAACACCCGAGGGTTAATGGTGCACCCCTAGGGGATGTTATTTACCGATATTTTATTAGCTAAAGCCTTTGTACCAGATTCTAGAAAATAGGTTTTGTCAACTTTCTTTAGGTTACGTAAGTATCGTCTTGTTGGTTAAAGTGTGTATGTGTGTGGTTAAGACACTTTATGTTTTATATAATGGAATTTCCGTTTTCACACTCTGATGATATGAAACATGAAAATATTATGTTTAATATTTTATCAAATACATTTTTAGAAGTAGTTTACGCATGTATCATAAAAATATGTAAATATAATATTTTCTATTTTATTAAATACATTTTTAGAGGTAATTTGAATTTAATTTTATGTATGAAAGATACGTATTTATTGTTCATATTTTTTACGATCAGAGAATTATATTATGAGAATTCCACACTTGAATTTAGAAGGTATTTGTCATTCGGTTCGTCTTAGGAATCTAATTATATACTTGTATGTTAACATCAGAAAAAACAGTCAATTCTTGTCGCAATTGTATTGCAAATATTATTTACAATACTTGTATTCTTGTAAAAAAACTAATAAGCAACTCTTTCCATACTAATATTCCTTTACACGCCTTAACCAAATATCCCATCGAAGTTCGCGCCGCGCAAGTTTTTTAGTTCTACCCACAACAAGAACAAATTATGTAAAAAACAAAAATCTATGAAGGTGCTCAAAACTTACAACAAAATACCGTCATGTATAAAAAATGTTGTCTTTCAACACATTTAAAGTAAAACTTGCTCAATATGTCTTAAACAAACTGGTTGATATTTTTATTTAATGACCAACATGTTGAATGTGTTGGTGCATCTTTGTGCGAAAAACTTTGAATATTGTGCTTCCAATGTAATAGCAAACTGTATTATCATATCAGTGACTAGTATTTTAGATAATAAATTTATTTAAACCTTAACCTACTTAATGGATATTTTCACTCAATAATCTATAATTGAAACCGCAAAATCTTACGAAACAACACATTACTACATAAACCACAACCGCGCAGTGATTTCGATCGTGAAATTGTACAAAAGCTGTCGAATCGATTCAGTGGGCCGTGTTTGATGGTGTTATTTCGATTAATATGTTTGTAGTGGTTTCATTTGAACTATTTGTTATATTTATTTATTAATTAAACCGTGTCAATAGTTGTGGGTAACGCTCAATACGTTTTGATGTGGTGTAGACTGTTTGTCTATGGCAGGAATGGCGAACCAATCGCCCCAAATTATATTATGAGCACTATCATATATTTCATTACGCTTAAAAAAAAACCTTTTCTCAAAACAAAAAAAAGCCTGTATTTGTATCAGCCCATATACGTCCCAGTGCAGGGCACGGGCCTCCTCTACAATCGAGAGTACGACTGAGAGTGGTTAGGCCATATAGTCCATGTAATCCAAGTAACATATTCAGTCCACGTTTATTATTGCAGTATAGCATTTTCACATTTTCTATTTATATTGAAATCAAAATTATTTAAAGGCACGTCTATGGTTTAATCGAATATTTTTTTATATAAAAACGGCACGTTGTTATATATTCGCCATCCCTCGTCTATAATGGGTAAATATTTAGAATGCCGAACCTAAACCACGCATTTAAATAGCATCAGACGGCGGTCTCATGCCATTTGTCACAATCATGCCAGCCCGCTAAGAAATTTTATATTAATTATTTTTTATTTACATTTTTAATTATTGTATATATTAGTCGAAATGGATGTAGTGCGGAGGGACATGGGAGAATGACAGGTTTCGGAAGATGACATTAGGGGAAAAAACTCTTATTTAAATAGAGCGCTAATGCTGTAACTTCATTACCCCATCGTCGCTGATTCAGTCAGTAGCCGTGTTTTTAACACATTACGTTCCCGGGATAATCCCGTTTATTTAATTAACAATGTTCCGCGTTCCAGAAAAGTCCTTAAATCACTTCCCGGTATGAGTTTTGTTGAGGATGTAAGGATGCGGTAATCAGTTGAAAGAAAACGCTCAATCTTTCTCGATTGACGTGAATGTTACCTACCCAATGAAATAGATGATGATGCAAGAAAATGCATCCGCCCCGTGAGAAAGAAAGCTGTAAAGTAAAAGAAAAGTCGAGATGTTAAAAAAAGTAAAAATTAAACCAACTTGACGATAAATACGTAAAAAATAGTTTAATGTAAAAATACTCAATGTTAACTTTCAGCTTTGGTGACTTTATTATGATACACGCGCTGTGGCTATCGGTTTCAATTGTTGTAATGCGAAGTACAAAATAATTTTTCTCTGAACTATTTTGAACAGGTGCATTTTTTGGAGTTAGAAATTGTATATCGCATACCGCTGCTTGTTAAGATAACATCAAAGCTTTACTTACTTGGTTGGTAGCATTGGCTGGCACGCACAGAAACAGAAGTTTAAATGCAATGTTGTGTTCAGGTTTAATGAACATTGGAGCCCGATTAACTACTGGACATATTGAGACTTAATATCTTATGTTTCAGGTTGACGAGCGCAGAAGAATACCAAGCTTTGCTTTGTAATTCATAATTTTGTTTGGTTTTTCTACTGTACATGAGCGGTCGTATCGTTTACCATCAGGCGAATGACATGCTAGTCTTGGCAATCATTCCTATAAAAAATAAATTGTGCAAACCTTATGTTGACATAATAAGTGTAGTGTCGACAATATAAAAAACAATGACAATGTTAGGTATCATAACGTCTAGAGAAAATATTTGTGAGTCAGAAAGGTGTTTGTCTCAGTGTAAAAATCGTATCCGAAGCTTTATACCTGGTATGCTGATAGGCTTGCCCCCACTCACATCTTGGCATGAAAATATATTTTTTTCTTTTTTTTTTCCTTTTCGTTAAGCTCCCGATCTGATGGGCCAGCAACACATGCGATGTGAAAGTTCATGGGCGTGAATGATCACTTATGATCTGTTTGCTTATTTGCCGGAGCTATGAAATGAAAACATAAAATAAGTTTCTCGAAATTTTGGTTGCACTACTGGAAGACTCTGTCTACCCCATTGAGATATAAGCGTCAATAATTGCAGAATAAATTACATAGTACCATAATTAATAATAAAATAACTTTGAGAGTACACAGTATTTAAATTATTCATAAAAAATGAAACCATATTGTAAGATAAATTCGTGGAAATATTTTAATGAAAGGTCTATAAAGGTATATTTTAATCATCTTTTTAATTTATGCATGCATGTAAATGATGCTGTGATCGAAATGCACTGCACTCTGTCGTACATACTACGTCGAAATTAAAAAAAAGGTTCTTTTTGGGATTTTATTAAAATTTATTTTGGATCGATTTAAAACTGCAATAAGCTATATATGCCAATAGATGCGTTTTTGTATTCAGTATAACCGCAGCTCTTTTGCGTGTCGTTAAGAGAATAGCAAACTCACGTAACTTCTTTCACAGGAGTCTTGTTAATTATATTTAGTTTGATGGGTTTTGTAACAATGGAATACAACATATGTGGTTTTATCAAAAAACCACAATATACATACTGAAACCTGAAACTGACTGCTTCGGTGGCGTAGTCAGGAGTCTTATTAATTGTATTTAGTTTGATAGGTTTTATAACAATGGAATAATACATATGTGGTTCCATAAAAAACACAATGTATGTAGATT